>JACYXH010000528.1:72500-168280 GCA_026745465.1 Lota lota
GTTCCCATGCCAGGCGGTGATGCATCCTGGCAGAAGGCTCTCTGTAGTAAAGACAAATAGTTTGCCTAAAACCCCTATTTTGATCTTTTCAAGATTGATTGAACATTTAAAATCACTGAAGCATTGCAAAAGTTTGTAATTGATGAACCAGTAAATGACTTAATCTCCACCATACAACCCAACATGTATTACACACTTACATAAAGGTCACAGTGACTACATGTAAAGATTCTCCCCGTGTGTGTGAGTACCGTGACTTTGTCTTGTCAGCTCTCCTCTCCATCCTCTCTTCTCTTCCAACTCTCTTACCTCTGCTCTCCTTTCTAGCTCATCTAGGATTGTGTTAATTATTGTCGTACATATACATAACATGTGTTCACATGTCAAAGGTAAACATATCTACATTTGTGAATGTAAAATAGATTTTGTACAACTGAACTCCCACTCCAGCGGGAGCAGAGTCCTCCCTCAGGAGAGGGAGTTCAGTTGTAGTGAATGACCATTGTACTGGGTTTGATCCCCAATGTCCACAGCCTAACCTGTAGCATCCTATAGAGCAAGATGCCCCCTAACCCCTACCTGCTCCTTAATCACATGTATCTGTAAACACTGTCTAACCCCTACCTGCTCCTTAATCATATGTATCTGTAAACACTGTCTAACCCCTACCTGCTCCTTAATCACATGTATACACTGTCTAACCCCTACCTGCTCCTTAATCACATGTATCTGTGTTCACTGTCTAACCCCTACCTGCTCCTTAATCACGTGTATCTGTATACACTGTCTAACCCCTACCTGCTCCTTAATCACATGTATCTGTAAACACGGTCTAACCCCTACCTGCTACTTAATCACATGTATCTGTATACACTGTCTAACCACTACCTGCTCCTTAATCACATGTATCTGTGTTCACTGTCTAACCCATACCTGCTCCTTAATCACGTGTATCTGTATACACTGTCTAACCCCTACCTGCTCCTTAATCACATGTATCTGTGTTCACTGTCTAACCCATACCTGCTCCTTAATCACGTGTATCTGTATACACTGTCTAACCCCTACCTGCTCCTTAATCACATGTATCTGTATACACTGTCTAACCCCTACCTGCTCCTCAATCACATGTATCTGTATAAACGGTCTAGCCCCTACCTGCTCCTTAATCACATGTATCTGTATACATTGTCTAACCCCTACCTGCTCCTTAATCACATGTATCTGTATACACTGTCTAACCCCTACCTGCTCCTTAATCACATTAATCTGTATTCACTGTCTAACCCCTACCTGCTCCTTAACCACATGTATATGTACCAAGTGAACAGACGATAGAGACCAAACAGATACAAAATCCACTAAATGAACACAAGACATAATGAAATGTTAATTAAAGGTAGGTTTGTTAAAACGTATTCATCCTTTCACCAGTGACTGAATGACTCAGTTACAGGATTGGAGACACTGGTTGTCACTACACTTGTGATGACATTTAAACACAAGTGTAGGAGGTTGGAGTTTAGCTTCAGGTAGGGTTGATATTATCTAACTAGGACGCTTGAGTTAGGTTGATATTATAATTGAATCTAACTGTATGTTTGGGTGGGGTAAAAATGATAACACAATCACACAATTCTCGCCAACACCACCTTGAATTGAATAGATCATTCAACAGACACATCTTCTTTACTATGAGCAAAACAGTGAAATGCCTTGGTTTAGATGTGGTTCAGTCCAGCATGAACCAAGTCAGAAACACTCCCATTCAAAAGCATAGGTTGTGTAGGACATGGCGGAGGTAGCAGCCTGTTTGTTTCTCAACACAGTCCTGTTCCTCTCACCGTCTCCAAAGTGGTACAGTCCATTCACAGACCTAGAAGTATGGCTCTCTGTTGTTTGGATCATTCATCCCATGTAGCAGTTGGCGCTACAAGCCAATGTTTGCACTGCGCTTCGTGAATGTTACTTTTGATAACGTGACACTTTGCGGTTGGAAGTTTCCTTTTGGATCCTGTGATGGAAAACGACTCAAGGCCCCATTCCGAGGTCAGCACGCTTAAACTAATTCGTTTTGATGCGCACACTATAGTGTCCTATCTGTCTTTTCAACTATCTACCTCCCCACAGCTGTCTGTTTCTCCTGTATTCCTGCATTGTGCTCTGTTCTCATGTGAGAAACTCCTGAGCAAGCTCCTATTCCAAAACAATGTATCTGTTCTTGACTGCATATCCTCTTCTCAATGTCTGTGTCTGGCCTTGACTGTTTATCCTCTCCCAAAACCAGGTGTCCGGCTTTCACTGTGCATTGAACCCGTTATAGATAGTCAAATGCCGCCATCTAGTGTCATTTCTGAGATGTTGCTTGCTCCACTCTATAAAAAGGGCTTCCCTCCTCTATTCAGGGTTACGCTTTTTCTCCACAACTCTGCTCTGCGTGGAGTTGCCTTTGAAACTGTGTCTTTTGTGTGCTGCAGCGTATGAAATAAACCAACTACGGATATCCATTAGTCTTAGTCTTTTATTCGAGCCAGCCACGAGTTATCTAATTTGCTACAACAAGAGTCACTTACATATACACAATAAACAGAAAGACTCAAATAATAGTAGTACCAAACATTACAGATCATAAACAGGTTTCTTTGACCTCTGAAAATATTAGTGAACATATTATTAAATCTGCTTTAAATCGGGTTCTATGTTAGGATTATCAAAATAAAACCTGTGACCAGAGCCCTTTAGTATGAAAGTGTTGTTCTTCTAATAAAGTACTCTTTATCCAAAATATTGTAGTGCAGTGTCATGGTCAACCCGTGGTTGATACGTGATCAACCAAAGTTGCACGTATTTCATTTAAAATATTAGCTTGTCTCCCTCTTCCTCATCCACCTTGTACACATAAACCTCCTAATCCTCTTTCCCCCCCTACCCTCCACTTCCTCCCTCCTCCTCTCTTCTCCAATTCCTTCCCCCTCCTCCTCCTTCTCCTCCTCCTTCTCCTCCCTTCTCTTCTTCCAACTCCTTCCCCCTTCTCCTCCTCCTCCTCCTTTCCCCTCCTCTTCATCCTCCTCCTCTTTTTTCAGAAATAGTCTTTGTTGTTGACACATGAGCTTCAAGTTTTTACTATTCATGCATCATTTCAGTTTTAACTAACAAAGAGGGTGAGTTGGTGTTCAATGGATTTAGAAAAGAAAAGAATGTGGTGGTTGACAGGAAAATAACATTTCCTGAATTATATGTGGAAAAGAATGGGAAACATATTGAAATGTGTAAATTAAAAACAAAATACTTTTATAATAATCTGGTGGGTAAAGAATTCAAAACGCCTGCTTCTGAGAAGGTGTGGGAAAGGTTTTTTTTGTGGGCATTAATGTAAACAACATATGGAAGAATTTAAAAGTAAAATACAATAATCTGGAATGAGAAAACTGATTACACATGAAGACACGATAGAATATTCACAAAAGTTGTTTTGCACCAAATAAATATTGGGATTAAAAGGGAATGTGACATGTGTGAAACAGAACCAGAAAACGTCATGCATTTATTCATTAAGTGTAAGTTCTTACAGAAGCTCTATAACAAAACATTCACTGGAAACTGGATGTAAAGGAGTGGATGAAGTGCAAAGAAAACATGTTATTCGGACTGTGTAAAAAAGAGGGAAATGTAAATATTAATTTGTTGAATTACATGTTGAGCTATGCAAGATATGCAGTGTGGATAAGGAGGAACATGGCATATTATGAAGGAAGAAAAGTGGATGAATGGGTTTTGTTCGAAGCAAAGATTAGGAAAGAGGTGGAAATGTTAAAAAACCACCTAGGAAGAGACACTTTTAAAGAATGTTTTATTGATGGTTCCAGCTTTATTAGTGAGACAGATGATAGGAAAATGCAGATGCATTTTTAAAGAATGTTTCATTATGTGTATTTATGTTTATTTCTTATTTTTATTTTTATTTTTTTATGTTTATGTTGTTTTGTGGAGGATGTTTGTTTTTATAGCTTATGAGTTATGTTGTGTATGATGTGCATGATGAGCAGGATTATTTTGGGTGTGTATGTGATTGTTGCATGTTATTATTTATACCAGAATGATAATGTAAATATAAATTGATATTTTTGATAATAAAAAAAAAACAAAGAACGGAGAAAACGACGACGGACAAACGGAGTGAAGGAACGGAGAGAAGCATCGAGACGGACAGACAAACTAGTGAACGAGATCGGAACGAACGACGACGACATAACGCATACGCACGGTGAGAGTAGAGGAAACGGTGAGGCTGTGTATGGTTCGTTCGTATCGTCTTTTCCGGAGTACTTCAAACTCAGACCGGAAGTGTCCTACCGAGGGGGCGGGCCCGAGCCTGGAGCTCTGCATAAAGACCCCTCTCTCTTGTTCAGGAAACGGAAGTTTACGGAAATCCAACCGACGAAGGGACGACATGACGAAGAGACAACATGGACGCGTTAGCCTCTCCGGAGACGAAGAACAAGACGTTTTAAAGCGGAGAGCCGGGACAGAAACATTCCAAGGTGGGTCCAGCACATTGAACCTCTAACCCTCATTGTTGCCGTCCTGTCTGCAGTGCGCCATGTTGTACTGTAGCGTTAGTCCCACACGGGTCTCCTGCGCTCCGTGTGAACACGTGATGTTGATGCTTAGCGAAACCAACCTTCACGTGCTCTATTGTGTCGCCTCGTCGGATTCCACCAGCGCGTGCTCGGCGTCCTGTTTGGAGCGCGGCGCCGCACGCGGGTCCGCGCTCTGTGCGCTTTGGTTGAACCCGACCAGGCGAGGCCAACACGGGACATGAACAAAGTTAGTTTGGTGTTAAAGCATCAGGGCGTTCTTCACGAGGAGGACGCATGCGTGAGTAGGGATGGCTCCCGAAACCGGGTATAAACCGGGGCCCCTACTATTACACACCGTAGTATAAGTGTAATCTAATCTAAGTATCGATGAGCTCCGACGTACCCGGCGCTGCAAGCGGTATTTGAGAAACAAAGGGAATAGATTTACTTCCTGGTGATCGTTCATCGTCGCACTTTTTAAGGCCCAGCTGCAAGCAGACCCCATCCCTGTTGCTCTATGCCACTGTCCTTTCTTTTCTCTTGTTTATTGATTTCTTTTTGTTTATCACATTTCAATTCTCTCAATAGTATAGAGTCTATAATAGTTATATATTCAAAACCTGTGTACGGTGTTGCTGTTGAAGAAAGATGTCTTGTTCTTAACTTGTCTTCTAAAAGAAGCGATAAGAGTAGCGTTAAAGTAGCGGCTGGATAAGCAGTATGGATCAGAGTAGTAGTGGCGTTAGAATCTTCCCTGTGTGTGAGTGCAGTTGGCTCCTTCATTCGCGGTGGTAGCGGTGTGAGAGTCGATAGTGACCAGTGTGTTTATGTTCAGTGCTGTTGTACCGACCTGTTGGCTCAAGAGCTTTGCTTAAAACAACAACACATTTATGAATATTAACACATTATTACATTTTCATATTTTTATTCTAGGAATGGCGTCCAACTCTTCCTGGTCTGAGGATATCTTTTCATGTCCCATCTGTCTGGATGTACTCAACAGCCCAGTTTCCACAGCATGTGGACACAACTTCTGCAGAACCTGTATTACAACATGCTGGGATGGCCAAGTCCAGTATAAATGCTCAGAGCTCAGAGCCGATCGAATCGCTTCAGAGTCGGCTGAGTCCATGTTGGCCAGATTGTACTGTCAGGGTACAATGGCGGACTCAAATGCACGACTCGGACAGGGAATTATAGTTAAGAAATTTTAATTGTTCAAAGGGACAAAAATGGCAGATAGATATCCGCCGTCAGAACTACAACAATTGTCTGGTAAACACGGGGGAAAACAAACACTAGGAATTGCATATGAACACTGAGAAAAACAACTAACTCGGGAAAAAACGCTGGAGCGAGTAACGAACGAATGAATACAATCTGGCACAGGGAAATGGAACGCGTGCGTATTTAAGCATGGGACGCAGGAAGCAGATAAAATTCAAAATTAAACAGGAAGTGAAACAAACAGACAGAAACTCAAAATAAAAGCAGGAACATGACAATACCTCTCTGTCATATTTTGTGCAGAAATTTGATTTGAGTTTGATACAGATCAGCATATTCACCATATGATTGTTGTTTTTGGGCTGGATTCTTCTTGTATTTGATTCTCACTCTCACACACACACACACACACACACACACACACACACACACACACACACATTATAGCAAAGTGTGTGAACTGGTAAAACTTTGAGTGTTGTGGTTATTGTTTGTGTGTTACAATGCACATGTACTGTATTGTCTGCCATTGATGTGTGAGCTGCACTCACAACCCAGGTTCCACCACGAGTCCTGCTGAACATGGACAGAACATTGGTAGAAGGCTTTCTCCTTTTCCTCATCAGTGCAATTATTAGTTTGGCCGTCTTCTGTCATGGTCAACCTGTGGTTGATACGTTGATACGTGAGGGAAGACGGCCCAGCTGGAGAAGACAGAGACTGATGTTCAGCAGATGATCCAAGAGAGAAAACTGAAGATTAAGGAGATCAAAGACACAGTAGAATTGAGCAAGAAAGACGCAGACAGAGAGATAGCTGATGGTGTGCAGGTCTTCACTGCTCTGAAGCGCTCTATTGAAAAGTGGCAGGATGAGTTCAACCAAACGGTTAAAGAGAGACTGAAATCCTTCTCCTCAGGAAGATTTTACTTTGAGGTCCAGGTTAATGACAAGACTGCATGGTTTTTAGGAGTGGCCAGAGAGTCCATCAACAGAAAAGATCAGATCATATTGACCCCTGAGAAGGATGGGGTGGTATTTAGATGTACCCTGCTCTCCGTCTCCCTCTGAGAGCTGAGCTCCAGAAGGTGGGGGTGTTTGTTGATTATGATGAGGGTCTGGTCTCCTTCTATGATGTGGAAGCCATGGTTCATATCTACTCTGCTACTGGCTGCACCTTTAGTGAGCCTCTCTATCCATTCCTCTCCCCATGTCTCTATGATTATGAAGGTATAAACTCTGCCCCCCTTATCATCTCACCTGTCAATCAAACAGACTAGGGCCTTTGTTTGATAGTAAAATAATCAAACGACCAAAACCACTAATGTTGTTTCCTGCATGGGAAGCTCTACTATGTTGATCTGAGAGAACTGCATTAATGTTGTACTGCTTTCATTTGACAAGAAGGAATTCATTCGGAAAATAACCCTGACTATTGTAAAGTATAACCCATGATACATGATTCGATTACATATACTATATTGATCAATATCTTATTACTGCTGAATGTTTTTTATACATTTAACAATATGAAATTGAGAAACATTTGCAGGTGCATGTTAAAAATATCTAGTTTCTTAAACAAAACGAGTATATTAGTTTATACTCCTGAAATATGAATGACATCAAATGTTTGTACACTTTTTTATTTCAATAAAAATTTACAAAAGGTAGAATGGGGTAATTTTCTGTTGAATAGTTCTATTCTCTACAATAATTATTCAGTAGAATAGGTACATTCTCTGCAATATGTATTCAGTAGACTAGGTACATTCTCAGTACAATATGTATTCAGTAGAATAGTAACATTCTCAGTACAATAATTAGTCAGAAGAATATGTACATTCTCAGTACAGTATGTATTCAGTAGAATAGGTACATTCTCAGTACAATATGTATTCAGTAGAATAGCTACATTCTCAGTACAATAATTAGTCAGAAGAATATGTACATTCTCAGTACAGTATGTATTCAGTAGAATAGCTACATTATCTACAATATGTATTCAGTAGAATAGGTACATTCTCTACAATATGTATTCAGTAGAATAGGTACATTCTCCTTTGCTCTCTCCCCCTCCTTCCCTCATTCTCTTCCCCTCCTCTCACTCCCTCCCTCCCTCTCTCCTTCCCTCTCAGTAACTACTCTCTCTTTACCTCTTTTCCCCTCCCTTTCCCTCTCTCTCTCTCTCTCCCACCTTCCCCCCTCCCTCCCTCTCCCCCCCTCTCTCCTACAGTGAAGCTGACTGTCATCGATGTCTCTGTGTCAACAGCATTGGGCCTGTGTGTCACTCCGTCCACTGCCGCCACCTAGCGGCCGCCGGCTGCCACTTCTCCACGTGCTTCTGTTTACACACACTGCCAGCAATCGCCAATCTACGCTCCCTATTTCTCCACCGCGCTTCCTAGCAGCCGGCGCCAGTTCGTTGTTACTCTCCACCCGTTAGTATCTTCGTTCCCGCAATCCTGACTTGTGATTCTCTCTCTATATATAAATATATCCCTTTGAACCCTCCTTTGTCTCTGTCTCCTGTGTCCTGCATTTGGGTCCCTCGTTCCGTACTATAACACTGTGTCTTTCATGTTCAGTTAAAGTTCATATCTCTCTCCCTCCCCCTCTCTCTCCCACATTCCCTCTTCCCTCCTCCTTCCCTCTCCCTCCCTCTCCCTCCCTCTCTCCTACAGTGAAGCTGACTGTCATCGATGTCCTCTGTCAACAGCATTGGGCCTGTGTCTTCCAATCTAAATGTTCAGTTAAAGTTCATTTCTCTCTCCATCTCTCTGTCCCCTCTCCTCTTGTTCCTGTTTTTTATATGTTTATTGATATCAAGTTGCAAACGACTACAGGAAGTAGAAAATATTGACAATGTGAAGTGTTCATTTTGGTAACATAATAAAATGTTTTTAAACCTTTTTGATTTCAATTCAAATTTACAAAAGTAGAAAAGGACATATTCATTGGAAAAGGAGCATTCTCTACAATATGTATTTAGTAGAATAGCTAGATTCTCAATCTGTATTGTACTGAATAACTCTTAATAAAAACCTCTCTCTCTCTCACTGTATATTGTTAGCGTCCTATACTCTCTCTTTTATCTTTCCTTGTCTCTCTCTATGTCACACTGTTCTTTATCTCCATCTGTCTTTCTGTATCACTCTCTCATCATCTTTGTGTATTTTTCACCATCTCTCTCTCTCTCTCTCTCTCTCTCTCTCTCTCTCTCTCTCTCTCTCTCTCTCTCTCTCTCTCTCTCTCTCTCTGCAGGATGTCTTTGGTCAGACAGAAATGGAGAGAGACACAGAAGACAGCAGTCCCACTAGAGATGTGTTTCAAGACATTGTGTCAGCCCGGCTCCAGCGCAGCGGCCCAGACGGCCCAGGGGAGCGCTGGTAGACGGAGCAGACCGCCGCTCTCCCCCAGCTGGCCCCCGGGAGCGCATTAGCGCTGGCCCCACTCAGCGCCATGGCAAGTGTTATCAAGTGTTGAATATAAAATGAACACCTGTAGACGTCAACGCGCTTACTAATGTCGAGGTATTCTATTTCAAACAGTTCCTCGTTAGTATAGTGGTCAGTATCCCTGCCTGTCACGCGGGAGACCGGGGTTCAATTCCCGACGGGTAGCGTTAACCCACAGTCACCATTACAATCAAAGCTGAGTTCTTTTAGGAGCAGTCGGTGTCCGTGAGCAAGAAGCAACCTTTAATTTCAATGACAAGTTTAACTACATTTACACAACGATCCACAGTGATACATTTCCAAATGTGTGTCAGGATGGCCGAGCGGTCTAAGGCGCTGCGTTCAGGTCGCAGTCTCCTCTGGAGGCGTGGGTTCAAATCCCACTTCTGACAGAAGTTTTAAGGACAAGCGAAATAACTATCGAAATAACATTTTCATATCAAATTACTCTTTAAAGTTTAGTTCGCCCTCATCAGCTAGATGCTAAGAAAGAGGAGACGTCACACAAAGCGTTTAAGTTGCCTTAAAACACCTGTAGACGTCAATGTGCTTACTAATGTCGAGGTGTTCCCAATCCAACATGTCCTCTTTATAAAGTGGTCAGTATCCACGCCTGTCACGCGGGAGACCGGGGTTCAATTCCCCAACGGAGAGTGCGTGACATCAACTCTAGACATTAAGGGTCTTGTTCATTCTCAATCCTCTGAACCACTGTTCAATTTTTCAGTTTCACTTATATGTCATTTTAAGAACGACTACTTGGAAGGCAGCAATGCTAACATCTAATCCACCAATGCTTTCGGCAGCCAATAACTGAATGATAATAGACACCATGAATTCAACCAAGTTTCAGAGTAGTCGCTAAAGAGCACAGTCCTCCAGGTTTGAAATATAGTTGTTATGGACTCTCTATTGAAACACATGTGCTGGAAATGGTTCCATGGTGTAATGGTTAGCACTCTGGACTCTGAATCCAGCGATCCGAGTTCAAATCTCGTTGGGACCTATTGGCACTGTGTACCTTCGGAAGACATCTCTGCAGGCTTTCTCACATCCGTAATTCACTACCCAAATGTTCAACACAGTTCAACATTCCTGTGTTGCTTAAATGTAGTGTATATCACATTTCATAACAAATTTGAAGTGTTTTATACTTAAGACGGCTGATGGGGTGGCTGAGTGGTTAAGTTGATGGACTGCTAATCCATTGTGCTCTGCACGCGTGGGTTCGAGTCCTATCCTCATCGTTTGCACCATTCAAACATCACTGTCCTTTTCATGTAGTAAATGTGATGAATCATAGTCATGCGGCTGTCCTTCACCCTGCAAAGAAAATCCAGACCCTCACCTAGAAAGACCTTAATCACTGTGGCAATGGTAATACGATATCAGTGCATTGGCCAGGAATCAAATGCTTGGAAGGCTGCTATGCTTACCACTATAACACCATTGCAGGAGTGAGAAATTATGTACTGTGGATCGTCCGACCTGACCTCAAAACACGGAGGAACCCAGTTTTCTGGTGAGCTTCCTAGGACAACTCTAGACACTAAGGGTCTTCTTCATTCACTATGGTATGAACCACTGTTCAATGTTTCAGTTTCACTTAAATGTAGTCTAGAGAACAACATTTGCCACGAATAAATCTAGACAATGTCCTAAATGTCCTAAATGACTTTGGCATTGGTAAATAGATAGCAATGCATTGGCCGGGAATCGAACCCGGGTCAACTGCTTGGAAGGCAGCTATGCTCACCACTATACCACCAATGCTTGCGTGAGACTCATACTCTGAATCGTCCGACCCAACCTCAAATCACGGCAGAACCTAGTTTGCTGGTGAGCTTCCTAGAACAACTCTAGACATTAAGGGTCTTGTTCATTCTCAACCCTATGAACCACTGTTAAATTTTTCAGTTTCACTTATATGTCGTTTTAAGAACGACTACTTGGAAGACAGCAATGCTAACATCTAATCCACCAATGCTTTCGGCAGCCAATAACCGAATGATAATAGACACCATGAATTCAACCAAGTTTCAGAGTAGTCCCTAAAGATCACAGTCCTCCAGGTTTGAAATATAGTTGTTATGGACTCTCTATTGAAACACATGTGCTGGAAATGGTTCCATGGTGTAATGGTTAGCACTCTGGACTCTGAATCCAGCGATCAGAGTTCAAATCTCGGTGGAACCTATTGGCACTGTGTACCTTCGGAAGACATCTCTGCAGGCTTTCTCACATCAGTAATTAACTACTAAAATGTTCAACACAGTTACAAACTTTGATTTGAAACCAGAACCTTTAAATTCATCTTTGTTCCATGATTTTGATAAGTTAAGGACCATGAACTGCAATGGAAACATTGCATTCAATGTGGCAAAGCTTCACACTGTCCTTGTGGAACCCTAACCTTCAGAGTCGTAAGATTATATTGGGCCACAGCTACTTACTATTTCGCAGAGGCAACATCGTAGTCAGTGAAGTACAGCTGAGACATGATGTTTGCTGGTTGAAAACTTAACCCAATACCCCGCAAGGATGACTTGAAAAGAGTCACCCATGGCAATTTTTGCCAGTCTTCAAGGGGACTTGTAAAGCGGTCAAAAACACAGTCATGTTATGGCATAAAGTGAAAGCAAGCTGTTTAAGCCCTTTGCTGCATTGCCCTACTCACCCAAGAGCGGACAACACATTGCTTTGACCTAGCGGACGTACAGTTGATGTCGGAGGAAATCAATTGCATTGATACTTTGCAGGTTTACAACCACTAGCAAAGTTACCAGTAAGACAAGACGTTTTTTGGTGCTGCAAATGAAGCTTGAATTAAAATGTACACCAGTTAATAATGATGCAGAGTTGCAGGTACTGCTGGGATTTGAACCCAGGATCTCCTGTTTACTAGACAGGCACTTTACCAACTAAGCCACAGCACCACTTTGGTGGGAAAGCTTCACCGAATTCTTCAGAGAACAGCAAACAAAGGCTGCACTATTCTGTGGCTGTGTGAAAAAAGAAACAAGATTGTCATCTTATGCCAATGCTATTGTGGGAGCATGTTACACCACACCCTGAACTACTAGCATTTCAACACAGGATCTCCTTTTTACTGGACATAGATTTGGCTAGGCTTGATCTTCTTCAGTCTTTTATGAATATTACCAAAGACTTGTTCATGAAAGATGTTTATTCAAGATACACCTATGTGTACAATTTGAAAGGAGACCCATAAATCCATCTGGAATACTCACATTAACAACTTAAGAGTGAATGTGTGCTTTGACACTCACAATGTATGCAACGCTGCACAATTACACACAGAACGCTTAAACTATGTCCAATGACTAGAACGCCCAATATGGGGCTCGAACCCACAACCCTGAGATTAAGAGTCTCATGCTCTGCCGACTGAGGTAACCGGGCACGTACACCTGTTCATCCCTGAGAATTATAAATCAAAATTTGCCAAGTCAAAGTGCCTGAATTTTATCAAGAATGCTTTGTATGCCATATAATATGTGCATTGCCCTGGTTCCTTGCAATGTTGTAAACTTTGATTTGAAACCAGAACCTTTAAATTCATCTTTGTTCTATGATTTTGATAAGTTAAGGACCAGTTCAGCGCTTGTCTTGCTAGGGAATTGTTTGTTTCATTTTTGCCGGCAGCCAGAAGTGATCTAGAGCCGGACCCAGAAATGAAGCAGTACAAGGGGGGGTAGGGATGGGACCAGGAGGAGCAGGGACGGGACCAGGAGGAGCAGGGAAGGGACCAGGAGGAGCAGGCACGGGACCAGGAGGAGCAAGACTCCTATTTGACGCAACCTACATAAAAGAAATGAAAAATACAATAAAACATCTATCCGCTACACGCTAAAGTATGTAACACCAGTGTAGAGGTTATTACAGTTGCACTAACCAGAGGGGAAGAGCCGGTCCTGACAGATGACACAGCGGGGCTGGATGGGGGCAGAGAGAAAGGGGAGATGGGCCTGATATATCTGGGACTGGAAGTCGCTCGAGGTGGGGTAGGAGATGGAGGGCTTCTCCCAGCTGGGGTAGTGGCAGGGCTGGAGGGATGCTGTGAGAGAGGGGGGGGGGGGGGAAACGTACCTGATGAAGTCAATTTATAAAACAAGGATAGTGTATTGCTTAATGGCGGTGTTCTTAGGCACCAGGCACAGCTATAGCTACATGTATCACCTCAACAGGCTTCCTAGTCACATTTAGATTAGGCCTGGCTGCAGCAGACAAAGTCCCACCAAACCGCGCTTTATCAAACTGAAAACCAAACAACAATAGTTTTAATAAAATAGTGCAAATAAATAACATAATACACACCGATACCATACAAGTTAATAAAAGGAAACCACCAACTCATCGTTAACAATGTCTCCGGCGTGCACCATTGCTCCCTTTCACTCGAATGCCAGTCCATTCATCTCGAAGTGCCCACCTCGTCTCTCATCGTGATCTCGAAGCTCCTGTCCCCCCTTTCACTCTGCATCCCCATCATCACACCTCCACACACTTTCTTAACCTCCCTCAGTGCATCCATCACTGACGTCACTCCCTTTACCCTCCACCCTCCACCGTCAGTTCTTCCCCATCCATCTCTCTCACAACACCCCGTGTGCCTCACCGTTTCCTCTACTCTCACCGTGTGCGTGCGTTACGCCGCCGCCGTCGGCGAAACAAACACGAAATAACAAAGAGAACAATTGCTTTCTCAACGAAACTCTGTGCGCGCTCACTTCCTGCATCAACCAGATGGGGGTGGTATGGGCGTGGTCAGGGTGGTATGGGCGTGGTCAGAGTGGTACAGCCGCAGACACATCATAGAAAGTGTACCGGGGTGGATCGTTGGGTGAATTTCGTTAAACTTGTCATTGAAATCAAAGATCGCTTCTTGCTCACAGATACCGACTGCTCCTAAAATAACTCAACTTTGATTGTATTGGTGACTGTGGGTTAATGTCAAACCCTACCCGTCGGGGAATTGAACCCCGGTCTCCCACGTGACAGGCGGGGATACTGACCACTGTACTAACAAGGACCTGTTGGAATGAGAACACCTCGACATTAGTAAGCGCATTGACGTCTACAGGTGTTCATTTTAGTCAGACAAATTAAATTCTGGGAGCCCAAATTCTAGAGAAAGCAAGCATTGATAACGAGGAGCCGTGGGGTTCCAGTATTCCTTGACCTGAGTAAATACTTTGAGTCCTGCAGGTGTTAATGTGTGTTTGACAAATTGTATGAGCTAACATTATTTAACAATCAAGCATTGGTGGTTCAGTGGTAGAATTCTCGCCTGCCATGCGGGAGGCCCGGGTTCGATTCCCGGCCAATGCAAGGCACACATTAGATCAGTTCTGAACGGCAACTGAAATGCTTTGCTCGATGTCACTTCTGAACATCAAGCTGATGAGTGTGAACTAACTTTTAAAGAGTGATTTGATATTATAAGTTTATTTCAATAGTGATTTCGCTTGTCCTTAGCCATCCTCAAAACTTCTGTCAGAAGTGGGATTTGAACCCACGCCTCCGGTGGAGACTGCGACCTGAACGCAGCGCCTTAGACCGCTCTGCCATCCTGACATGTAATTGGAAATGTACCACTGTGGATCGTTGCGTAAATTTCGTTAAACTTGTCATGGAAATCAAAGACTGCTTCATGCTCACAGACACCGACTGCTCCTAAAATAGCGCAACATTTTATGTGTTGGGTAAGGATCAAATACTGCCCTTTGGGGCATTGAACCACTGTCTCTCACGTGACAGGCAGGTATGCTGACCACCATACTAACAAGCTTTGACAATACCTCGATATGAGTAAGCACATTGCCGTCTACAGCTGTAAATGTGTGTCAGACAAATTCATTTCTGGGAGCCCAAATTCTTGAGAAAGCAAGCATTGATAACGAGGAGCCGTGGGGTTCCAGTATTCCTTGACCTGAGTAAATACTTTGAGTCCTGCAGGTGTAAATGTGTGTTGGACAAATTGTGTGAGCCAAAATGCTTCAACAATCAGGCATTTGTGGTTCAGTGGTAGAATTCTCGCCCGCCACGTGGGAGGTCCGGGTTCGATTCCTGGCCAATGCAAGTAACAGTTTATATCAGTTCTGAACGGCAACTTAAACATTGTGTGTGAGGTCACCTCTTTCTGAACATCTAGCTGATGAGGGCGAACTAACCTTTGAGGTCCTTTTGATATCTAAAGGTCATTTCCATAGTCATTTCGCTTGTCCTTAGCTGTCCTCAAAACTTCTGTCAGAAGTGGGATTTGAACCCACGCCTCCAGAGGAGACTGCGACCTGAACGCAGCGCCTTTTTTATTTTATTTATCATTGATATAAATAATAGCATGCAACAATCACATACACACCCAGAATCATCCTGCTCATCATACACAACATAAATTAGAACACATATTGATAATGTAGATATTCTACTGAATAAATATTGTGGAGAATGTTCCTTTTCCACAGAATATGTCCCATTCTACTTTTGAGAGACAGAGGGGGAGGGATAAAGAAGGGAAGGAGAGAGAGGGAGAGAGGAAGGAAAGAGAATGAGGGAGAGAGCGAGGAAGAGTAAGGAGAATGTAACTATTCTACTGAATACATATTGTGGAGAATGTACCTATTCTACTGAATACATATTGTACTGAGAATGTACCTATTCTACTGAATACATATAGTACAGAATGTACCTATTCTACTGAATACATAATGTAGAGAATGTACCTATTCAACTGAACACATGTTGTACTGAGAATGTATCTATTCCACTGAATACATATTGTACTGATGATGTAGTTTTTCCATTGAGAATGACCCAGTCTATTTTTTGCAATTTATTATTGAAATCAGAAAGGTTTACAGACATTTCATTATGTTGTCATTCATGATTCAGAAATATAAACTGATGTTTAAAAAACTACAGATTTTGTAGAAGAAGACAAGTTAGGAACAAGACATCTTTCTGCAACAGCAACACCGTACACAGGTTTTGAATATATAACTATTATAGACTCTATACTATTGAGAGAATTGAAATGTGATAAACAAAAAAAAAATCAATAAACAAGAGAAAAGAAAAGACAGTGGCATAGAGCAACAGGGATGGGGTCTGCATGCAGCTGGGCCTCAAAAAGGCCTGAAGCCTTATCTGAACAGTTCTTCTGAAGGAAGACCTGCTTTTTTTTCCTTTCCTGGTAATCATTCTGGATGAACGATCACCAGGAAGTAAATGTATTTCCTTTGTTCCTCAAATACCGATTGCAGCGCCGGGTACGTCGGAGCTCATCGATACTTAGATTAGATTACACTTTATATACTACGGTGTGTAATAGTATCATGGGGCCACCCCCAGGGGCCCCGGTTAACAACCAGTTTCGGGACCCATCCTTACTCACGCACGCGTCCTCCTCGTGAAGAACGCCCTGATGCTTTAACACCAAACTAACTTTGTTAAAGTCCCGTGTTGGCCTCGCCTGGTCGGGTTCAACCAAAGCGCACAGAGCGCGGCCCCGCGTGTGGCGCCGCGCTCCAAACAGCACGCCGAGCACTGAGCACGCGCTGGTGGAACCCGACGAGGCGACACAATAGAGCACGTGAAGGTTGGTTTCGCTAAGCATCAACATCACGTGTTCACACGGAGCGCAGGAGACCCGTGTGGGGCTAACGCTACAGTACAACATGGCGCCCTGTGGACAGGACGGCAATAATGAGGATTAGAGGTCAATGTGTTGGACCCACCTTGGAATGTTTCTGTCCCGGCTCTCTGATTTAAAACGTCTTGTTCTTCGTCTCCGGAGAGGCTAACGCGTTCACGTCGTCTCTTCGTCGGTTGGATTTCCGTAAACTTCCGTTTCCTGAACAAGAGAGGGCTCTTTATACAGAGCTCCAGGCTCGGGTCCGCCCCCTCGGTACATCCGGTTCGAGTTTGGAGAAGGAAGTGACGTTTGAAACGGTGTACTCCGGAATAGACGATAAGATCGTCCCATACACATCCAACAACGATAGGTTGCACCAGGTCCTTTTAACATCAGAAACGGAAAGAATAAACCTCGCGGAAAAAAACGGATAACTAATTCTAATTAACCAGCATATGAAATAAATCAACTACGGATATCCATTAGTCTTAGCCTTTTATTCGAGCCAGCCACCAGTCATTTAATTTGCGACAACACAGTCCAAGTGTAAACTAGTGGAGCGAATGGCAGGTCGCGGTGGAGGGCCTTTATGAGAAATGGCTTTGCATTATTTAATACAGCCACGTTTTGAAGACGTGCTGCTGCCTGTCCCTAATCCATTGCACTATTGCTTTTCTTCTAATAATTATTACTGCTGCTGTTCAATTTTTATAATTTTGTATATTTGTTTAAATTATATTGTGTTTTATATATATATATATATTATAACTTCTTTCTGCTGTTAGGCCAAGGAGCCAGAACAAAATAATTGTACAGCCGAATACTTGTATATGACATGTGACAATAAACATATCCAGTGGGTTCAGAAGTCAAATCAAAGTGCAGAGCGTCTGAATTACCAAGAGGGGAGCTATAATGGCTCTGTTGGACCGGTCGTGTTCGGAACAAGAGGAGTACCATACGCTGTTGCATGGATTCTTGGTAAAGAAAATAAATCCTTCAGATTCTGAAACCCTAAACCCTCTGAATACTGAGTGACATCACGTTACATTAGCTGTACACTTTACTGATTTTAATAAAAGACCAAAAGGTGTGCGTACCTTTCTGAATACCTACCTGTAAAGGGTGTAACGAAAGAGGAAAGACAAGAATCCAACCTAGCTAGATTGACTGATTTCTAATTGAAGAGAAATGAAGGAATAAAATAACCCTGCCTGATTATAGAAACATAACCATTATAAATGATTCCATTACAGATATTGTTGAGATACAGAAAAATGATTAGGGATACAGAAATATGATTAGAGATACAGTAAGACAGATGGAGAGAAAAACCAAACTGTGAGAGGGACAAGAAAAAAGAAATATAAAGGGAGGCAAACAATATACAGTGTGAGAGAGAGAGAGAAAAATACAGCAAAAAAGAGAGCATTAGGGAGACGAGAGGGAGTGAAAGAGAAGTGATATGATGGACGGGTAGAAAAGAGCGAGAGAGATATTAACTTTCATTACCCGTGTGGATGGAAGACACAGGCCCAATGCGGTTGACATGGAGACACACATCGATGACTGTCAGCTTCACTGTAGGAGAGAGGGAGGAAGAGAGAGGGAGAGGGAGAGAGGGGGGAGGATAGAGCGAGAGAGAGGGGGAGAGAGGGGGGAGGATAGAGCAAGAGAGAGGGAGGGAGAGGGAAAGAGGGAGAAAAATAGAGGGAGGGAGAGAGGGAGGGAGAGCAATAGGGAACGAGGGGGAGGATGGAGGGAGAGGGAGAGAGGGGGAAGGATAGAGCAAGAGAGAGGGAGGTAGAGGGAGAGAGAGGGGAGGATAGAGCGAGAGAGTGGGATGGAGAGAGAAGGTGGGAGAGAACGAGGGGAGGAGAGAGAAAAAGAGAGGGAGAGAGGAGAGGGAAGGAGGAAGAGGGAGTAAGCTATTATTCAGAGTTATTCAGTGTGTGTGTGTGTGTGTGTGTTTGTGTGAACTACTAGTCCTACATTGGGCCAGATGTTATAATACAGCGGTTCCCATGTTCATAGAAAGACCTCGGAGAGTTTAGGTTTATTTCGTAACCTTTCATTTGACTCTTTTTTCAGTTGTCACGGGATCGCCCACCTCTCTCTTTGATACTCCTGGAATAGTTAGGTGTGTGTGTGTGTGTGTGTGTGTGTGTGTGTGTGTGTGTGTGTGTGTGTGTGTGTGTGTGTGTGTGTGTGTGTGTGTGTGCGGGATCATTGTTTTGATTTCTAACATCCATGATATTTGCTTGTAAGCTCATAAGCTGTCATGGACCAATCTTTGCCACTTTATTTAAATTATGGAATAACTAAATTAAAGTTAAAGTACTTAACAATATTTTATTAAACTAATCAAAATATGCTTACTGTTGTAATGTGTACACAATGTGTCTGCATGACAAGAATGAGCATAATCCTAGATTAGCTAGAAAGCAGAGCAGAGATAGCAGAGAGGAGGAAGAGAAGGGAGAGGAAGGAGAGAGGAGAAACTAAGATGAGAGGATGGAGAGGAGAGGAGAGCTGTCAAGACAAAGTCACAGTACTCACACACATGGGGTGAATCTTTACATGTAGTCACTGTGACCTTTGTGTAAGGTGTAACACATGTTGGGTTGTTGTATGGTGGACATTAAGTCATTGACTGGCTCATCAGCTACAAACTTGTGCAATCGATCAGTGATTTTAATCCTTCCATGAATCCCATAATGTGTAAAATAGGGTTTTTAGACAACAAATGTCAATTTTTTAATCCCCCTGATAATGTACCTAATCTACTTAATACAAATTGTACTGAGAAAGTACCTATTCCACAGAACATTTACCTATTCAACTGAACACATATTGTACTGAGAATTTACCTATTCCACTGAAAATGGACATATTCCACAACATATTGTACTGAGAATGTATTACACTGAATACATATTGTTCTGAGAATGTATATATTCCACTGAATACATATTGTACTGATGATGTACTTATGCCATTGAGAATGACATTAATTTTTTTGCAATTTATTATTGAAAGGAGAAAGGTTTACAGACATTTCATTATGTTGTCATTCATGATTCAGAAATATAAACTAATGTTAAAAAAACTACAAATTATGTTATACAAACTAATCATCCAAACATGTTCTACACAACTGCAACCGTTTACAATTTTACAGCATTACCCTTGAGCAATAGAGTGTAATCTAAGAATTTCTAATGGGTTACATTTTATATTAGTAAGGGTTATTTTCTTAATGAATTTATCCTTGTTAAAAGACAGCAGATTATATATGATATACATGAATACAGTTCTCTCAGATCTCACATAGCAGAGATTCTCAATCATGAAACAACATTAGTGGTTTTGGTCGTTTGATTATTTTATCATCAAACAAAGGTCCTAGTCTGTTTGATTGACAGGTGAGATGATCAGGGGGGCAGAGTTTCTACCTTCATAATTATAGAGACATGGGGAGAGGAATGGATAGAGAGGCTCACTAAAGGTGCAGCCAGTAGCAGAATAGATATGAACCCTGGCTTCCACATCATAGAAGGAGACCAGACCCTCATCATAATCAACAAACACCCCCACCTTCTGGAGCTCAGCTCTCAGAGGGACACGGACATCAGGATCATCACTAAATACCAACCCATCCTTGTTAAAGTGAAGAGTCCAGTAACCATTCTCAGGGGTCAATATGAAATGACATTTTCTGTTGATGGACTCTCTGGCCACTCCTAAACGCCATGCTGTCTTATCTTTAACCTGGACCTCAAAGTAAAATCTCCCTGAGGAGAAGCTCTGCCTTGTGAGAATATATATTTTCTTTGTAAATCGCTTAGGGTTGTCTGGGAGATTCTTCACTACATCTCCATCATGTACTTGTTTCCCATCCTCAGACAGGATGAGCTGGGGTGGAGCTGTATCAGGATCCAGAGTCACATCTACTTCATACTGCTGGACCCTCTTCAGTTCAGCATCATCACGCAGCTTCTTCATCTCCATGTTCAGTGTCTCCTCCAGCTGATCCAGGGATCTCCTCAAGGTCCCTACGTATGACGGAGGACGGACCTCCACCGTTGTCCAGTCCCTGGTGGGTGGAGGATTCTTCAGGGATCTGAAGGTCTGGAGGAAGTGGAGGTGGTCTTCAGTGTGTGAGAGCTGCTTCACCTCTGAGCTTCTAGTAGTCAGAACTTGTATTTCCTGCTCCAGTTCTTTGATGAGGTATTCAGCTTCTTTCTCTGTGGATTTCAGTTTCTCATTAACCGTTTGGTTGAACTCATCCCGGCACTTTTCCATGCAGTTCATCAGAGTAGTGAAGACCTGCCCACCATCAGCTATCTCTTTGTCTGCGTCTTTCTTGCTCAATTGTACTGTGTCTTTGATCTCCTTAATCTTTAATTTTCTCTCCTGGATCATCTGCGGAACTTCAGTCTCTATCTTCCCCAGCTGGGCCGTCTTCACTTCATATTCCTCCTTTAGAGGTACAACAGGATGGGACTTGTGGTCACCCTCTGTGCAGAACTGACACACACACACCTGTTCAGTCTGGCAGAAGAGCTCCAGTAGTTGATTGTGCTTCTTACACATCCTGTCTTCCAGACGGTCCATAGGCTCGACCAGCCGATGTCTCTTCAGGCCTGCGACTCTCTGATGTGGCTCCAGGTGGGTTTGGCAGTAAGAGGTAAAACACACTAGGCAGGACTTCACAGCCTTCAGCTGGGTCCCAGTACAGACATCACAGGGAACTACTGCTGGTTCAACACAAGGCTGCTCTGTGACTCGTACAGAACTTCTAAACTGATCAATCATCTCTGAAAAGAGAGTATTGACCTGTAAATCAGGTCTTGTCTGGAACAGCTTGTTGCAAACAGGACATTTGTACTGGACTTGGTCATCCCAGAACTTTGTAATACAGGTTCTGCAGAAGTTGTGTCCACATGGTGTGGTGACTGGGCTGTTGAACACATCCAGACAGATGGAACATGAAAAGTTCTCTTCAGACCAGGAAGTAGCAGAGGCCATTCCTAGACACAGACGACAAGGTTTATGTATTGAGCAATTACATTCTTTTTCGAATTCCAAAACGGGAAGAGAGGTTCTAAAGTTGTGTTGTTTTACTCACCTATTTGTGGTTACTGTCTGTCAGACTATTTGTCCCAAAATGTGTTTTATATTTCTCCTGAAAGAGAGAACTGCTTCCACGTCGGGTTTCTGTAAACGTTAAGTTTCGTTTCCTGAACAACACGTCCTCTCCTCTCCTCCCCTAACTCCTGGCTCTGCCCTAACGGAAACACATTTCAACACAGTTCAACTTCCCACTCTGACTGTGGGGCGTTCCCGCACCGTGAAGGCTCCTTCAAATGCGTTGATGTGTGTTCTCCTCTTCTCTGTGGAGTTAGAAGAGAGCCGGTGCAAACCGAGAGACACTGTGGTGATGTAGTGGTTATTTGCGACTGTAACTGGGATTCATTAGCGTTGATCGACCCTGGTTTCTGGGGCTTCCCCGAATACTATTTATCCAGCCCCGATCCAATGTTCAACAAGAAAATAAATAAAATATGTGCATATTGCCGCTACGCTGGCTGCAGGAACTCGCCCCGGCGTGCACGCGCACAGTGCACACACGAGCAGCAGAGCTATGAGAGCAGCAGACAGCGGATTCAGTCAGAGTAGGAAGTAGAGGCGCAAGCAGCGCTGTGTGTTTGTGTGTGTGTGTGTGTGTGTGTGTGGGGAGGGGGGGGGAGCATTTGCTTTTCCTGAAATCACGTGCTTTTCCGACAACATCGCTCCTCTCCCTAGATGTGCGTCATTCTTCGCTTGAACAGACGCACAGCGCAGCCCCCATCTGGTTCTCACAGGAAGGGGGAAGGGGGGGGGGGGGGGGGGGGGGGGGGGGGGGTCCTGTGAGATCTTCCCAGCGCGTCCGAGTACGGCCATCTTCCTCAGTGGTCAAGTCTACTTCTTCCTTTTCCCTGATTTAGGAACACTTTAACCACAGTTTCTTTCCTTGTATTTATACTTTTATAACTTTATACCGTATGGGGCAGAACACATTTTAATCACGGAATAGATAAGGTAGGCCTACAGTTTATATTGTCTTTAGGTTACTGGTATATAATAATGATCTCATCTTGTGAAATGTGTCTGTGTAATGCTTATCAATTAAAGACACAGTTTACTTTAGAGAAATACAACGTTATAAATTCCGTGATTAAAATGTGTTCTGCCCCATACGGCATGAAGTTATAAAAGTATAAACGCAAGAGAAGAAAAGAAAAGGAGGTTAAAGTGTTCCTAAACCAAGTAAATCATGTAAAAGTGATTAAAAGACGATCTAGAGAAAGACTGTGTTAAGAGCTACTCGCTGAGAAAGACCTACGTTTAAATAAGGAAGAGACAGGACTATGGCGCACTGGGAAGTCCAGACAGCCAATCACAGCCTCGGATAACTCACAGGAACCGCCTCCTTTCTGTGCTAGCCAATCGGGGGCTGGCCCGTTTGAGGCTGTCGTCAATTGTCACGTGTTTTGAGCGAAAGCCAAGCCTTCAGACACGCTCACAGACACAGCCACGCGCAGACACAGCCGCACACACACACACACACACACACACACACACACACATACAGACACACACACACACACACAGACGCGCGCAGACACAGCCACACACACACACACAACACAGACGCGCGAAGACCCCCCCACACAGACACACACATACACCCCCTAACCCCGCAGCGCTGCTTCCTTTCATTCCTACTCTGACTGAATCCGCTGTCTGCTGCTCTCATAGCTCTGCTGCGCGTGTGTGCACTGTGCGCGTGCACGACGGGGCGCGTTCCTGCAGCGAGTGTAGCGGCAATAAACATATCTGTTCTATTTCATGTAGGCTACTCCGTCTAGCCTTCGCCTTGTGGGCTTGTGCCTTGGACCGCTGAGTGTGTCTTTGGCTCCGTGCTTTTATATGCTTTACTGCGGAGCCCTAACCGCGGACCAATAGAAACGGGCAGGGATTACGCACACACCTACTGGAGCTGCTGAGAAGGATTCTCCGTCGGCAGGCCGACTCGCTGCTGCATGTTCACTGCTCCACTAAAACGCTGCTGCGTTTGTTCTACACGCTGAAACGCGTCAATCACATGCAGTTAACCTTTAGAATCAGTGAAACGCTTCTACATCCTGTTTATTGATGCGGGTTTTGTCATGACGGGATGTGCAAAGCGTGTTTATAATGTCTCCAGAGTTCAAATCTATAAAAGCTATGAGAATTGGAGACACACTTGTTGTCACTACACTGCTTCTTGCATTTCCACACCATTAAGTTGGTGTTCAGCGTTGGGTGGAGGTGTGTGAAGTGTGGAGGACAGGTTCAGTGATGCACTGCCTTTCATCTTTTAGTTTCTTGCACATTTTGTTCAACTTAATACTGTGAACATTTGCACATTCCATGGTCATATTTTGCACATTCCTGCACAACTGTACAGCAACATTTTTAAAACATACTCTGTATATTCTGTCTTTTTTATATAGTCAGTTTATATTTTATATATTATTTCTAATTGCAAATAATTCTATTTTCATATTTATGTTTTGTTGTTGTTATTGCTTGCACCAAATACCAAGACAAATTCCTTGTACGTGTTACACTTCGATGGCAAAGGAAATTCTGATTCTGATTAAGTATTGATTATTTGAATTACTTCAACAGACATCCAAAATTGTTCCTGGTCTGTTTCCTGGTTTGATCCATGGTGTTTATGAAAGTGTTTTACAGGTTAGACTTTTGATCATTATAATTTCTTGTTTCATAACATTGAAGTGTGTGTGTGTGTGTGTGTGTGTGTGTGTGTGTGTGTGTGTGTGTGTGTGTGTTAAATAAATAATCAATGCTAATTTGTTGAAAAAGTAACTTGTCTTCCAAGGCCCGGGCATCAACCAATAGAAACAAAGTGAAGCATTAAGTCACTGCAGCAGTCAGAGTGGCCATGATGAGTCAAACAACACAATGGTAGACGCTGTGGTGGAAATGTTAGTGGTTTCCTCTTGACAAGATAAGACCACCGACGTGTGTGTGTGTGTGTGTGTGTGTGTGTGTGTGTGTGTTACAGGAACCATAGTGAGTTCTAAGAAGGCAGAACCACTTCACTAGCCGTGGGGGTGGTCGGAATGTTCCATCACCAGAGAGCCTTTTCCACAGTGATGGTAACTGTCATCCATCGTATTGGTTCTAGTTATATACGAGGACACATAGACTCATACAAAGTGCTCAAATACGAGTGTTCATGCAAACCAGATGCTGATCTGTGTTTAAAGTTGGGAGCCACAGGTTGTTATGAAGCATCTGTGGTTAAGGGAGGACAGGAAATCTGGTTCAGGAAACGAAAGTTAAAAATAAAGGTGACACACACACACACACACACACACACACACACACACACACACACACAGACACACACACCTCTGCTGCTAGTGTGTGCACTGTTTGCATGCAAATGGGGGCGAGTTCCTACACTGAGTGTATCGGCAATAAACAGCTCTTTTCTGGGGGGGGGGGGGGGGGGGGGGTGGAGCCAGGAGTTAGGGGCGGAGTCAGGACTTAGGGGTGGAGATGACAGGACGTGTTGTTCAGGAAATGAAACTTAAGGTTCATAGAAACCAAAGCCACCCGACGTGGAAGCAGTTCTCTCTTTCAGGAGAAGAATAAAACACATTTTGGGACAAATAGTCTGACAGACAGCAACCACAACAAGGTGAGTAAAACAACACAACTTTAGAGCCTCTCTTCCCTTTTTGGAATTCGAAAAAGAACGGAATTGCTCAATACATAAACCTTGTCGTCTGTGTCTAGGAATGGCCTCTGCTACTTCCTGGTCTGAAGGGAACTTTTCATGTCCCATCTGTCTGGATGTGCTCAACAGCCCAGTCACCACACCATGTGGACACAACTTCTGCAGAACCTGTATTACAAAGTTCTGGGATGACCAACTCCTGTACAAATGTCCTGTTTGCAACAAGCTGTTCCAGACAAGACCTGATGTACAGGTCAATACCTTAATATCAGAGCTGGCCGCTCAATTTAGAAGTTCTGTACGAGTCAAAGAGCAGCCTTGTGTTAAACCAGGAGAAGTTCCCTGTGACGTCTGTACTGGGACCCAGCTGAAGGCTGTGAAGTCCTGCCTAGTGTGTTTTACCTCTTACTGCCAAACCCACCTGGAGCCACATCAGAGAGTCGCAGTCCTGAAGAAACATCTGCTGGTCGAGGCTATGGACCGTCTTGAAGACAGGATGTGTAAGAAACACGACCGACTTCTGGAGCTCTTCTGCCAGACTGAGCAGGTGTGTGTGTGTCTGTTCTGCACAGTGTTGGACCACAAGTCCCATCCTGTTGTACCTCTAAAGGAGGAATATGAAGTGAAGACGGCCAAGCTGGGGAAGATGGAGTCTGAAGTTCAGCAGATGATCCAGGAGAGACAACGAAAGATTCATGAGATTTCAGATACAGTGGACCGCAGCAAAGCAGACGCAGACAAAGAGATAGCTGATGGTGTGCAGGTCTTCACTGCTCTGATGCGCTCGATTGAAAAGTGGCAGGATGAGTTCAACCAAACGGTTAAAGAGAGACTGAAATCCACAGAGAAAGAGGCTGAAGACCTCATCAAAGAGCTGGAGCAGGAAATAAAAGATCTGACCAATAGAAGCTCAGAGGTGAAGCAGGTCTCACACACTGAAGACCACCTCCACTTCCTCCAGACCTTCAGATCGTCGTGGTGTTGTGTTGTGTAGAGAGCCTCTGACTGGCCGCTGTTACTGGGAGGTAGAGTGGGAAGGAGCTGTTGAGATAGGAGTGACATACAGAGGAATCACAAGGAGAGGAAGGGGTGATGACAGTCTTTATTGTGATGATGATTGTTATTCTGCCTGGTACAACGGTAGTGAAACAGACATAGATCTCCCCCCCGCTGGCTCTAACAGAGTAGGAGTGTGTCTGGACCGGCCTGCTGGCACTCTGTCCTTCTACAGAGTGTCCCCAGATGTAGGAGGGTCCTCAGACACACTGACACACATCCACACCTTCCAGGCCACCTTCACCCAGGAGGACCTCCTCCCTGGGTTTGGGTTCTGGGAGGATGGTGACTCAGCGTCTCTGTGTCGGTTTTAGCAACACAAATGCATACACACACACACACACACACACACACACACACATTTTAAAACATGTATTCAACTATACTCCAAATGCTACACTTTATTGGGCTTCTGAAAAGTTGATCTTGATGAACCATGAAAGGAAGAGACTCTTAAGATCTTCCATAGGGTTAACTAAGCAGGTTTTAGAAAGACTATATTTCTAATGCAAAATTTATTTTGAATATTGATTGATCGTAAATCAAAACTTGTTTATACTACAATACTTTGTATATTCATAGACATTAACAGTTTCATACTAAAGGGCTCTGAAATCAGTTTTTATTTTGATAAGCCTAACATGGAACCTGATTTAAAGCAGATTTAATATTATATTCATAATGCAATTAGTCTATGTAAAGCTATTGATCATGTTGTGAATGACTTTAAACTGAATATTGATTCCTTGTGTTCTGTTGGGAACAACATGGCAGCAGAACATGTTCAGTTATTAAAGATATGTGCACACCTGTTTATGATTTGTAATGTCTGCTGCTTCTATTGTTTTAGTCCTTGTGTTTATTGTGTACATGTAAGGGACTATTTTTCTGTTGTATTGGTTAATAAAGCATAATAGTAATAAACAACTCAGTGGATCCAACTGAATGTTCTCTTGTGTTCAGCATAGGATCAGTTTCAACTTTAAGGTTGGGGGTTCACTAAATAAAAAGCACAACAGAGGCTTCGTCTACACCAACATTAATAATCAGGATACCAGCAAGTACATTTCCAAATCCTGATTTATATGCCCAATGAGTGACGGGATATGGAGAGAATTGTAGAAAGGAGCTGACAGTAAATAGATCCCAGCTATTGGCGTGTCTCCAGAGATGAGCCCTGCAGGCTGGTTGATACACCACCTACCCCGTGGCGTCTAATAGGACCCTGAGCATACATGTTGAAACACACAGAGGTCTGTGTTTGAGGCGCTGGTGCTGAGCTGAAGAAGAAGGAACCTCTGCTTCTTTGCCTGGGTCCGCGTGCGAGATGGCCCATGCAGGCCACCGTACCACAGAATTAGACCAGAACCTGTTTTATGAAGATAATCAGTCACAGAACGAGTTTACCCTTTGTGTTTGTTGTTATAGGGCAAGGCATGACAATAAAGAAGGATTCCTTATTAGAATATTTAAACCCCTGCATGCATTTCTGTCTGCGGCCACTAGAGGGTTCAGTGAGCTTCCTGAACCACCGCAAACGACAGTTATGTTATTATAACTCCAGTTCTATTTCATGTAGGCTACGCCGTCTAGGCTTCACCTTACAGGCTTGTCCCGTGCGCGCACTCACGTGCACTAAACATTTAAACAATGCACCAATCAAGGTGGGCCCCGCCCACATTCCCCACGGCCCCGTGTATATAAACGAGGCGCACGGCAGCGCTCGCCCTCCCTTTTCTTTCACTAACTGGAGGGTACAGCAGGTGGGAAACTAGACGGCTACGCCTACAATCATAGAACTGGAGTTATCATAACATAACTATCGTTTTGGTTCATGTAGCCTTGTGGGCTAAGGTGAAGCTGCGAGCGGAGCCCGATAAATGTACTCCTGCTGGACCCTAAGTCACAAAGACCTAGCCTTAGAGCACACCAGACTCAATAAGACGAAGATGTGCAAAACACAACAGTAAAATACAATAGTCTGGAATGTGAAAACTTTGATTACAAATTAAGACATAATCAAATATTCACAAGAGTTGTATTGCACCAAATAAAAAAGGGGATTAAAAGGGAATGTGACATGTGTGAAACAGAACCAGAAAACTTCATGCATTTATTCATTGAGTGTAAGTTCTTACAGAAGTTCTATAACAAAATAAAAACCATGGTAAAAACTCACTGGAAACTGGATGTAATGGAGGGGATGAAGTCCAAAGAAAACATGTTATTCGGACTGTGTAAAAAAGAGGGAAATGTAAATAGTAATTTGTTGAATTACATGTTGAGCTATGCAAGATATGCAGTGTGGATAAGGAGGAACATGGCATATTATGAAGGAAGAACAGTGGATGAATGGGTTTTGTTCGAAGCAAAGATTAGGAAAGAGGTGGAAATGTTAAAAAACCACTTAGGAAGAGATACTTTTAAAGAATGGTTTATTGATGGTTCCAGCTTTATTAGTGAGACAGATGATAGGAAAATGCAGATGCATTTTTAAAGAATGTTTCATTATGTGTATTTATGTTTATTTATTATTTTATTTTTTAATGTTTATGTTGTTTTGTTTTGTGGAGGATGTTTGTTTTTATAGCTTATAAGTTATGTTGTGTATGATGTGTATGGTGAGCAGGATTATTTTGGGTGTGTATGTGATTGTTGCATGTTATTATTTATCCCAGAATGATAATGTAAATATAAATTGATATTTTTGATAATAAAAAAAACAAAGAACGGAGAAAACGACGACGGACAAACGGAGTGAAGGAACGGAGAGAAGCATCGAGACGGACAGACAAGCGGTGAACGAGATCGGAACGAACGACGACGGCGGCGTACCGCACACGCACGGTGAGAGTAGAGGAAACGGTGAGGCTGTGTATGGAACGTTCGTATCGTCTCTTCCGGAGTACTCCAATCTCAGACCGGAAGTGTCGTACAGAGGGGGCGGCCCCGAGCCTGGAGATCTGTATAAAGACCCCTCTCTCTTGTTCAGGAAACGGAAGTTTACGGAAATCCAACCGACGACATGACGAAGAGACGACGTGAACGCGTTAGCCTCTCCGGAAACGAAGAACGAGACGTTTTAAAGCGGAGAGCCGGGACAGAAACATTCCAAGGTGGGTCCAACACATTGAACCTCTAATCCTCATCGTTGCTGTCCTGTCTGCAGTGCGCCATGTTGTACTGTAGCGTTAGCCCCACACGGGTCTCCTGCGCTCCGTGTGAACACGTGATGTTGATGCTTAGCGAAACCAACCTTCACGTGCTCTATTGTGTCGCCTCGTCGGATTCCACCAGCGCGTGCTCGGTGCTCGGCGTCCTGTTTGGAGCAAGGCGCAGGCACGCGGGGCCGCGCTCTGTGCGCTTTGGTTGAACCCGACCAGGCGAGGCCAACACGGGACTTTAACAAAGTTAGTTTGGTGTTAAAGCATCAGGGCGTTCTTCACGAGGAGGACGCAGGCGTGAGTAGGGCTTCAGGCCTTTTTGAGGCCCAGCTGCATGCAGACCCCATCCCTGTTGCTCTATGCCACTGTCTTTTCTTTTGTTTGTTGATTTATTTTTGTTTGTATCACATTTTTATGTTCTCAATAGTATAGAGTCTATAAAAGTTATATATTCAAAACCTGGGAACGGTGTTGCTGTTGAAGAAAGATGTATTGTTCGTAACTTGTCTTCTTCTAAAAGAAGCGATACGAGTAGCGTTAAAGTAGCGGCTGGATAAGCAGTATGGATCAGAGTAGTAGTGGCGTTAGAATCTTCCCTGTGTGTGAGTGCAGTTGGCTCCTTCATTCGCGGTGGTAGCGGTGTGAGAGTCGATAGTGACCAGTGTGTTTAAGTTCAGTGCTGTTGTACCGACCTGTTGGCTCAAGAGCTGTGCTTGAAATAACAACACATTTATTAATATTAACACATTATTACATGTATACAACATATAACGTATAGTTAAAATGGTAATTTAATTTTCATAATTTTTATTCTAGGAATGGCGTCCAATTATTCCTGGTCTCAACAAACATCCTCCACAAAACAAAACAACATAAACATTAAAAAATAAAATAATAAATAAACATAAATACACATAATGAAACATTCTTTAAAAATGCATCTGCATTTTCCTATCATCTGTCTCACTAATAAAGCTGGAACCATCAATAAACCATTCTTTAAAAGTATCTCTTCCTAAGTGGTTTTTTAACATTTCCACCTCTTTCCTAATCTTTGCTTCGAACAAAACCCATTCATCCACTGTTCTTCCTTCATAATATGCCATGTTCCTCCTTATCCACACTGCATATCTTGCATAGCTCAACATGTAATTCAACAAATTACTATTTACATTTCCCTCTTTTTTACACAGTCCGAATAACATGTTTTCTTTGGACTTCATCCCCTCCATTACATCCAGTTTCCAGTGAGTTTTTACCATGGTTTTTATTTTGTTATAGAACTTCTGTAAGAACTTACACTCAATGAATAAATGCATGAAGTTTTCTGGTTCTGTTTCACACATGTCACATTCCCTTTTAATCCCCTTTTTTATTTGGTGCAATACAACTCTTGTGAATATTTGATTATGTCTTAATTTGTAATCAAAGTTTTCACATTCCAGACTATTGTATTTTACTGTTGTGTTTTGCACATCTTCGTCTTATTGAGTCTGGTGTGCTCTAAGGCTAGGTCTTTGTGACTTAGGGTCCAGCAGGAGTACATTTATCGGGCTCCGCTCGCAGCTTCACCTTAGCCCACAAGGCTACATGAACCAAAACGATAGTTAGATATTTTTGATAATAAAAAAAACAAAGAACGGAGAAAACGACGACGGACAAACGGAGTGAAGGAACGGAGAGAAGCATCGAGACGGACAGACAAGCGGTGAACGAGATCGGAACGAACGACGACGGCGGCGTACCGCACACGCACGGTGAGAGTAGAGGAAACGGTGAGGCTGTGTATGGAACGTTCGTATCGTCTCTTCCGGAGTACTCCAATCTCAGACCGGAAGTGTCGTACAGAGGGGGCGGCCCCGAGCCTGGAGATCTGTATAAAGACCCCTCTCTCTTGTTCAGGAAACGGAAGTTTACGGAAATCCAACCGACGACATGACGAAGAGACGACGTGAACGCGTTAGCCTCTCCGGAAACGAAGAACGAGACGTTTTAAAGCGGAGAGCCGGGACAGAAACATTCCAAGGTGGGTCCAACACATTGAACCTCTAATCCTCATCGTTGCTGTCCTGTCTGCAGTGCGCCATGTTGTACTGTAGCGTTAGCCCCACACGGGTCTCCTGCGCTCCGTGTGAACACGTGATGTTGATGCTTAGCGAAACCAACCTTCACGTGCTCTATTGTGTCGCCTCGTCGGATTCCACCAGCGCGTGCTCGGTGCTCGGCGTCCTGTTTGGAGCGCGGCGCCACGCGCGGGGCCGCGCTCTGTGCGCTTTGGTTGAACCCGACCAGGCGAGGCCAACACGGGACTTTAACAAAGTTAGTTTGGTGTTAAAGCATCAGGGCGTTCTTCACGAGGAGGACGCATACGTGAATAGGGATGGGTCCCGAAACCGGGAGTTAACCGGGGTGCCCCCGGGATACTATTACACACCGTAGTATATAAAGTGTAATCTAATCTAAGTGTAACTGCCTCTGTCGCGTTGGTTTGTTTAGGTATTTGCACTTTTTTATTGTTTAGTTTATTTTGAGTTGTACGTTGCAACAAGACGGAACTAATTCTTGGTTCCGCCCGAGTGTTGTCACCCGGGCCCCTTTTAGCGACCCCAAGGGAAACTTGACCGCATGGGCGAATTATTTTCCACTGTTAGCGTGTTCAAGTGCATACTTACCGAAGAAGTTAAAGGACATTAAAAGGATGTTTAGCACCTCTGGGACAAGCCGCAATGAGGTTCGTTAACGAGTTACTTTGCCGAGAGTGTTTGTGTTTACATGCGTTGTTTTTGGTGTGAAATATGCATGTAGTGTCTAGTTGTGAGTTGATTGTAGCGCCGAATGTGTGACACATGCACACGGCGTTATTTTTGTTAATGTATTTTTTCTTTTTCTTTAACCCAGTTCTCACGGGTTGAACAGCAATAAAACCCTGTATATAAACCAAGATCTCATGCCTCATGCGTGTCACCGGAGGAGCTACAGTGAGAACTCAGCTGCTCTGCATGAGTAGACGAGGAAGACAGTACCAAAGAGCCGTGATCCATGGACAAGAAGGGACATCTCTACATCCAAGAGTGGCATCTACAGAAGAATCCAGGCCCCTTACCATGAATCCAGCTGATGCAAAGAAGCTTAAACTATTTCCCACAAGAGACTGACACATTTTTGCCTTCATATTCATACGGTATAGTTGTGTGTATGTTTAAGTGTTAACTGAGCTACAACCAAGAGACTGAATTTGCATTTCATAGAACAACGTGATATTGATTTGTGTGAAGGAGAAGTGAATATGTTCTAAAAAATATTAGTGGTAAAAATTGTATAAATGTGAATAGCTAATGGGAGCTGAATCACTTAGCTACAGGCCAAATTAGATTTAACCCAAATTTAAGTACACCAAGTAACAATGTCAGATTCTAGTGTTACCTCTGAGAGACAGCAGGTTCAAGTAGGTGAAAGTATAGAGCAGCAGTGCATAGACATGCAACCACAGGCTACTGAAGGCACAAGAGCTAATGTCCAGTCTTCCTCACAAGAACCACGAAGAAGCCAAAGAGACCGAAAGTTAACGGAAAAAGGCCAAGAACTGAACAATGAGCAAATAAGATTTGCTCACTGTTTCACTGTGAGTTATGAGGAGTGGAAGGCTATTGCTAAAGACGCCAAGCAAGCTTTGAGTGGACAATGCTCAAACAACCAGCTACATGAACACATAAGCAAAATAAGTGCTGCCTCAGAGAATCTGAACATTGCCTATGATGAGTTAAGGCGCATAGACAACCATGACCATGACACACGTCGCAAAATTGACACCTGTGATGCAGTAACCAGGAAGATCATCCAAACTGCAAAAGATCGTTTGGAGACAGCAGATAACGGTGGAGGAGATGAACAACGAAGCAACAGGGCGACATCGTCTATATTCAAGTCTGTAGCCTCAGACAAGTCAAGTATCAAATACCAATGCACTAAGTCCCCTCATGCTCAAAGCAGCTCCAGACATTCAAGTCGGATTTCTGTTAGCAGACAAAAGGCCGCTGCTGAAGTTGCTGCCAATGAAGCTACTCTAGAAGTACTACAAGAACAAGAGTGTTGCATTGAGGAATTGGAAAGGCTTGAAGCTGAAGCTGCAGAGAGACAAAAGGTGCTAGATGCAAAGCGGAGACAACTGGAGCGACTAGAGACAGTTAAAAAGTTAAAGGCTGCTAAGGCACGTCTGCGAGTGTACGATCAGAGTGAGTGCTCAGATAAAGAAATAAGCAGTCTACTCCATCAAAGTGTCTGTATGAAGGAAAAGGAAGAAGTTAAACATGAAAATAATCTGTTGCAGCACCATTCTTCACCACAAGACTGGGCACATTCAAAGCAGGATGACAGCACAGCAGCTCTTGTTAGAGCACTTGCAGAGTCCATCAGTGCAAGTCGTCTTCCTATACCTGAACCAACAATATTCAATGGCAACCCATGTCTTGAGTTTGGAGATGCCTTTGGAATAAGCCATCAAGTCATTGTGAAGCAAGTGACATCAGTTCTTCCAAATCTCCCAAACGAAGTACACTATGTCTGTAGAACACAGATCAAAGAAGCAGTCCTTCCAACAGATGTCATCAAGGTGTTGGTATCTGACTTTGTAGAAAAGGCTTCAGAAGACAACTCAGCTGACCACACCTCAAGGGGTGTCACAGCAGAACAACTCACAGCCTCTAACTGGTTCACAGGTCCAGACCTTCTTTGGCAAAAAGAGCTACCAACTGGAGTTGTCATGGTGGGAGAGATCGAGAGCAGTGACCCAGAGGTCAAGAAAGCTCAGGTTCATGACACTCAGGCAGAAGAAGCAAAAACAATTTTAGATCGTCTACACAAGTTCTCAGACTGGGCAAGAATGGTGAAGGCTGTTGCCAGACTCAAGCGCCGTGCTAAGGAACTCAAAGGTCTCAAGCCAAAGTCCTGTGAGGCCTCGAACTTGGAGGAAAGGAAAGAGGCGGAGCTGATCATAATCAAGATGGTCCAGGAAGCAACCTTCTCTCAAGAAATTCAACGCCTTAGACATTACAAGGAGAAAAAGGTCAAAGACAAGCCAGGCGCAGAGTTCAACTCTTAACCAACGACTTTTGGGTACGATGGAAAAAGGAGTATCTCCTGAATCTCCAACACAGACAGAAGTGGACCAAAGATCGCAGAAATGCTAAGGTCGGTGACATTGTTCTGTTACAAGATGCTGCCGCACCACGAAACCAATGGAAGCTAGCAAGAGTCATCGAGGTGTATCCTGGAAGTGATGAAAGAGTGAGGAGACTCAAGTTACTCATCAGTGACTCCTCCCTGGATGGAAGAGGAAAGCGTACAGCCAAACCTGTTTACCTGGAGAGACCCATTCAGAAAACAGTTACATTGCTAGAAGCAGACTGATGGTTCTATCATACACTCACACAAAGTTTATTAGTTGTTTATTAGGACAGAGTTTCATTTAATTCATGCAGAAGGGTTGCTTCCGAGTTTAAGAAATCACTCGTGATTTGGTGGGAGTGTAACTGCCTCTGTCGCGTTGGTTTGTTTAGGTATTTGCACTTTTTTATTGTTTAGTTTATTTTGAGTTGTACGTTGCAACAAGACGGAACTAATTCTTGGTTCCGCCCGAGTGTTGTCACCCGGGCCCCTTTTAGCGACCCCAAGGGAAACTTGACCGCATGGGCGAATTATTTTCCACTGTTAGCGTGTTCAAGTGCATACTTACCGAAGAAGTTAAAGGACATTAAAAGGATGTTTAGCACCTCTGGGACAAGCCGCAATGAGGTTCGTTAACGAGTTACTTTGCCGAGAGTGTTTGTGTTTACATGCGTTGTTTTTGGTGTGAAATATGCATGTAGTGTCTAGTTGTGAGTTGATTGTAGCGCCGAATGTGTGACACATGCACACGGCGTTATTTTTGTTAATGTATTTTTTCTTTTTCTTTAACCCAGTTCTCACGGGTTGAACAGCAATAAAACCCTGTATATAAACCAAGATCTCATGCCTCATGCGTGTCACCGGAGGAGCTACACTAAGTATCGATGAGCTCCGGCCCTGCAAGCCGTATTTAAGGAACAAAGGAAATAGATTTACTTCCTGGTGATCGTTCATCCAGAATGATTCCCAGGAAAGGAAAAAAAGCAGATCTTCCTCCAGAAGAACTGTTCAGATAAGGCTTCAGGCCTTTTTGAGGCCCAGCTGCATGCAGACCCCATCCCTGTTGCTCTATGCCACTGTATTTTCTTTTCTCTTGTTTGTTGATTTATTTTTGTTTGTATCACATTTCAATTCTCTCAATAGTATAGAGTCTATAATAGTTATATATTCAAAACCTGTGTACGGTGTTGCTGCTGAAGAAAGATGTCTTGTTCTTAACTTGTGTTCTTCTAAAAGAAGCGATAAGAGTAGCGTTAAAGTAGCGGCTGGATAAGCAGTATGGATCAGAGTAGTAGTGGCGTTAGAATCTTCCCTGTGTGTGAGTGCAGTTGGCTCCTTCATTCGCGGTGGTAGCGGTGTGAGAGTCGATAGTGACCAGTGTGTTTATGTTCAGTGCTGTTGTACCGACCTGTTGGCTCAAGAGCTTTGCTTGAAATAACAACACATTTATGAATATTAACACATTATTACATGTATACAACATATAACGTATAGTTTAAATGGTAATTAAATTTTCATTTTATTTTTTCTAGGAATGGCATCCAATTCTTCCTGGTTTGAGGATAACCTTTCATGTCCCATCTGTCTGGATGTGTTCAACAGCCCAGTCACCACACCATGTGGACACACCTTCTGCAGAACCTGTATTACAAGGTTCTGGGATGGCCAAGTCCAGTATAAATGTCATGTTTGCAGCAAGCTGTTCCAGACAAGACCTTATTTACAGGTCAATACCTTCATATCAGAGATGGTTGATCAGTTTAGAAGTTCTGTACGAGTCAAAGAGCAGCCTTGTGTTGAACCAGGAGAAGTTCCCTGTGACGTCTGTACTGGGACCCAGCTGAAGTCTGTGAAGTCCTGCCTAGTGTGTCTTATCTCTTACTGCCAAACCCACCTGGAGCCACATCAGAGAGTCGCAGTCCTGAAGAGACATCGGCTGGTCGAGCCTATGGACCGTCTGGAAGACAGGATGTGTAAGAAACACGACCGATTTCTGGAGCTCTTCTGCCAGACTGAACAGGTGTGTGTGTGTCTGTGCTGCACAGTGACGGACCACAGGTCCCATCTTGTTGTACCTCTAAAGGAGGAATATGAAGTGAAGACGGCCCAGCTGGGGAAGATTGAGTCTGAAGTTCAGCAGATGATCAAGGAGAGAAAACTAAAGATTCAGGAGATCAAGGACACAGTAGATTGCAGGAATTCAGATGCAGCAAACGAATTAGCTGAGGGTGTGCAGATCTTCACTGCTCTGATGCGCTCCATTGAAAAGTGGCGGGAGGTTCTCAACAAAACGATTGAAGCAAAACTGAAATCCACAGAGAAAGAAGCTGAAGACCTCATCAAAGAGCTGGAGCAGGAAATACAAGTTCTGACTAATAGAAGCTCAGAGGTGAAGCATCTCTCACACACTGAAGACCACCTCCACTTCCTCCAGACCTTCAGATCCCTGAAGGATCCTCCACCCACCAGGGACTGGACAACGGTGGAGGTCCGTCCTCCGTCATACGTAGGGACCTTGAGGAGATCCCTGGATCAGCTGGAGGAGACACTGAACATGGAGATGAAGAAGCTTTGTGCTGCTGAACTGAAGAGGGTCCAGCAGTATGAAGTAGATGTGACTCTGGATCCTGATACAGCTCATCCCTGTCTCATCCTGTCTGAGGATGGGAAACAAGTACATGATGGAGATGTAGTGAAGAAACTCCCAGACAACCCTAAGAGATTTACACAATGTATATGTGTTCTCACGAGGCAGAGCTTCTCCTCAGGGAGATTTTACAAAGCTGATCAGCTTGAGGAGACACTGAACATGGATTTGAAGAATCTGCCTGTCCTGAAATCAACTCTAAAGAAGTGTAAGTGTCTTATCCGTTTGATTCATCACAACACACACCAACTGTTTAGATGGAAAGTCCATCCACACAGCAGTAGGTGAAGTCCGTAAAACAATAGGTATTCTTAGTGTTATTTATTAATTATGATAAATAGTAGCGTGGTTGTTATGATTGGACAAAATCAATCATGATACAAACTTTAAAAAATGTTTTTATTGTGTGTATTTTAAATTGCACTCTAGACTACTGTTTTATTATCATCATTCTTACTAGGCCTATTTATTATTATGAATGTATTACTTACTATAATTTGTGGTGATATATAATCTTTATTAATTTAATTATTACTATCATATTAGACATAACATAACATATTTATTAAATGATTATAACGATGCATTTATTTCATGTTGGATTTAAACTACTACTATTAGTGGTGATGGTCTTTATTAGAACTAGGGGGAAAAATCCTTATTTGAAATTGTACGTATGTATACTTATGGGTACGTACAGGTGTCTCTTTGAAGGTGTATTACAATGTCTGTATTGGAACCTTTTTAAAAGTTAAAGTGTGTATAATAATGGTAATTATTCTAATCATGTCTTTTTTTTTTTTTCGTCAGATGCCTTTGAAATCACACTGGACCCAAACACAGCCCACAGACAACTCTCTCTGTCTGAGGACAACAGAAAGGTGGCACTGGTTAGAGAGGAGCAGTCGTATCCTGATCACCCAGAGGGATTTGAATACTGGCCCCAGGTGTTGTGTAGAGAGGCTCTGACTGGCCGCTGTTACTGGGAGGTAGAGAGGAAACAACGTGTTGAGATAGGCGTGACATACAGAGGAATCAAAAGAAGAGGAAGTGCTGGTGAAAGCAGGCTTGGAAGGAATCACAATTCCTGGATTCTTTATTGTCATGAAAGTGGTTACACTGCCTGGCACAACGGTATTGGAACAGTCCTGCATCTCCCTGAGCCTTCTAAAAGAGTAGGAGTGTATCTGGACCGGCCTGCTGGCACTCTGTCCTTCTACAGAGTGTCCCCAGATGTAGGAGGGTCCTCAGACACACTGACACACATCCACACCTTCCAGGCCACCTTCACCCAGGAGGACCTCTATCTTGGAGTTGGGTTATGCACTAAAACTGCCTCAGTGTCTCTGTGTCGGTTGTAGCCACACACATAGACCGGCTGACTGAGGTTTGCATGCAGGTTATAATTCTTGATGAAACGTTTGTTGATGATGACCAGTAATCTGGATGTACATTTGGAATACATGCATCTGGACCTATGGATGTACAATGAGAGGAAGTGTCTTTTAAGATCTTCCATAGGGTTAACTGAGCTGGTTCTACAAAGTTAAAATTTGTGATGTTGATTGATTGTAAATGTAACTGTTTTTATTCAATAGTTTTGATACTTTCATTGATGCATTGATAGTTTTCTGTAATTTGGTGTAAAGGCGAGATGACAATAAATTCTAAACCGAACTGGTATTTCTGCGACTGTTTGATTATTTCATTAATTTCAAAAGGGTATTTTGTTTTCAAAGCTAAGCGTTGGTTAATGCTTATTAACAGAGTTTTGTACACGCTATTTTAACCATTATAAATGTAGTGGGCCTACTTATTTATTCACATAATATATAGACAGCAAGCGAGACAAAGCCAAAAACAATGGAAATGTGTTGGGATGACTTCAACATCTAATGTGTTACGTCCCAGTTCGCTAGGGAAAGGGGAGGCAACATAAAACCAGGTACTTTTGGCAAAGTTATTTATTAACAAGGAACTTGGATAACCAACCACACACAAATAGAGGAGGCGAACTTCAAAGGGGAAAAAGGTGCCATGTGGATGCTGTTCAGATCAAAGAAACAAATCCAACTAAAGGAGGACTCCAAAATATACAGTTGAAACAGCAGCCCTGCTCCTAGTGTCGCTGACAAAGAAAAGGCTGCGTGTGTTTCAGTTTGCTTTGAGCTCTTATCCTGGCCCAGTCCCCAGCTAGCTAACACGTGGCTCACTTTCCTCATTTCCACTCATTAAGGTCTCACCGTCTCTACCGACATAAGAGAGAGGCTCAGTGGCCGAGCTCAAAGTCCTAGCTGCCCCGCCTGTTGAGCTGGCCGCTCTGTAGCGCTCCTCAGTTCCCGCATTGCTCGCTCCGGATTGGACGATGACGGGTTCCGCGCCAATCAGGATCCTCGGCATTTCCGATGCAGGAACCAATCACATCCGGGGTTATATCATCAATTTAATTTGTAAATAAAGTTCCCCACGTGCAGAGCTAGAAAAAACGCGCCCTCACATGTTGCTGCTCCTCTTGATCCCCACCATACAGTTATAAACACTACAGTAAATCTATCAAATCAATTCAGCATTTTCTAGGTTAACCTTATTTTAATACAGTACAGCAAAGTGTGTGAACTGGTAAAACTTTGAGTGTTGTGATTATTGTGTGTGTGTGTGTTCCAATGCACAGGTAATGTATTGTCTGCCATTGATGTGTGAGCTGCACTCACAACCCAGGTTCCACCAGGAGTCCTACTGAACATGGATAGAACATTGGTAGAAGGCTTTTTCCTTTTCCTCATCAGTGCAATTATTAGTTTGGCCGGCTTCTGTCATGGTCAACCCGTGGTTGATACGTGATCAAACAAAGTTGCACGTATTTCATTTAAAATATTAGCTTTTCTCCCTCTTCTTCATCCACCTATTACACATAAACCTCCTCCTCCACCTCCTCCCCCCCCTACCCTCCACTTCCTCCCTCCTCCTCTCTTCTCCAATTCCTCCCCCCTCCTCCTCCTTCTCCTTCTCCTCCTCCTATGATGTGTATGGTGAGCAGGATTATTTTGGGTGTGTATGTGATTGTTGCATGTTATTATTTATACCAGAATGATAATGTAAATATCAATTGATATTTTTGATAACAAAAAAAAACAAAGAACGGAGAAAACGACGACGGACAAACGGAGTGAAGGAACGGAGAGAAGCATCGAGACGGACAGACAAACGGTGAACGAGATCGGAACGAACGACGACGGCGGCGTAACGCACACGCACGGTGAGAGTAGAGGAAACGGTGAGGCTGTGTATGGTTCGTTCGTATCGTATGGTCTACTCCGGAGTACTCCAAACTCGGACCGGAAGTGTCATACCGAGGGGGCGGGCCCGAGCCTGGAGCTCTGTATAAAGAGCCCTCTCTCTTGTTCAGGAAACGGAAGTTTACGCAAATCCAACCGACGAAGGGACGACATGACGAAGAGACAACGTGAACCCGTTAGCCTCTCCGGAGACGAAGAACAAGACGTTTTAAATCAGAGAGCCGGGACAGAAACATTCCAAGGTGGGTCCAACACATTGAACCTCTAATCCTCATCGTTGCCGTCCTGTCTGCAGTGCGCCATGTTGTACTGTAGCGTTAGCCCCACACGGGTCTCCTGCGCTCCGTGTGAACACGTGATGTTGATGCTTAGCGAAACCAACCTTCACGTGCTCTATTGTGTCGCCTCGTCGGATTCCACCAGCGCGTGCTCGGTGCTCGGCGTCCTGTTTGGAGCGCGGCGCCACACGCGGGGCCGCGCTCTGTGAGCTTTGGTTGAACACGACCAGGCGAGGCCAACACGGGACTTTAACAAAGTTAGTTTGGTGTTAAAGCATCAGGGCGTTCTTCACGAGGAGGACGCATGCGTGAGTAGGGATGGATCACGAAACCGGGTGTTAACCGGGGCCCCTGGGGGTGGTCCCATGATACTATTACACACCGTAGTATATAAAGTGTAATCTAATCTAAGTATCGATGAGCTCCGACGTACCCGGCGCTGCAAGCGGTATTTGAGGAACAAAGGACATAGATTTACATCCTGGTGATCGTTCATCCAGAATGATTACCAGGAAAGGACAAAAAGCAGATCTTCCTCCAGAAGAACTGTTCAGATAAGGCTTCAGGCCTTTTTGAGGCCCAGCTGCATGCAGACCTCATCCCTGTTGCTCTATGCCACTGTCTTTTCTTTTCTCTTGTTTATTGATTTCTTTTTGTTTGTATCACATTTTAATTCTCTCAATAGTATAGAGTCTATAACAGTAATGTATTCAACACCTGTGTACGGTGTTGCTGTTGAAGAAAGATGTCTTGTTCTTAACTTGTGTTCTTCTAAAAGAAGCGATAAGAGTAGCGTTAAAGTAGCGGCTGGATAAGCAGTATGGATCAGAGTAGTAGTGGCGTTAGAATCTTCCCTGTGTGTGAGTGCAGTTGGCTCCTTCATTCACGGTGGTAGCTTGAAATAACAACACATTTATGAATATTAATACATTATTACATGTATACAACATATAAGGTATAGTTAAAATAGTAATTAAATTTTCATTATTATTTTTTTTCTAGGAATGGCGTCCAATTCTTCCTGGTCTGAGGATATCTTTTCATGTTCCATCTGTCTGGATGTGTTCAACAGCCCAGTCACCACAACATGTGGACACAACTTCTGCAGAACCTGTATAACAACACACTGGGATGGCCAGTTTAGAAGGTCTGTACGAGTCACAGAGCAGCCTTGTGTTGAACCAGCAGAAGTTCCCTGTGACGTCTGTACTGGGACCCAGCTGAAGGCTGTGAAGTCCTGCCTAGTGTGTTTTACCTCTTTCTGCCAAACCCACCTGGAGCCACATCAGAGAGTCGCAGTCCTGAAGAAACATCTGGTCAGGTCCTGGTCAGGTCAGTTATCAGCCTCTTCTTCAAACTGTGTCTTTGGGCTTGTTTAATATGTAAGGGATGATCCACGACTAGGTGGGCTGTTATGGAAAACACGATGCAGCATCATTATTCATCTAAGCTAGGCTCACCGTGTCAGTGAGGATGCTAACGCTACAGTAGGGACATAACTTTAGAGGACCACTGATTTCAACAAGATTGTTATTGTTTAGTTCTTTATGTTTGCTGTCCTGTTAACTGCTAGTATGTTATGTATGTTATATGTTATGTAACTCTGGCCAGCTGATGTGAGGGTTAGCGTTAGGGGTTGCTGTCCTGTTAACTGCTAGTATGTTATGTATGTTATATGTTATGTAACTCTGGCCAGCTGATGTGAGGGTTGGGGGTTGCTGTCCTGTTAACTGCTAGTACGTTATGTATGTTATATGTTATGTAACTCTGGCCAGCTGATGTGAGGGTTAGGGGTTGCTGTCCTGGTAACTGCTAGTATGTTATGTATGTTATATGTTATGTAACTCTGGCCAGCTGATGTGAGCTGAGGAGTTGTCTTTAGTGTAGACATGGTGATGAGGCTCTAGCCATGCTTTGATCTGAATATAATGCACACCTCACCCCTAGAACATCACTGGCCGTGGTATAGTGATTCATATGGAAAATGAAAGATGTCCTTTACTAACATCACATTAGTTTGGTGTAGGTGCTGCTCATGTCCAATGCATTTCTGTTGCTCTTTTCCCTGCTGACAAAACACTCCCTGGTTCTACACAATGTTAGAACTTGTGAAGAAACGGTCTTAGCGTACCAAACACAGCGGACTTTTCCTGACTCTAACCGAACAATATCTCATTTGAGTTGTAGCTATTGAGAAAGGAGCATTTGTTTAAGATCCTGTTTCACATCCAAAGTATCAATAAAGCTTTTAGTGGTACTCCATATGGAATGAATACACTTTATTAATGGTGTGTGTGTGTGTGTGTGTGTGTGTGTGTGTGTGTGCAGGTTATCTGGCTGTCTGGTCACACAGGAAGGCTGTGCTTCTGTGGCCTCAGCTCTGAGCTCCAACCCCTCCCATCTGAGAGAGCTGGACCTGAGCTACAATCACCCAGGAGACTCAGGAGTTACGCTGCTCTCTGCTGGACTGGAGGATCCACGCTGGAGACTGGACACTCTCAGGTATGGAGAGGACAGCTCATCACTCAGGGACAATGTCTCCTACAAGGATTCAACCAGCTGCTAGATGAAGTGGTTTGGAAACACAGCTGGAACTCATGTTGTGTAGAAAGTGATGAGACATCAGATGATGAAGGTGAATGTTTCAACATGCTGCTCTCACTTTGTTTCCCCCCCAGGGTGGAGCACAGTGGAGTGTGGAGGCTGAAACCAGCTCTAAAGAAGTGTAAGTGTCTAGTTAGATTCATCACAACACACACTAACTATTGAGATGGAAAGTCCATCCACACAGCAGGAGGTGACGTCCGTTCATTCAGATGTGGATACGTATGTGTAGCTATGTTTACACAGGTGGATTACAGTGGATGTGTATTGGAACCTTTCAAAGTCTAATATCTAGTATGAAGCCTATTTCTTAGATATTCCATAGGAGCAATCAGCTCATCATGCTGGACATTGTGATGTATAATATGTGTATGTAGTGTATAATGGAGGAGTAGATGCAGTTTATACATTTTTATAGGTTTCAATGTTTTGACTGGGACAGCCACTCACACACACATGAGATTTGCATTTAAGTTGAACTTAAATGATCTAAAAAAAATATGTGCTACTATTTCTAAAGCTATAGCACACTAGTCCATTATAGTACCTATCATTGGATATTATTTAGTCTTTCTATGTTAATGTTTGTAGAGTAGATGGCACGTGAAATTGGACAGAAATAAGAAGTATGCAAGACAAAATTACTAGTAATGATGATGAAGAATGGTTTGGCAGCTAATCTTGTCTTGTTCTCCCGTCAGATGCCTGTGAACTCACACTGGACCCAAACACAGCCCACAGACAACTCTCTCTGTCTGAGGACAACAGAAAGGTGACGTGGGTTAGAGAGGAGCAGTCGTATCCTGATCACCCAGAGAGATTTGACTCCCATCACCAGGTGTTGTGTACAGAGGATCTGACTGGCCGCTGTTACTGGGAGGTAGAGAGGGAAGGACTTGTTTATATAGGAGTGACATACAGAGGAATCACAAGGAGAGGAGGGGGTGATGACAGCATGCCTGGAGGGAACAACAAGTCCTGGAGTCTTGATTGTGATGATGATGGTTACTATGCCTGGTACAACGGTAGTAGTACAGCCATAAGTCTCCCCCCCCCTGGCTCTAACAGAGTAGGAGTGTATCTGGACCGGCCTGCTGGCACTCTGTCCTTCTACAGAGTGTCCCCAGATGTAGGAGGGTCCTCAGACACACTGACACACATCCACACCTTCCAGTCCACCTTCACCCAGGAGGACCTCCACCCTGGGTTTGGGTTATGGAGGTATGATGCCTCAGTGTCTCTGTGTCGGTTGTAGAAAAAAAGAACACGCGGGAGGGCGGGCGGACATGTGCACACGCACAGAAACGCATAGTACACACACATAGTGCACACACACACAGTACACACACACACACACGCATAGTACATATACACATATAGTACGCACGCGCACACACACACGCATAGTACACACACACAGTACGCATGCGCACACATACAGTACATGCACACGGTACACATACAGACAAAAACAAATTTGTTACACACACATAAATACACGCAGAGGTTATATTTACTCTTTCATGTACTTCAGTAACTTTTTGAATAGATTACTTTTAAGAGTAGTTTTATTGTAACATACTTTTCACTCTTACTCAAGTCAGAGAGGGAGAGATTTGTTGTGTCTGTTTTTGCCTTCATTCATGTTATTTTGTAAAGATTTAATGTTATTGTGTGTTTCATTTGAAGGGATACATGCTATTTTATGTGTTGTTAATGTCTATTAAACAAGCATATACAATGTAATATTTGTCTATTTACGTTCATCTTGCTCTGCTTCTTACAACAATAAAACATTTGGTATGAAGTAACTCAGTACTTGAGTAGTCTTTTCACTGGATACTTTCTTACTCTTCCTCAAGTCATTATCTAATGACTACTTTTACTCATGTTAAATTGTTTTGAACATTGTGGAGCCAATCTCAATATTGTGTTATGTAGTGTAGTCCTACTCTATATTTGAGAGGATCACTCGTATGAGAGGGACATGAAATGACCTTCAAGGTGATTTAAAACTGCCAGGACCGTCTCAACACATAAATCAATGGTGATGACGTAGGTTCATGTTTTTCAGGTTAGCCAGTTGCACTGACGTCATCTAACCTGCAGATGGTGCTACGGTGCACCTTTTTCTAGTGTTTCAAAACGGACCTTCAAATCAATTGGTTTAATATTCTCAAGAAGTTTAAATGATTCATGTAGGCCTATAGCTTCAGTCTCCACTTTACTAGCTAGAGTTGAATGAAACAGACATAACTGCATAATACAGCAGTGTTGGCATTTAACAAACTGGGCCTGGAAACAACTATGTTCATATAATTAGTCAGCAGTGTTTTTTATATCGTGGTGATCATCATTTTGATGTTCTAATACACACACGCATGCACACACACAAACACGCACACACGCTTACACACACACGCACACACACACACAAACACGCACAAACACACACATACACGCACATACACACACATACACACACACACACACACACACACACACACACCAAACCCCGAGCGCTGCTTCCTCTACTTCCTACTCTGACTGAATCCGCTGTCTGCTGCTCTCATAGCTCTGCTGCTCGTGTGTGCGCGTGCACGCCGGGGCGCGTTCCTGCAGCGAGCGTAGCGGCAATAAACAGATCTGTTCTCTCTTCTTCTTCTTTTGTTGAATGTTGGATCGGGGCTGGATGAATAGTATTCGGGGAAGCCGAATGATGAATATTGATTCATGGATGGATGAATGAGAGAGAGTGAGTGAGTGAGTGAGTGAGTGAGTGAGTGAGAGAGAGAGAGACTCTCAGCCCCGCCCACTGGCTCCCCATACCAGAGAGGCAAACACAGAGGAACCAGCAGTCAGAGAGTTGTCACAACGTGCAAGGGAAGTTCCTATCACAGCATCCAAACTGTCTAGAGGAGACGGATTCAGGAATGCGTTTTCACATTCTCACAGAAAAGTCTAAACATAAAACAAAGGTAATTCAAAACCAGTGTACTGGGTCTTAGTGATACGCATCTGTCCAGTATTTGAATCCACTACTTCCCCCCCCCCCCCTTCCTTCTTTTGCCACTAGCTCTTCATCTTCTTGTCGGGGCACACGTGAGACAGGATGAGATCCACCATGTTCTTGATGATGGCCGGGGGCGGGTGGATATTGTGGGGGGAGACGATGGGCTAAGGTCATCTCCCAGGCGTCCACAAACACAACAGCCAGGCCCGTGAACATGGTCCTGAGAACCCTGTCCAGCTGCAGCGAGAACCAGTCACTGCTGTGCACGCTCGTCTCCTGGTCCATGGCCACAAAGTTAGCCGAGCGGATCACCACGAGGGTGCCGGGGCCCCGGTCCAGGAGCCGTACCAGCGCCCGGCGGATGTGCCGCATGAGGCGTATGTAGACCTCCACGGGGAAGGATGTGAAGTGGGCCCGGATGCTGAAGACCACCACGGTGTCGGGGCCTCCGGCCAGGCCGTCCAGCTCATTGGCGACGTAGCGTAGCTCGCTGGTGCTAACGGGGAGGATTCTGATGGGCGGACCGTGACAGCGGTACTTCAACAGGATGTTGTGTTTACCGTCCACCGCCATCAAGGGCCCCACCTTCTTTGGACGGTGCAGGTTGAACTCTGATTTGTAGGAGAGACCGAAAGAGCGCGCACATTGGAAATGAACAATGGGACATGAATAAGGGTCAGAGCGTCGTGCGCACAGAGAGAGAGAGGGGTGTCAGTGCTCACCTGGTATGAAGGCGCTGAGGTACTCAAACCACTGCCTCACCGTGGAGTCTCCGTACATGTGGATCACCTTGCCAGTCAGGCACTGCGTGACGGACGAGGAGTCGTTAAACTGGCAGAGCAGGAGTTCCACCGAAGGACCTCCAAGAGCCTTGGTAGTAATACCCAGAAGGGCTGTACTTGACCGGCTCTGGTTTGATGCTGCTGTTTTCCAACTCTGGTTCATCTAGGATGAGTATGACACAAGTGGCACATGATGAAATACATACAAGTGGGCACAACCAACAAATGAGCACTTCTTTCATAAAGACAAACAAACAAACAAACAAACAAACAGCCATAAAGTGCTGCAATGATTGTGTACCTATCTTCTTAGGAAGCACGTTGATCCGATCAGGTCCTGACGCACGGAGGACAACTTTGATGTTCACACGGCTGCGAGTAATAAAACCAACAAGGATAAAACACATTTCCAAAGTTCTAAAATGACATGAAGGATAAAGCCTAGCGCCAGACCTCTGAAAGAGCAGCGCTTCTTCGTGGGTGTAGAGGGGCTTCTGGTAGCCTCCCATGGCGTGGTTGATCCTGGCGTCACAGCCCAGCAGCTTGGGCTTCAAGCAGTACCAGGGCCTCCCCGGTGTGGGGGTCCGTGTGGTCGCACAGCGGCTCCTGCGGGTAACTGGGAGGAAGGCACGGGATGCACACGGTGGTCTCGGACAGCTTAGCCCGAGCGGAACAGACTCTTGAAGAAGACCCGGTTGGGCCGCTGCTCCCGGAGCCGCTGCAGCACGGCCCCCGCCTCGCTGGAGTGCACCATGGTGATCTCCACCCGGGCCGGGCCCCCCACCCCCACAGCAGGGGAAACAGCGCAGAGTAGGAGCCGTTGAGGTGATCCGCAACCTCGCCCGCCACCCCGGCCCCCAGCTCCGGGGAGTGCAGCCGGGCCACCAGGAAGTCCCCGCCGTAGCGCTTGGGACGGCCCTGGAAGTCGTGCATCTGGACCAGGGCCTCCAGCTGGCCCCCCACGCGCCACTCCCTCCGGCCCTTTGAGGGCAGGATTGCGAACAGGCTGTTTACGGGGTCCCTGGTCTGGTTGAGGGAGCAATGGGGGAGGAGTGTGCGGGGGGCTTGGGCCAGGCGATGGCGTTGAGGAGGTAGCGATCCTCCAGGGCTTCGTCGGGGGTGGGCTCCAGGCCCAGGTGGCTGCAGAAGGTGGGGTTGTGGTACGGAGGGAGGGGCCCCTTCTGGAGCTGAAAAAGCGTTGACACTGTGTGGAAGCTCAGGTTCTGAGGGGGACGAGAAGAGATGTCCAGTTTAAAGTGAAGCTGACCACAGCATTGGTTTATTAGTCTTGAAAACTAAAGCGGAATTTATAGTCGCCGTTTTGCCGTCATGTTGGCTGGGGCCTGGCAGTTCACACACTCTGTTTGCGGAGCATCAAACGTCCAGAGGTGCGGACACGCGACAAATCGGTGTATCAGCCATGTGTGAGGGCAGGGATTGTATCATTTTGGTTGGTGCCTCCTGGCAAAGTTCACACGCCAGAATGCATCACCCAGGTGGGTGCTACACACTGGTAGAGGAGGAGGTGTGATATCCCCCCCAAAACTCAATATGAAAACCTTATTGAGTGCCTTCAATAGTGCTATATAAATTAAATGGCGTACTATTATTAAGGAATATTTCAGGTTTCTTCAGGAAGGCCTAGCAGCAAGTTGTAATAAACAATAGAATTAAGGATAACAAATACTATAATTTGACCACTGATTCACTAGGGGATTTTCCAATGTTAAATTAAACAAAATATAACTTTATCACACACACTATGATGATGCAACACTAACCTCCAGAGTGAGAATGTTGCGCAGCAGGAAGAGGAGACCAGAGAGTGCGAGGAGAAGGACGATGGGGGCAGATTTGGACAGATGTCGACACATGACCCCCCTTGTTCTCCCATGTTTAGTCATATTCCACGGTCAACATTTTGGTAGTAGTAGTAGTGGGGTTTGTCAACACTTAAACAATAGAGAGGAGATACGGATTAAAAACATAACTTTCATAGATTAGAGTGTGTGTGTGTGTTTCATCACACGTGATAGTAAATCGATACGACCAACAACACAATTGCTACTAGTTCATATTATGTACTTAGGAGTCCGCTATTAGGCAGCTTGGAATTATCATTAACATTAACCGTACTAGCGACGGCACGGTGTAGCACTGAGCTATGGCACGCTTTAGCATTGTGAGTTTAAGCCCTCCTAGTTTTGTGATCGGCCAACAGTAATCTTTGACGTAAGCTAAATAACACGGACTAAGTCAATTGCCTTAATCGTCATAAGATATGGCAAGTTGACAGTGGCGTAAGCAGATCATTAAGGCCCCCGGTGCTATAATACAAAGTATCACAAAGTTGGCGTGGGTCGTAACCATGGATATAACACTCCTTCATAGAACACTGGCTCTTCAAGATCATCTAAGCTGAAACAGTGGGTTAACTGGCTCTTTAAGATAATTCCAGCAGAAACAGTGGGTTCACTGGCTCTTTCAAGTTTGTTTTATTTTCTCACACACACACACACACACAAACACACACACACACACACACATACGCTGCTGATAAATTAGTTTTCACACAAACCTCAAGTCACTCTTGAGACAACAGCATGTTGTCACACTACTAGTATGTGTAGGAGTGTATCACATCTCACTAGCTCTACTGCACACTCTATCTACAGTTCTCTCTCTCGCAACACACCACTCTCTCTACTTCCCTCTCTCTACCTTTCTCTCCGTCTCACGACCTCTTTCTGCCTCTCTCTCTGCCCCTCTCTGTATCTCCACCTCTCTCAGTACCCCCTCTCATCCTCTTTATCTCTCTCTCTCTACCCCTCTCTGTATCTCCACCTCTCTCAGTACCACTCTCTCGTCCTCTTTATCTCTCTCTCTTCCCCTACCCTTCTCTCTCTCTCTCTGTATCTCTCTCTCTCTGTCTCATCATGGTTCCTGTAACACACACACACACACACCTGTCTGTGGTCCTATCTTGTCAAGAGGAAACCACCAACATTGTCTCCACAGCGGCTAACATTGTGTTGTTTGACTCAACATGGCCACTCTGACTGCTACAGTGACTTAATGCTTCACTCTGTTTCTACTGGTTGATGCCCGCGCCTTGGAAGAGAAGTGACTTATTTAACAAATTAGCATTCTTTATTTAACACGCACACACACACACACACACACACACACACACACACACACACACAGCAGAATTGGCAGTGTCATGAGTGCAAAGTTTGCAAACTATAACAACAAAGAAACATAAATATAAAAATATAAACATTTAAATAAGTAACAATATATAAAAATATATACAGACTATATAAAGAATACAGAATATATAGTTGAGTCTCTTTTTAAAATGGATTTGTATAGTTGCAAAGGAATGTTCAAAATATGACCATAGAATGTAATTTTACCGAACACACACACACACACACACCCCAAACCCGGAGCGCTGCTTCCTCTACTTCCTACTCTGACTGAATCCGCTGTCTGCTGCTCTCATAGCTCTGCTGCTCGTGTGTGCACTGTGCGCGTGCACGCCGGGGCGCGTTCCTGCAGCGAGCGTAGCGGCAATAAACAGATCTGTTCTCTCTTCTTCTTTTGTTGAATATTGGATCGGGGCTGGAGCTTTATTCTTTATTATTCGTTGGCTATAACTATATAAGCCTAATTACAAAGGGTAATGAAGGTTTTACAGAAGAGTTCTCAACAGCTTTATTCTTTATTATTCGTTGGTTCCTATAACTATATAAGCCTAATTATAAAGGGTAATGAAGGTTTAATAGAAGAGTTATCAACAGCTTTATTCTTTATTATTCGTTGGGTCCTACAACTATATAAGCATAATTATAAAGGGTAATGAAGGTTTAATAGAAGAGTTCTCTTGGCTAACATGTCTTGGCTTGGCTTGGCTAACATGGTCTTCTATAGTTGTAAGTGAGAGCAGATAGGTTTAGGAACCAGACACAATAGTTACATACAACGAGTCTTGTTCTTAATGCCATTTCGTTTTTGTATAGCACAAAAAGCTACCAACAATTCTGTTTTTCTTTTTCTTATCTCATCTCACTTGGATGCAAGTAGTTCTTCCTGCAAAGTGTTTCACGTGTTTATTTCTTTATAAATGGCGTATGTACACCGGGGGGTGATTTCCTAAACCTGGCGGTCAGTGGCTTGTCAGCAGTGTGTGAAGTCATCACTCAGCCGAGGTTCAGCACCTCGGACAGCGACAGGGGAAGACGTCGCCTACTCTGTCTGCTGTGGTCCCACACCTCGACAGCGAAAAGTCATCACTCAGCGAGGTTCAGCACCTCGGGACAGCGACAGGGGGAAGAACGTACAGTATGCGAATGATCAGATCACGCTATGATCACATTGACTCAATGGACATTCCAGTCTTCAAGCCACCAGAACAACATAGGCATACACACTGGTGATGTGTAATCAGCCTAAAGCTCAACGTTCAACTGAAAAGTTCTCAACATCATCAGACATTGCAGCAGTTATAACATAGCAGCTGTACACACACACACACACACACACACACACACACACACACACACACACACACTCTCTCTACTTCTCCTGCGTGTAATCTTTCAATCCTAGGTCCACACAGGTTTGGTTTTTGGTCTGTTTCCCGTTCTGTCTTGGCTCGTGTTTTTCTTAAAGCTCCAACGGTCGACCAGCGTCGCCCCCCCATTAAATAAAAAATAAAAAACGAATACAGAAAGATAATAAAGACACCTTGCTCCTTCTCCCTCGATGTGGTGGTGGGAACAACTGAAGCGACATGGGGAGCCGTGTGGTTTGCTTCGGTAGTGTCGGGGACCCCTGACGTGAGAGATGGAGAGATGGGTGTGTCTGACTCATGCGCCGTGCGCCCCCCCCCCCCCCCCCCCCCCCCCTTTTACCGTAAAGTCTATATCACCGCGAATATGGACGGCGTTCTATCTGCGAACGACGACGTGATGCACGTTTTTAAACAGCACCTGCCCTAAGTAGCCCACGTGAGATAATTAAGGACATCATTAATTCATAAGTGGCACGTGGCTGTAGTTTATACCTTAATCATGCCATAAAATGCAACAAAATATCAAAAATCATGTCTCATGATATTAAATAGTCCAATTAGATGTACTCTAAGATAGAGCTTAATATATACTATGTAAATATGTTATAGGGTAAAGTTTGTGTAATGAACCAGTCGACGGAGTGAATTTCTACCATTTAAAGGACTAGTGCACCCCCTGACGGTCAAAGTAGGCATTGCACATCAGCCCGGTGATACAATATCCAATATCGCTGACCTAAAATATGACAAAATAGAAACAACAGAAACAATAAAGTTTAGAACATTAATCTATTGTTTAGAATATATTCAACAAATTATGATGTGGACGAAATCCGCCATTTCAAAGAGTGGTGGGGACATGTCCCCAGCGTAAAGGACACCATTGGGCGTTGTGATGGCTGTATATGTTTGAATAAAGTTATTTTGTTTTGTGAGCAGTACCTAAAGGAAAACAGCATTTGGCTGCACTTTTAAGTTGCTCCTTCTATATATTTTACAAATGGTTTGTGTGGCATAATGTGTGAGGAATACAGCTTATTTGTTTAAATCAACTATTTTTTATTCATGAAGGGAGTCTGTGGCGATTCCCCATTCCCACCACTGGGTGTCGCTACGACACTGATTATGGGAAAGCTGCTTGTATGTGCCCGGGCACAGGTAGTAGACTACAGCAAAGATGTGTCAAAAGGGACTATTCTGGGCTAACTAAATTAAACTTAAAGTAGTTCAAATATTAGACAAAAAATTATCTAAATAGTACCTATGTAATGTCTACACACGTAATGTGTAGGCACGACAATAATTAAGACAATCCTAGATGAGTTAGAAAGGAGAGCAGAGATTGGAGAGAGGAGGAAGAGAAGGGAGAGGAAGGTGAGAGGAGAAACTAAGGTGAGAGGATGGAGAGGAGAGCTGACAAGACAAAGTCACGGTACTCACACACGGGATGAATATTTACATGTAGTCACTGTGACCTTTGTGTAAGGTGTAACACATGTTGGGTTGTTGAATGGTGGACATAAAGTCATTGACTGGCTCAGCTACAAAATTGTACAATCGATCAGTGATTTTAATCCTTCCTTGAATTCCATATTTTGTAAAAGGGTTTTTAGGGAACTTTTTTTATCCCACTGAAAATGTACCTATTCAACAGAATATATATAGTACTGAGATTGTACACATTCCACAGACAATGTCCCCAGTCTACTTTTGGTAAATCTTTATTCAAATCTGAAAAGTGTACAAACATTGTAATGTGTTGTCAAACACGATTCAAAAGAATAAACTAATTGAACTATTTGGTTTGAGGTGATGGCAGCCATCCGAATATCAGAACCAAAAACGGTCCCTGAAACAGCTCAGTTGTCCCAATTCCACATATAAAGAAAAACACACAAAATGGGTAAATATAAAATCATGTTTATTTACTAAGCAACAAGTGTTCAATCATGCACTTCAAGCCCTCAAGGATTAAAACTCAAAAACAAACATTTTAGGGGTGTTTGGGTATACGTTATGTTTAGGCCCCGTTTGGTTTAGGCATTAGTTATTGTATTAAAGATTGATAAGTTTAGGTATTAGGTGAGAGTTTACGCATTTTAGAGATGTTTAGGTTTGAAGGTTAAGTTTAGGTAAGCGAGTTTAGGTACTAGGTTAAGTTTTGGCCTTTTTGAAGTTTAGGTTAGATGGCTAAGTTTAGGTATTAGGTTAGATCATCCTATTTTATTTGTGGTTAAATTGAGGCCTTAGGGTTAGAAAGAAGGTTAAGATCAGGGCCCAGGTTTGCTTCCAGCCTTGTCCCTTTAGTCGCTCCCTTAAGAGGGCTCCCAGCTAATGGTGATAGAAATATAATAGCTGGGATCACAGATAGTGTACAGAAAAATCAACAAATCAAAAGATTGAGCTACACATACTTTCCCCAAAAGCTGGTGTGAAATAATGGTTTGTTTCAAAAGTCAACGGTAAAGTGACATCAGTATGGTGTGTAGTAGGTAGTTGATGAGCTCTGCGTGGTTATGTTGGCTGTAGGTGTAGCCAGGGATCCTCAGGGTGGATGGGGAATAGGACACTGGAGTAGATCAACTGTTCAGGTCATCATACTGTGAAGTGAAATGAAAAAAGTAAAGTCAGTTTCACATTGTGCTGGCTGATTTAGAAGACATATTGATCACCAAATGTGATTGGGCATTTAAAGATTCCTAAACGCATCACCACGCTACATTGCCATTTGGTCCATTTATCGAAGCTCTCACCCGGGTCTAAGCAAAACTTACCATGTTGAATATTCAAAGTAAAAATCACATAAGATTGCAAGTCAAGCATCTTACCTGGGTCCACACGGGGTCTTTAGGGCGCTGTACTGCAGGCCTTTGGTCCATCCTCTGCTCCGGGCCGCGGTCCTGAGTTTAAAGAACCAGTCAGTCATCGAGCCGCATGGTGGTTTGACCGCTTGCACAATTATGACCCTGGTTATACTCTGTCTCTGCTTACTCTAGTAGCACCCACTACTAAGTTTCAAGTGATAGAAATGATCAAGTTACAATGTACTAGAGCTCCTAAACACATACCTAGTTGATCAGATTTACTCGATGAACCTTTACATCGGTTGAAGAGTTCACCTTACCTGGATGAGTAGCTGCTAGGTCTTAACACAAGCTGCAACCGCACTGACCTCCAGCTGACCGCCACCACCAGGACCTCCAGCTGACCGCCAGGACCTCCAGCTGACCGCCAGGACCTCCAGCTGACCGCCACCACCAGGACCTCCAGCTGCGTCGCCTCAGTCCTTCTGAAACTTAACACATGCGCTCCATTTGCACATTTTACAAAAGGGGTCACCGCCAGAGGCCAAATCATACACGAAACCAGAATGCACTAAATAAAAATATATATAATAAACCGTATGGCACAGAATGAATGTGCATTGCAGAAAATAACAAACCGTATGGCACAGAATGAATGTGCATTGCAGAAAATAACAAACCGTATGGCACAGAATGAATGTGCATTGCAGAAAATAACAAACCGTATGGCACAGAATGAATGTGCATTGCAGAAAATAACAAACCGTATGGCACAGAATGAATGAATGCATTACAGAAAATAACAAACCGTATGGCTCAGAATGAATGTGCATTGTAGAAAATAACAAACCGTATGACAGAATGAATGCATTACAGAAAATAACAAACCGTATGACACAGAATGAATGCATTGTTGAAAATACCAAACCGTATGTCACAGAATGAATGCATTGTAGAAAATAACAAACCGTATGGCACAGGATGAAAGTGCATTGCAGAAAATAACAAACCGTATGGCACAGAATGAATGTGCATTGTAGAAAATCGTATGGCACAGAATGAATGCAGAAAATAACAAACCGTATGGCACAGAATGAAAGCACATTGCACAGAATTCAACGTCAAGCATCAGCAGTTTGTAAGTGTATGGAAAGTTGTAAAAGCGAACCAGCAGCCAAACTTCCACCAGCTCATGAAATAATAAACGTTGGGTGACTCACTGTGAGGATCGTCCTTGAAGCTCCCGTTGGTGGCCACGTTGTCCGGATTGTTCAGTCGAAAGAGCACAACACACACATAAGCAACCGCAGGACCTTAGAGTCGCGTTAGAGAGCACGGAATGAAACCATCGTAGAAAACAACAAACCGTATGGCACAGAATGAATGCATTGCAGAAAATAACAAACCGTATGGCACAAAATGAATGCGCATTGTAGAAAATAACAAACCGTTTGGCACAGAATGAAAGTGCATTGCACAGAATGAAAACTACATTGCACAGAATTCAACATAAAGCAGCAGAAGCAGCTTGTAAGTGTATGGAAAGTTGTAAAAGTGAACCAGCAGCCAAACTCCAACCAGCTCATGAAATAATAAACGTTGGGTGACTCACTGTGAGGATCGTCCTTGAAGCTCCCGTTGGTGGCCACGTTGTCCTGATTGTTCAGTCGGAAGAGCACAATACACACATAAGCAACCGCAGGACCTTAGAGTCGCGTTAGAGAGCACGGAATGAAACCACCGTAGAAAACAACAAACCGGATGGCACAGAATGAATGTGCATTGTAGAAAATAAACCGTATGGCACAGATTGAATGCATCGTAGAAAATAACAAACCGTACGGCACAGAATTAAAGTGCATTGCAGAAAATAACAAACCATATGGCACAGAATGAATGTGCATTGTGGAAAATAACAAACCGTATGGCACAGAATGAATGTGCACTGTAGAAAATAACAAACCGTATGGCACAGAATGAATGTGCATTGTAGAAAATAACAAACCGTATGGCACAGAATGAATGTGCACTGTAGAAAATAACAAACCGTACGGCACAGAATGAATGTGCACTGTAGAAAATAAACCGTATGGCACAGAATGAATGCATTGTAGAAAATAACAAACCGTATGGCACAGAATGAATGCATTGTAGAAAATAACAAACCGTATGGCACAGAATGAATGTGCATTTTAGAAAATAACAAACCGTATGGCACAGAATGAATGTGCATTGCAGAAAATAACAAACCGTATGGCACAGAATGAATGTGCACTGTAGAAAATAACAAACCATATGGCACAGAATGAATGTGCATTGCAGAAAATAACTAACCGTATGGCACAGAATGAATGCATTGCAGAAAATAAACCGTATGGCACAGAATGAAACCACATTGCACAGAATTCAACGTCAAGCATCAGCAGCTTGTAAGTGTATGGAAAGTTGTAAAAGCGAACCAGCAGCCAAACTTCAACCAGCTCATGAAATAATAAACGTTGGGTGACTCACTGTGAGGATCATCCTTGAAGCTCCCGTTGGTGGCCACGTTGTCCGGATTGTTCAGTCGAAAGAGCACAACACACACATAAGCAACCGCAGGACCGTAGAGTCGCGTTAGAGAGCACGGAATGAAACCATCGTAGAAAATATCAAATCGTATTGCACAGAATGAATGTGCACTGTAGAAAATAACAAACCGTATGGCACAGAATGAATGCATTGTAGAAAATAACAAACCGTATGGCACAGAATGAATGTGCACTGTAGAAAATAAACCGTAAGGCACAGAATGAATGTGCATTGTAGAAAATAACAAACCGTATGGCACAGAATGAATGCATTGTAGAAAATAACAAACCGTATGGCACAGGATGAATTTGAATTTTAGAAAATAACAAACCGTATGGCACAGAATGAATGTGCATTGCAGAAAATAACAAACCGTATGGCACAGAATGAATGTGCATTGCAGAAAATAACAAACCGTGTGGCACAGAATGAAAGTGCATTGCACAGAATGAAAATGCATTGCACAGAATGAAAACCACATTGCACAGAATTCAATGTCAAGCATCAGCAGCTTGTAAGTGTATGGAAAGTTGTAAAAGTGAACCAGCAGCCAAACTCCAACCAGCTCATGAAATAATAAACGTTGGGTGACTCACTGTGAGGATCGTCCTTGAAGCTCCCGTTGGTGGCCACGTTGTCCGGATTGTTCAGTCGGAAGAGCACAATACACACATAAGCAACCGCAGGACCTTTGAGTCGCGTTAGAGAGCACGGAATGAAACAACCGTAGAAAACAACAAACCGGATGGCACAGAATGAATGCATCGTAGAAAATAACAAACCGTACGGCACAGAATGAAAGTGCATTGCAGAAAATAACAAACCATATGGCACAGAATGAATGTGCATTGTGGAAAATAACAAACCTTATGCCACAGAATGAATGTGCATTGCAGAAAATAAACCGTATGGCACAGAATGAATGTCCATTGCAGAAAATAAACCGTATGGCACAATGAATGCGCATTGCAGAAAATAACAAACCGTATGGCACAGAATGACATTGCATTGTAGAAAATAGAAAGGCACAGAATGAATGCATTGTAGAAAATTCAAATGGCACAGAATGAAAACCACATTGCACCGATTTCAACATCAAGCCGCAGTCAAACTTCTGCAACAGTCAACAGCAGCTTGCAAGTGTATTGAGAGTTTTGAAAGGGAAAGATTGGGAGAGTTTGCAAGTGCAAAGCAAGTACAGCATCTAACCTCTTCTAATTCCAACAGGCCAACCATCTACCAAGCCAAAACCAACATTCTACCAAGCCAAAACCAACCTTCTAGCAAGCCAAAACCAACCAATTAAACCAAACCTCAACATGCCCCCAGTCAGTAGTCTAGTTAGTCTGATGGATTTCCAAAAAACACAGAGGGTCCAGTGGGGTTATGGGTGGAGCAAAAACGGAACACTTCCTTCTCTTTGTCGAGTTATTTTGGAGATGTCCTTAAATTCACAAACACCCTGGATATTTCAGACACGTGGCATTTCAAGTTCTCTTTGTGGATTCCTGAGGTAGGTAGAGCATCTGGAGAAGGCGCTGTGCCGTTCAATTGTTTAACGCAGCATGGATTGCACAGGATTGTCATTTCAACCTAGTGGAGGTCCAGTAGTCCAGTGGTGCTGTTAAACAAAAAAAGAAAGCAATTGGCGAAAATAGTTGTATTCGCCAATTAGTCTACTTACCTCTTCATCTACGACTGTTTGCTTTCAACAGTTCCAGTTTGACCCAAAACGTCGTTGTTGCGCAATTGTTGCAGCTGTTCCTCCATTTTGCGTCCAGTTTCCAGAGCGCACACACACACACTTCCCAGTGTTCACACGGAGGTTGTCGGTGCAGCGCCGGTAAAGTCAGTCGGTTAGTCCTCCCCAGTTAGGCCCAAAACAAACACGTGTACACACTGCGCTCACAACACAAGCTACAACTCATCATTTGAACTATAAATGAGGAAAACCAAAGTGACTATGAGCGGTCAAATCCGGGGTAACTTTCAGGTGAAAGAACAGTGATATAGATTGTGAGTGAGGAGACGGGCAGAGTGTAATGATGATGCACAATCACAGGCTGATCTGAAGCCAGCAGCCAAACACAACCAAACAAACAATCAAGCAGCTCATTAAATAATAAACGTCGGTGAAGCTCCCCCCGTTAGTGGCCACGTTGTCCGGATTGTTCATTCAAAAGAGCACAAAACAAACAAGCAACAGCGGGCACAACGTATAACTAATAAAAGGTACAGGCCTAAGCCATCGGTTACCGCAGTCAAATGAAAAAAAAAAAAAGGAATGGCCGACATCACCTGGGAGCTATGTGCACGTCGGGGTTGACTCAGCTAAATTCAATTAAGAACTAATGACAACGAGAAGGTGATTGGCTTTCAGCAAGAAGCTCCACACGAGAAAGGGCGTCCGTATGGAGCGCAGCATATGAAGCACATGTATAGAATAAAAGCACTCAAATAATAATGTATCGGTTCTTTTTATTTGTTGATGGTCGTAAATGACATCAGTATAATGTAGACATACGGAAATGTGATGGTTGCAATTATTGTAGTCTACCGTTGGAATCATTCTGTGCTGCTTTCTTCACCAGCGTTGGTGGTACAGTGGTAGAATTTTCGCCTGCCACGCGGGAGACCAGAGTTCGATTCCCGGCCAATGCAAGGAACAAATTAAGCACTGTGTGTGAGGTTACGTCTTTCTGAACATCTAGCCGATGAGGGCGAACTAAACTTTGACGGTCTTTTGATATCTAAAGGTTTTACGATAGTGTTTTCGCATGTCCTTAGACGTTCTCAAAAAGACTGTCAGAAGTGTGATTTGAACCCACGCCTCCAGAGGAGACTGCGACCTGAACGCAGCGCCTTAGACCGCTCGGCCATCCTGACACGTAATAGAAACTGTCCAAGAGCTGATCGTTGCGTGAATTTCGTTAAGTTTGTCACGTATTTCAAAGATTGCTTCTTGCTCACGGACACCGACTGCTCCTAAAATAACTCAACTTTGACAGTATTGGTGACTGTGGGTTAATGTCAAAAAATCCCCATCGGGGAATTGAACCCAGGTCTCCTGCATGACAGGCGGGGATACTGACCACAATACTAACGAGGAACTGATTGAATGAGAACACCTCGACATTAGTAAGCGCAATGACGTCCACAGGTGTTTATTTTTGTCCGACAAATTCAATTCTGGGACCCCAAATTCTTGAGAAAGCAAGCATTGATAATGAGGAGCCGTGGGGTTCCAGTATTCCTTGACCTGAGTAAATGCTTTGAGTCCAGCAGGTGTAAATGTGTGTTGGACAAATTGTGTGAGCCAAAATGCTTCAACAATTAGGCATTTGTGGTTCAGTGGTAGACTTCTCGCCTGCCACGTGGGAGGTCCGGGTTCGATTCCCGGCCAATGCAAGTAACAGTTCAAATCAGTTCTGAACGGCAACTTAAACATTGTGAGTGAGGTCACCTCTTTCTGAACATCTAGCTGATGAGGGCGAACTGACCTTTGATGTGCTTTTGATATCTAAAGGTAATTTCCATAGTTATTTCACTTGTCCTTAGCTGTCCTCAAAACTTCTGTCAGAAGTGGGATTTGAACCCACGCCTCCAGAGGAGACTGCGACCTGAACGCAGCGCCTTTTTTATTTTATTTATCATTGATATAAATAATAGCATGCAACAATCACATACACACCCAAAATAATCCTGCTCGTCATACACAACATAACGTACAATACATATTGAGAATGTAGATATTCTACGGAATAAATATTGTGGGGAATGTTCCTTTTCCACAGAATATGTCCCATTCTACTTTTGTAAAGAGAGACCGAGGGGGAGAGATAAAGAAGGGAAGGGAGGGAAAGAGGGAGAGAGGTGAAAAGAGAAGAGACACTGGGAGGGAAGGAGAGAGAGGGAGAGTGAGAGGAAGGAAAGAGAATGAGTGAGAGCGAGGAAGAGTAAGGAGAATGTAACTATTCTACTGAATACGTATTGTACTGAGAATGTACCTGTTCTACTGAATACATATTGTAGAGAATGTACCTATTCTACTGAATACGTATTGTACTGAGAATGTAGTTTTTCTACTGAATACATATTGTACTGAGAATGTACCTGTTCTACTGAATACATATTGTAGAGAATGTACCCATTCAACTGAACACATTTTGTACTGAGAATGTATCTATTCCACTGAATACATATTGTACTGAAGATGTACTTATTCTATTTTTTGCAATTTATTGTTGAAATCAGAAAAGTTTACAGACATTTCATTATGTTGTCATTCATGATTCAGAAATATAAAGTAATGTTAAAAAAACTACAGATTTTGTTACACAAACTAATCATCCAAACTTGTTCTACACAACTGCAACCATTTACAATTGTATAGCATTACACTTGAATAGTGTAATCTAAGAATTTCGAATGGGTTACATTTTATATTACCACGGGTTATTTTCTTAACTAATTGATCCTTGTTAAAAGACAGCAGATTATACATTATATACATTAATGCGGTTCTCTCAGATCTCACATAGCAGAGATTCTCAATCATGAAACAACATTTTTAATGGTCGTTTGATTATCTTATCATCAAACAAAGGTCCTAATCTGTTTGATTGACAGGTGAGATGATCAGGGGGGCAGAGTTTATACCTTTATAATTATAGAGACCTGGACTGAAGAATGGATAGAGAGGCTCACTAAAGGTGCAGCCAGTAGCAGAGTAGATATGAATCCTGGCTTCCACATCACAGAAGGAGACCAGACCCTCATCATAATCAACAAACACCCCCACCTTCTGGAGCTTAGCTCTCAGAGGGAGACGGACAGCAGGGTTATCTTTAAATAACAACCCATCGCTGTTGAAGTAAAGAGTCCAGTAACCATTCTCAGGGGTCAATATGATCCGACCTTTTCTGTTGATGGACTCTCTGGCCACTCCTAAACACCATTTAGTCTTGTCTTTAACCTGGACCTCAAAGTAAAATCTCCCTGAGGAGAAGGTCTGTCTTGTGAGAACGAATTTATGCTGTGTAAATCTCTTAGGGTTGTCTGGGAGTTTCTTCCTGAAACCTCCATCATGGACTTGTTTCCCATCCTCAGACAGGATGAGCTTTGGATGAGCTGTATCAGGATCCAGAGTCACATCTACTTCATACTGCTGGACCCTCTTCAGTTCAGCATCATCATGCAGATTCTTCATCTCCATGTTCAGTGTCTCCTCCAGGGATCTCCTCAAGGTCCCTACGTATGATGGAGGACAGACCTCCACCGTTGTCCAGTCCCTGTCCTATATACTCATCCTGCCAGTTTGAGTCAATTGTTATGTTATGCATTGCTAGTGTAACGTTGTCTTGATTTGTTTTTTGTTTTTTGATGGTTTTATTTAAGGCTGATTGATGAATTGATGAATTTTGGGATGAATTATACATGATAGCGATTTGTGTATTTACGGTTTCATGATGTACACTGTATATAGACTCATGTTTAAATGATTGAATTGGATGATATTTTGTACCATACATGTACTGTTTTCTGCTGTCCCATCCCGTCTCCCCTTGTGTGCTCACATAGGCACATGTGCACGCACACACGCACACACATGCACACACACACACGCGCGCGCGCGCACGCACGCACACGCACACACACACACACACACACACACACACACACACACACACACACACACACACACACACACACACACAGTAGTCTTAAATATATCTATTCATACGCTCACAGAAATTACATACACTTACACCCAAAAGGACCACAATGGAAACAAGCTCTTGGGCTTTATTGTGTTTGATCCCTTTGTCAGTTGTCAATAAAGAATTGACAAATCTCGGGGCGGTGCGCTGGCACTCCGGACACGCCTGACAGTGCTGAGTGACGTCCCTCTTAACCCCGGGCCAGTAAACCCGCTCTAGGATTGTGTCCCTAGTCTAGTCCATGCCTAGGTGAGCCCCTAGTACATGGGAATGGGCCATGTAAAGGACTTTGCTCATGTAGGGGTGGGGGCACCACCAACTGCTGGGTCACTGCTCCCCCCCCCCCGCCCCCCTTCTACTACCCGATAAAGCAAGCCCGCCCTGGTGCTGGAATGGGGGTGGGGTAGGTTACTCACCGACTCCCGGGCCTGGCCGTCACGGGCGAGGACGTGGCTCCAGGCGTGCTTCAGGGCGTCGTCCTGATGAGGGGGAGGGGGAGGGGGGGGGGTGGTGGTGAACTGCCCGGGCTGGTCCCCCCCCCCCACCACCCCAAGTTAGAGACCTCTGTGAGTGGGGAGGCCACAGCCTCTCCGGGTGGGGGCGGACTGTTTCGTGGCGGTCACGGGGTCTGGGGGGGGGGGGCCTGGGGGAGGCCCCGTGGAGTCCGTGTGGTGGGGCCCTCCCATCGGCGGTGTGGGACCGTCCCTCCCGGGGCCGTCGCCCTCTCCGGACGACTCGCCACAGGCGGGTGGGACGGGTCGGCCGCGTGGCCTCAGCTGGGGTCGGGGGGCCGGGGGCCCGGCTAAGGGCTCCAGAGCCGGTGGATGATGGGGCAGTCTCTCCCTATTAGTGGGTGGGGGGGGGGGGTGTAGTACAGTCCCGGACGCCACTCGTCAGCGTAGCGTCACTGCCCCTCCGAGGGGTTCGTCCAGCTTCTCGTTCCGGGTAGCTGCTCTCCAACGTCCGTTCCCCAGGTTGGCTCCGGTTCTAGGGAAGAGGGAAACGGTCCTCTACCCGCGAGCATCCTCTCCCCCAGGCTGTTGGGTGTTCGTGGCGTTAGGCTGCGTTCTCCGCTCTGCGACACACGACACACACACGCAGCCCGTTTACACGTTTGGCGGACAAACCTTAAAACAAGTCACCCCGAGTCCCGTGTCTGCTGGCGTTCCTCCTCCTCCTCCTCCTCCTCCGTCACAGGTGTTTCCCACGGCGCTGAGCGGGGCCAGCGCTAATGCGCTCCCGGGGGCCAGCTGGGGGAGAGCGGCGGTCTGCTCCGTCTACCAGCGCTCCCCTGGGCCGTCTGGGCCGCTGCGCTGGAGCCGGGCTGACACAATGTCTTGAAACACATCTCTAGTGGGACTGCTGATGTCTTCTGTGTCTCTCTCCATTTCTGTCTGACCAAAGACATCCTGCAGAGAGAGAGAGAGAGAGAGAGAGAGAGAGAGAGAGAGAGAGAGAGAGAGAGAGAGAGAGAGAGAGAGAGAGAGAGATGGTGAAAAATACACAAAGATGATGAGAGAGTGATACAGAAAGACAGATGGAGATAAAGAACAGTGTGACATAGAGAGAGACAAGGAAAGATAAAAGAGAGAGAGAGAGAGAGTATAGGACGCTAACAATATACAGTGAGAGAGAGAGAGAGGTTTTTATTCAGTTATTCAGTACAATACAGATTGAGATTGTAGCTATTCTACTAAATACATATTGTAGAGAATGCTCATTTTCCAATGAATATGTCCCATTCTACTTTTGTAAATTTGAATTGAAATCAAAAAGGTTTAAAAACATTTTATTACGTTATCAAAATGAACACTTCACTTTGTCAATATTTTCTACTTCCTGTAGTCGTTTATTTTGATATCATTAAACGTATAAAAAACAGGAACAAGAGGAGAGGGGACAGAGAGATGGAGAGAGAAATGAACTTTAACTGAACATTTAGATTGGAAGACACAGGCCCAATGCTGTTGACACAGAGACATCGATGACAGTCAGCTTCACTGTAGGAGAGAGGGAGGGAGAGAGAGAGAGGGGAGGATAGAGAGAAAGAAAGGGAAGCTGTGAGAGAGAGAGGGGTAGAGAGAGAATCACGAGTCAGGATTGCGGGAACGAAGATACTACCGGGTGGAGAGTAACAACGAACTGGTGCCGGCTGCTAGGAAGCGCGGTGGAGAAATAGGGAGCGTAGATTGGTGATTGCTGGCAGTGTGTGTAAACAGAAGCACGTGGAGAAGTGGCAGCCGGCGGCCGCTAGGTGGCGGCAGTGGACGGAGTGACACACAGGCCCAATGCTGTTGATACAGAGACATCGATGACAGTCAACTTCTCTGTAGGAGAGAGGGAGGGAGGGGGAGGAAGAGGGAAGGTGGGAGAGAGAGAGAGGGAAAGGGAGGGGAAAAGAGGTGAAGAGAGAGGAGAGACACTGAGAGGGAGGGAGAGAGGGAGGGAGAGAGTGAGAAGAGGGGAAGAGAATGAGGGAAGGAGGGGGAGAGAGCGAAGACGAATGTACCTATTCTACTGAATACATATTGTAGAGAATGTAACTATTCTACTGAATACATATTGTAGAGAATGTAACTATTCTACTGAATACATATTGTAGAGAATGTACCTATGTTTCTCAACATCATATTGTTAAATGTATAAAAAACATTCAGCAGTAATAAGATATTGATCAAATAGTATATGTAATCGAATCATGTATCATGGGTTATATTTTACAATAGTCAGGGTTCTTTTCCGATGGAATTCCTTCTTGTCAAATGAAAGCAGTACAACATTAATGCAGTTCTCTCAGATCAACATAGTAGAGATTCCCTAAATCATATCTGCTCTGTTATTGGCTGCACCTTTAGTGAGCCTCTCTATCCATTCCTCCACCCATGTCTCTATGATTATAAAGGTATAAACTCTGCCCCCCCCCCCCTGATCATCTCACCTGTCAATCAAACAGACTAGGACCTTTTGTTTGATAATAAAATAATCAAACGACCAAAACTAATATTGTTTCCTGCATGGAAATCTACTATGTTGATCTGAGAGAACTGTATTAATGTTGTACTGCTTTCATTTGACAAGAAGGAATTAATTCAGAAAATAACCTTGACTATTGTAAAATATAACCCATGATACATGATTCGATTACATATACTATATTGATCAACATCTGATTACTGCTGAATGTTTTTTATACATTTAACAATATGAAATTGAGAAACATTTGCAGGTGCATGTTAAAGATCTCTAGTTTGCTAAACAAAACGATTATATTAGTTAAATTTCTGAAATATGAATGACATCAAATGTTTGTACACTTTTTATTTCAATAAAAATGTCCAAACGGTAGAATGGGGTACGTTTTTTTGAGGAATAGTTACTTATTAGTTACTACACTTTTTGTTTTCTGTTGGGCCCCTGACGTTTGTTCTTTTCTTTGAAGTAAAGCGCCATCACGGCTTCAATGCACCACTGACTTGTGTTCACTGGGGCAGGGGTCTGCAACCTGCACTCTCTACAGAGCCGTTTGTGGTCCCTCTCCCACCAAATAAAACCTACTTGACCCCTAAAATGAAGATAACACAGCGTACAACGTTTTATATTTAGTTATACTATATATTAAATAACTAATAGCCTATAGTTTGTTGCATTTATGACATTTGCAGTAGTAGGATGTGCCGTTTATTTTGGTTGACAAAACATTCAAACCCTTTTTTTAAGCCCACTACGTCGTCATTGTCCCTCCCCCGCCGAGGTCTCTGACCCCCGCCCGAGAGGAATGGCACTGTTTCAGCTGGGACCCCCCACTCATAGGGAGAGACCGCCCCATCTTCCACCGGCTCTGGGGCCCTTAGCCAGGCCCCTGGCCCCCCGACCCCAGCTGAGGCCACGCGGCCGACCCATCCCACCCGCCTGTGGCGAGTCGTCCGGAGAGGGCGACGGCCCCGTGAGGGACGGTCCCAAACCGCCGATGGGAGGGCCCCACCACACGGACTCCACGGGGCCTCCCCCAGGCCCCCCCCCCCCCAGACCCCGTGACCGCCACGAAACAGTCCGCCCCCACCCGGAGAGGCTGTGGGCTCCCCACTCACAGAGGTCTCTAACTTGGGGTGGTGGGGGGGGGGGGACCAGCCCGGGCAGTTCACCATCGCCCAACTGCAGGACGACGCCCTGAAGCACGCCTGGAGCCACGCCCTCGCCCGTGACGGCCAGGCCCGGGAGTCAGTGAGTAACCTACCCCACCCCCATTCCAGCACCAGGGCGGGCTTGCTTTATCGGGTAGTAGAGGGGGGGGGGGGGGGGGGGAGCAGTGACCCAGCAGTTGGTGGTGCCCCGCCCCTACATGAGCAAAGTCCTTTACATGGCCCATTCCCATGTACTAGGGGCTCACCTAGGCATGGACTAGACTAGGGACACAATCCTAGAGCGGGTTTACTGGCCCGGGGTTAAGAGGGACGCCACTCAGCACTGTCAGGCGTGTCCGGAGTGCCAGCGCACCGCCCCGAGATTTGTCAATTCTTTATTGACAACTGTCAAAGGGATCAAACACAATAAAGCCCAAGAGCTTGTTTCCATTGTGGTCCTTTTGGGTGGAAGTGTATGTTATGTCTGTGAGTGTATGAATATATATATTAAAGGATACTGTGTGTTTGTGTGTGTGTATGTGTGTGTGTGTGTGTGTGTGTGTGTGTGTGTGTGTGTGTGCGTACACATGTGCCTATGTGAGCACGCAAGGGGAGACGGGATGGGACAGCAGAAAACAGTACATGTACTGTACAAAATATCATCCAATTCAATCATTTAAACATGAGTCTATATACAGTATGCATCATAAAACCGTAAATACACAAATGGCTATCCTGTATAATTCATCCCAAAATTCATCAATTCATCAATCAGCCTTAAAAAAAAACATGTTCTCCAAATCAGGACAATGTTACCCTAGCAATGCATAACAATTGACTCAAACTGGCAGGATGAGTCTATAGGACCTACTACCCCTCAACCAACTCAGTAAATATATTTTAGGACCAGCTGCTACTCAGCCTTAAGAAAAGTATTTTCTATAATATATCAATCAAAACTTATTTAAAAACAACATTATTATTTCCAATATTATTTCCCTCTCAGCCAACAGGGGGTGCTGCAGCACTCTCAGCGCCATACTTCCAGCGCCTATGTGAATCTGTATTCACTGTAAGTAGCTTTGGATGAATGCGTCTGATAAATGACTTAATAGTAAGATGTGAGGCCGTTTATCAAAGCTACTAACTACCAACATAAGAGAGAGGCTCAGTGGCGAGCTCAAACTAACTAACTACTAGTCCTACATTGGACCAGATGTTAGAATACAGCGGTTCACCTTGTCATACAAAGACCTCGTAGAGTTTAGGTTTTGTTTCGTAACGTTTCATTTAACTCTTTTTTCAGTTGTCACGGGATCGCCCACCTCTCTTTTTGGTACTCCTGGAATAGTTAGGAGGTGTGTGTGTGTGTGTGTGTGTGTGTGTGTGTGTGTGTGTGTGTGTGTGTGTGTGTGTGTGTGTGCGTGTGTGCGTGTGTGCGTTTGTGTGCGGGATCATTGTTTGAGTTCTAACATACATGATATTTGCTTGTAAACTCATTGCTGTCATGGACCAATCTTTGCCAATTTATTTTAATTATGGTATACCTAAATTAAAGTTAAAGTACTATACACTAGTACAATATTTTACTAACCAAATCAAAATATGTTTACTGTTGTAATGTTTACACAATGTGTCTGCATGACAAAAATGAACATAATCCCAGATTAGCTAGAAAGGAGAGCAGAGAGGAGGAAGAGACGGGAGAGGAAGGAGAGAGGAGAAACTAAGAGGAGAGGATGGAGAGGAGAGCTGTCAAGACAAAGTCACAGTACTCACACACATGGGTGAATCTTTACATGTAGTCACTCTGACCTTTGTGTAAGGTGTAACACATGTTGGGTTGTTGTATGGTGGACATTAAGTCATTGACTGGGTCATCAGCTACAAACTTGTGCAATCGATCAGAGATTTTAATCCTTCCATGAATCCCATAATGTGTACAATAGTTTTTAGTCAACAAATTTAAAAAATGTTATCACCCTGATATTGTACTTAATCTACTTAATACAAATTGTACTGAGAAAGTACCTATTCCACTTAACATTTACCTATTCAACTGAACACATTTTGTACTGAGAATGTATCTATTCAACTGAAAATGTATTACACTGAATACATATTGTACTGAGAATGTACCTATTCCACTGAATACATATTGTACTGAGAATGTACCTATTCTACTGAATACATATTGTACTGAGAATGTACCTATTCCACAGAACATATATTGTACTGATGATGTACTTATTCCATTGAGAATGACCCATTCTATTTTTTGCAATTTATTGTTAAAATCAGAAAGGTTTACAGACATTTCATTATGTTGTCCTTCATGATTCAGAAATATAAACTAATGTTTAAAAAACTACAGATTATGTTATACAAACTAATCATCCAAACATGTTCTACACAACTGCAACCGTTTACAATTTTATAGCATTACACTTGAACAATAGAGTGTAATCTAAGAATTTCTAATGGGTTACATTTTATATTAGTAAGGGTTATTTTCTTAACAAATTGATCCTTGTTAAAAGACAGCAGATTATACATTATATACATTAATGCAGATGTCACATAGCAGAGATTCTCAATCATGAAACAACATTAGTAGTTTTGGTCATTTGATTATTTTATTATCAAACAAAAGGTCCTAGTCTGTTTGATTGACAGGTGAGATGATCAGGGGGGCAGAGATGTTACCTGCATCACAAAAATCTGGGCAGAGGAATGGATAGAGAGCTACCCATATGCATTTTTAAAGAATGTTTCTTTATGTGTATTTATGTTTATTTTTTATTTTATTTTTTAATGTTTATGTTGTTTTGTGGAGGATGTTTGTTTTTATAGCTTATAAGTTATGTTGTGTATGATGTGTATGGTGAGCAGAATTATTTTGGGTGTGTATGTGATTGTTGCATGTTATTATTTATACCAGAATGATAATGTAAATATCAATTGATATTTATGATAATAAAAATAAAAGAACGGAGAAAACGATGACGGACAAACGGAGTGAAGGAACGGAGAGAAGCATCGAGACGGACAGACAAACTAGTGAACGACATCGGAACGAACGACGACGGCGGCGTAACGCACACGCACGTTGAGAGTAGAGGAAACGGTGAGGCTGTGTATGGTTCGTTCGTAACGTTTTTTCCGGAGTACTCCAAACCGGACCGGAAGTGTCCTACCGAGGAGGCGGGCCCGAGCCTGGAGCTCTGTATAAAGAGCCCTCTCTCTTGTTCAGGAAACGGAAGTTTACGGAAATCCAACCGACGACATGACGAAGAGACGACGTGAACGCGTTTGCCTCTCCGGAGACGAAGAACAAGACGTTTTAAATCAGAGAGCCGGGACAGAAACATTCCAAGGTGGGTCCAACACATTGAACCTCTAATCCTCATTATTGCCGTCCTGTCCGCAGGGCGCCATGTTGTACTGTAGCGTTAGCCCCACACGGGTCTCCTGCGCTCCGTGTGAACACGTGATGTTGATGCTTAGCGAAACCAACCTTCACGTGCTCTATTGTGTCGCCTCGTCGGGTTCCACCAGCGCGTGCTCGGTGCTCGGCGTCCTGTTTGGAGCACGGTGTTACAAGCCAAATGGTTTCCAAGCTATCTGGTTCCCGATCGCATGCATGTGGCGGGCACGAGCATACGTACCCGGATGAACCAAATGAAGCGGAGCTCAATGTCGGCATATTCGTCAAAATTCCACAAACCTCTCTTTAGTTTGTATGTGTTATATGTCGTTATTCTTGTAAATAGGTATGTCTTACAGCGTTCTACATTAAGGCACCTCTAACACCTGATTATATTAATTATTTGTCTTCTTATTAATTTTTTTTGAAACGATCACGAGCTGGATTCGATCACACTCTCCAATATAAAATAAAAAATCGCAGGGCACCTGTAACTGTCCAGTACACCACCGAGACATCCTTAAAAGTCCAGTTTCGTGTAGGGATCATAATTAACATTACTATTGGGGGAACATTTTGGCTTGGGCTGGTTTAAGACATCTGGTTACCTGTTTACACAACGTTTTACACTTTCTCTGACAGTCCAGACATACAGCGGCTGACTATAACAGTTAGATTAACCACTGCATTATGCAGTCTATAATGTCTCTAGTAGGATCTACGTTTTTGTTTAATGACACGCAGCATCGCATATTCTGCATGCTGCGTAAAAAATTATAATAATTGTAATCATATTATAAACATTATTGGCATTTGCAATGGACAAAGCAGTCTAAATTGAAATTGACGTATTGGGTGTTGCACTGCCGCCCTCTGTCATCTTTTGTGCAAGAAATTTTTTATTAAAACGTATTTGCTTTGACCATGGCTCGATCACATAACAACACAAAAAACAAAACCGCTATTCTTGATTTACCACCAAAGAAATGGTTGAGAACATTTCGTCAAACATTTGATTTCCTGCATTCTGGTGAAATTTTTTTCTGTATCAATTTATGGTGGACATGTCTTTATTTATGCAAAGAAAAACACAAAATCCGAGTCAACACACATAATGTTCTTGCAGCGTGGCTGCAGAGAAGTTCTGTGGGGAGCCAAGCCAAAAAGTGACTGGACCTGATGATTACTATCTAGGTCTGCTCTGACCTAGCTGCTGCCATGTGGTGCATTTACAATGTGTTATTTATATTTTGATTTCTCTATTTATGGAATTATTTTACCTGTTGTTTTGATGGAGTTTTTCATTTTCCGTTTGGTGATGTGGACTTTGTAATTTAATTTTGGGTTCTCCACCAAAATAACTATAGATTTTCTCCACCCAGAACTGCAGTGTGCATTCCTCATTTGAAAACCATGCTGAGCATTTTGGCCTGTCAGTAATGATAACCATTAAGTACAAACAAATGTTCGCTCGCCTATTCATATATGCTGATATAAATGTAGCCAGGTGAATTGTGCATTCAAATATCAAACTACTGTTCGTGACATATTAGTAGTTAGTGGTGAATCTAACTGCTATAGTCGGCCGCTGTATGTCTGGACTGTCAGAGAAAGTGTAAAACGTTGTGAAAACAGGTAACCAGATGTCTTAAACCAGCCCAAGCCAAAATGTTCCCCCAATAGTAATGTGGCTTATTATCACTACATGAACCTGGATTTTTAACAATGTCTCGGTGGTGTACGGGACAAATGCAGGTGCCTCGCAATTTTTAAATTTATATCGGAGAGTGTGATCGAATCCAGCTCGTGATCGTTATTTATTTTTTTAATAAGAAGACAAATAATTAATAGAATCGGGTGTTAGAGGTGCCTTTAATGTAGAACTCTGTAAGACATACCTATTTAAAAGAATAACGACATTTAACACATACAAACTAAAGAGAGGTTTGTGGAATTTTGACGAATATGCCGACATTGAGCTCCGCTTCATTTGGTTCATCCGGGTACGTATGCTCGTGCCCACCACATGCATGCGATCGGGAACCAGATAGCTTGGAAACCATTTGGCTTGTAACACCGGCGCCACACGCGGGGCCGCGCTCTGTGCGCGGGGGGGAGACAATTGTGACTTTTTTGCTGACTTTTCCTGTTAGATATTGGAACTGGAAGTAAACATAATGCCCCATCTACAACTACATCACTCTCCTCTGATGCCTTTAAGAGAACATGCATTCAGCGTAATTTGTGTACTAGGCCTGCAACATTGTTTTATTTGGCCATCTATTATGGACTGGTGCTTTTTCAATTGATGTGTACTGCTGCTCTTTTCCTGTGCTCAGTGAGATGTGCAGTGTGGCCTAATCACAGATCAGAGTATTAATTTCTAGACACACAGAAAAAGGGCTGTTGCTTGCCATGCAATACAAAGGTACTGAGTAGGCCTAATCAACACCTATTGATTATTTTACGTTGACCGCTTCCTTCTGGTGTGCAGTTTTCTGTTCAGCATGCCTGGTATGAAATGTGTGTGTGTTTGCTTCTGTTGTTCTGTCATAGTGGACACACACACACACACACACACACACACACACACACACACACACACACACACACACACACACACACACACACACACACACACACACACACACACACACACACACACACACACACACACACACACACACAAACAGTTTATGGGCTGCCTCGTTCTAGTTCAGCCTGGAAATTTGTGTTACTTGTGCTTATTTATTATTCTTATTGTTATGTTTTTTTTTTAAGTACTTGAATTTACCAGAATTATTTTGATTGAAGCTATTTTGTAATTTGTTTGAATTTATTTTATTGATTGGATGAACTATAATTTGCCTAAAGATGATTATTTTGTATTTTTGTCTGTCTGATTTGTTGTCTTGTATTAAAAAAATGAATCAGACGTTACTCAACAGTTACTCAGTACTTGAGTAGTTTTTTCACCAAGTACATTTTTACTCTTACTCAAGTAATTATTTGGATGACTACTTTTTACTTTTACTTGAGTCATATTATTCTGAAGTAACAGTACTTTTACTTGAGTAACATTTTTGGCTACTCTACCCACCTCTGGTTGTATATTAATTCATTTAATTGTGGAGTACAATTTAAATGCAAGAAGGCCTGAAGCTTTATTTGAACAGTTCTTCTGAAGGAAGATCTGCCATTTGTCGTTTCCTGGTGATCGTTCATCCAGAATGATTACCAGGAAAGGAAAAAAAGCAGATCTTCCTTCAGAAGAACTATTCAGATAGTCTATAGAGTCTATAATAGTTATATATTCAAAACATGTGTAAGGTGTTGCTGTTGAAGAAAGATGTCTTGTTCTTAACTTGTCTTCTTCTAAAAGAAGCGATAAGAGTAGCGTTAAAGTAGCGGCTGGATAAGCAGTATGGATCAGAGTAGTAGTGGCGTTAGAATCTTCCCTGTGTGTGAGTGCAGTTGGCTCCTTCATTCGCGGTGGTAGCGGTGTGAGAGTCGATAGTGACCAGTGTGTTTATGTTCAGTGCTGTTGTACCGACCTGTTGGCTCAAGAGGTTTGCTTGAAATAACAACACATTCATGAATATTAACACATTATTACATGTATACAACAAATAACGTATAGTTAAAATGGTAATTCAATTGTAATTTCTTTTTTCTAGGAATGGCGTCCGACTCTTCCTGGTGTAAGGATATATTTTCATGTCCCATCTGTCTGGATGTGCTCAACAGCCCAGTTTCCACACCATGTGGACACAACTTCTGCAGAACCTGTATTACAACATGCTGGGATGGCCAAGTCCAGTATAAATGTCCTGTTTGTAACAAGCTGTTCCAGACAAGACCTGATGTACAGGTCAATACCTTCATATCCGAGATGGTTGATCAGTTTAGAAGGTCTGTCCGAGTCAAAGAGCAGCCTTGTGTTGAACCAGCAGAAGTTCCCTGTGATGTCTGTACTGGGACCCAGCTGAAGTCGGTGAAGTCCTGCCTAGTGTGTTTTACCTCTTTCTGCCAAACCCACCTGGAGCCACATCAGAGAGTCGCAGGCCTGAAGAAACATCGGCTGGTCGAGGCTATGGACCGTCTGGAAGACAGGATGTGTAAGAAACACGACCGACTTCTGGAGCTCTTCTGCCAGACTGAACAGGTGTGTGTGTGTCAGTTCTGCACAGAGACAGACCACAAGTCCCATCCTGTTGTACCTCTAAAGGAGGAATATGAGGTAAAGGCGGCCCAGCTGGGGAAGAAAGTTCATCAGATGATCCAGGAGAGACAACGAAAGATACAGGAGATTAAAGACACAGTAGATCGGAGCAAAGCAGACGCAGACAGAGAGATAGCCGATGGTGTGCAGGTCCTCACTGCTCTGAAGCGCTCTATTGAAAAGTGCCAGGATGATCTCAACCAAACAGTTAAAGAGAAACTGAAATCCACAGAGAAAGAAGCTGAAGGCCTCATCAAAGATCTGGAACAGGAAATAAAAGATCTGACCAATAGAAGCTCAGAGGTGAAGCAGCTCACACACTGAAGACCACCTCCACTTCCTCCAGATCTTCAGATCCCTGAAGAATCCTCCACCCACCAGGGACTGGACAACGGTGGAGGTCCATCCTCCGTCATACAGAAGGACCTTGAGGAGATCCCTGGATCAGCTGGAGGAGACACTGAACATGGAGATGAAGAAGGTGCCTGACCTGAGATCAGCTCTAAAGAAGTGTAAGTGTCTGTTTAGTTTGATTTAGGGCTGTCAAATATGCATTTAATATTACAATATTAACAAACACAAAATATTATATTAAATATAAAAGTTAAAAAGCTGAACTGTACTAGTGGTGATGATGAAGAATGGTTCAGCAGCTAATCATGTCTTGTTCTCCCGTCAGATGCCTGTGAACTCACACTGGACCCAAACACAGCCCACAGACAACTCTCTCTGTCTGAGGACAACAGAAAGGTGACGCGGGTTAGAGAGGAGCAGTCATATCCTGATCACCCAGAGAGATTTGACTCCTGGTACCAGGTGTTGTGTAGAGAGGGTCTGACTGGCAACTGTTACTGGGAGGTAGAGAGGGAAGGAGGTGTTTTTATAGGAGTGGCATACAGAGGAATCACATGGAGAGGAGGGGGTGGTGACAGCAGCCTTGGAGGGAACAACAAGTCCTGGAGTCTTTATTGTGATGATGGTGGTTACTCTGCCCGGTACAACGGTACAACCAATAGCATTAAACTTTGAAAGAATTCTAATTATAAAATTAAAGCTGCAAGCAGCGTTTAACGGGGGCCAAGGCTAACGCAGACCATTAAGACCTTTTTTAGACAAGGACATCTTGTTCATTTCATGCCCAACAACTTTTGTATTAGACTCAAGATCATAGGCGTCCATGTTGATGTCGAAAAAACGCATTTACGTCCATTCGGACAGTTTTTAGCCTATGGCGGCCATTCTGTTTCACCCAAATCGAAAGTTTGAAAATGTCATCTTGTTCAGAATTTCATGCCCAACAACTTTTGTATTGGACTCAAGATCATAGGCGTCCATGTTGATGTCGAAAAAACACATTTACGTCCATTCGGACAGTTTTTAGCCTATGGCGGCCATTTTGTTTCACCCAAATCGAAAGTTTGAAATCATCATCTTGTTCAGAATTTCATGCCCAACAACGTTTGTATTGGACTCAAGATCATAGGAGTCCATGTTGATGTCGAAAAACGCATTTATGTCCATTCGGAGCGTTTTTAGCCTCTGCCGGCGATTTTGTTTCGCAGAAATTGAAGGAGTGAAAACGTCATCTTGTTCAGAATTTCATGCACAACAACTTTTATATTGGACTCAAGATCATAGGAGTCCATCTTGATGTCGAAAAACACATTTATGTCAATACGACCGTTTTTAGCCTCTGGTGGCCATGTTGTTTTCACCAAATTGAAAAGGTGAAAATGTCATCTTGTTCAGAATTTCATTCCCAACAACTTTTCAATTTTATGCAAGATGATTGGAGTCCATCTTGATGTCGAAAAATGCATTTAAAGACATTCGGACAGGTTTTATGCGTCTGGCGGCCATTTTGTTTTTTTCAATCAACATTATTTTACTTGAGCAGTTAGTGTTTATGACCCTTATTGTTTGACAATTGGTCCCGCTCAAATCAAACAATCTGTCTAGGAGCTATGGTCATTTTAGCCATAACCACGCCCTTTTTGATACCACGCCCCAATTGAAAAAAGATGGGTGCCATCTTGTTTAGAATTTACTTCTTAGCAACTTTGTATTTGGGTTCAAGATCATAGGACTCTATCTTGAGGACTGGTAGAAAAGGGAAGTCTTGCCTCACAGGTTTTGGAGGAGTCTCCTGGTGTGGTGGCCGGGGCTACTGAGCGGTATCCCCGGGTGAGAGTCAGGAAGGAGCGATTGAGCCACAGCCTGGTGGTTCAACAGCTAGTGGTTCCAATTGGTTATTGGGTTGTAACATCAGTAAATAAAGTGAGATAAACCTACTTGGAACTTTCTTTATTCTTCAGATGAAAACAACAAGGCTTCAGAAGGGTGTGAAAGAGAGGTAATGTACACAAAACTGTTTTGTTTGGAACAAAACAGGTTAGACTGTTCGGTGCGTGTCAGTCCATGCTTTAATCGACGATGTCTTGTGAGAGTCCCGGCAAGAACTTATCGCACACCTCACAGTAGAATAATTGTTCACTACCACCTTCATGCGCCATCTGGTGATGGGCGGTCAGAAGGAAACGACGGCGAAATGATTTCCAGCAAATAGCACAGGTGTAGCGCCGGGGTGGGGGTTGGCTGTCGGCGCCTTGAGGCTTTACATCTCGAGCATGTGAATAACAGCGTTTAAAGTTGTATAAATAGTTATACTATATATAAAATAACTAATTTGCATTTATAGTTGCCTAGTTGCATTTATGACATTTGTAGTTGTAGGATGTGACGTTTATTTTGGGTGACAGAACATTAAAACCCTTTTTCTGGTTATGTTAGTGTCACAGTATCATTGTGATCTCCAAATAACGGAGAAAATATTCCTTTGGAACATTTCCGGGTTCCCATTTCAGCATGCGGACGTTTTTTAATCCCAGACCACTTCGATGGTTGTGATGCGGTTCATTGATGAATACAGTCTGGGTTTTCTTTTAATTGTTCAACCTGTACAACTGTCTGACATGGTATTCCCATTTGACTGTTTAATTCCCTTAAATTCCACGTTTTGCCAAATGGACGACGCTTACCTCAATTATAATGTAGCCCATGGCTTTTACCGACACAGTGGGAATTCAATAGATCACAAATGTCACAAATTGCATTAGTTGGTTACATTTAAAATAGCATTGTTCCTGCAAAGCAACTGAAGAATATCTGTTAATTGCCACTGGGCTCCTTAAAAAAACTACAAAACTACTATTAGATGCTGGCCATCAAATCATCATTAGGTGATGATTTATTGATCAATGGTAATCGCCTAAATGTAGACTATATTAATTAAAGTCAGTGCAACAAATCTCACTAGACACACCTAAATATTTTCTATCTATTTATGGTAGGTTGTTTTCATTTTCTATATAAAATGATTGTTGCATAACAACACATACGCTATTGTTGGAAAGTCGTGGACACATATTTACATTTGAATATAGGCCTGTGTATGAAAAAATAATATTCCATCATGAATAAAAGTCGTTTTCCACCAACTTTTTTATACAAATGATTTATAATTCACTGTTATAATCAAGGGGGTCAATGCGTATGATAATGATAATATCATTACAATTTAAGAACAAATATAGGTTCATATTAACTCACCATGACCAATTATTAAAAATAAACTGTTGTAACTGTGTCTTTTGAGTGCTGCAGCGTCTGAAATAAAATCAACTACGGATATCCATTTGTCTTCGCTTTTATTCGAGCCAGCCACCAGTTATTTAATTTGCTACAACAAGAGCTGTGCGTAAAATTGCTCGGGGATGGGTAGTCCATTTCCAGATTGTAGTCATTCCTGCCCAGCGTTAAATCCATATAAAAGTAAACCACAAAAACGAACAATGCAACCTAAAGGAAATCCAATAAATCCTTAAACCATGACACACAGCAGTTCAAGTTCATTTCGTAGCTCGGCTTGGTCGACGAGAGGTTCCGAGGGCGCACTGGAGACATCCTCTTTTATATCCAGCTGATACTGTGTCTGTCTCTCACAGTGACGTCGACGATTCCCTCTTGTCCATCACACAGCATACCATCGTTCAGTTTTCTTTCCATCCCTTCCCGGCCACGGTGTGTAACAGAAGCTGACACCGGTGTAACACGTTCCTACGCGGAATTGATGCTCAGAAGAGACACGCCCACACTACACACAACCAATTAAAAGTTCCCTCACCACGCCAATCATTGTCAAGTATCAAGTATTACACAATTAAGCATATCATAATTATACAGACTTGTTAATTTAGAGGGGTTCACTCATTTACTCCTTGGGCTTGAGGTGACAATCATTTTTGCTGATTCCCAGCTAAGGACTTGGCTACTGTTTGTCGAAATGCTGTCGAAATCTGGCGTGGGCTATCTCTCTCTCCATTCATCTTGTTGCCTTCATCTCATCCCTTTCTCACACACACACACACACACACACACACACACACACACACACACACACAGTCAGCTTTCATTCCAGTGACTCTTCCAGTCTAAATATAAAACAACTCTGTCTTGACTTACTCAATGAATCATGTACAGATGACAACTGTCCATCAAAGCCCCAACAGGAGTTCAGTGTTTGTTTGCCACCCCCACCCCCACCCCACCCCACCCAATTGTAACAAGTTGGTAGTCCATACAGCTGGTGTCCTATGAACACTTAGTTGGTTAGTCTGACATTTTCTCAGCAGATGTAGCCATCAAATATTTAGAGGTGTACAAAGAAAAGCCACACACACACACACACACACACACACACACACACACACACACACACACACACACACACACACACAGCTTAATCATGTCTATATTGATGCAACACACAAACACGCACACACACACACATACACACACACGAGTCTGTATGGGCAGGAGAGCACTTCACCGGGGAGTGTCACTCGAGGAGGGAGGAGCCGTGAGCTGTACAGGTCCGGACACACGGCACTTCCGCTCGCACCGCTCGCTGTCCATGTTCCCTCGTGAAGAGTCTGGAGCCTTCCGCTCCGTCAGCCTCCGCAGTCCAGTCAGCCTCTGCACCGCGCGGAGCGTCGTGTTGACGCTGAGTGAACTGTCTCTCCGCCCCCACGGGCCACGCCCCCTCTCGCCGTATGAACCAGGTGTGTCGCATTAGTCGTTCACCTCGTCCGACCCGGAAGTAGACTCTGTTCACCACAGTACGATTTGGGCTGAGGACACTCAGCGGGGGGGGGGAGGGGTTATCCCCATGGTTACGTCCCACGGCCACTTTGTGATGCTCTTTTTTTACAGTCGCTGAGTGGGAGCGTGATCATGAGCGATGTTGGATATGAAACGCACCACACACCGTGGCCTTATCCTACAAGTGTCTGAGAAGCTTCATGAACCTTCTCGGACCCCAACAATAACTGCTCCCCAGATGGAGCTGACGTTGTGACGTCACGGGGCCTCCGAAAGGGCCCGTAGACATCCTGGAAAGAACCGGACCGGAGTTCAGAGCAGCGTGGAACGGGTTTCTTTCTGCATTATGTGATTATTCTAGTAACGTTGACTAAAGAGCATAGGTTACTAAGTTTAAGATCATACAAGGCATACTAAGACGGAACAAGATAAGGGTTTATATTGGTAATGATAAGAATTGTAGGTAATATAATTATATAGAATAATGAGCACTGTTAATAACCTCTCATTTATAACAGCCTGCTTTTATATATAACAAGTATTTATTAAAAGTAATAATAACTCAAGTAGAAGTAAGAGTAGTCATCAGATAATAGCTTGAGGAAGAGTAAGAAAGTATCTAGTGAAAAGACTACTCAAGTACTGAGTTATTTCAAACCAAATTATTTATTGTTGTAATAAGCAGAGCAAGATGAACGTAAATAGACACATATTACATTGTATATGCTTGTCTAATAGACATTAACAACATATAAAATAGCATCTATCCCATCAAATAAAACATCACACAATAACATATTAAACGTTTACAAAATAACATGAATGAAGACAAATACAGACACAAGAAAGCTCTCTCTCTCGCTCTCTCTCTCTTTCTGTGTGTTTGCATGTGTGTGTGTGTGTGTGTGTGTGTGCGTGTGTGTGTGTGCGTGTAAAGATTTGCACCGTTTGAAGAAGTAGATAACCCCCTTGGGGGTAAAATTGGATCTTACATAAACACACACACACACACACACACAGATCATCATTGTGTGTTATCAGAAGAATACAGCCCTCCCTCCCTCATATGAGACCACATCAGTCCTGTAACTACAAACACCAGCAGCACTATAATGACCATCATCTTTATTCAAATATGAGATTAGTTGGCACACAAAGACCAACGATAACAACCAAAGTCCACCATGTAGTCTGCTTCACTGCCATAGGCAGAGAGAAAATATGAATCAAAAAGAACAAAACATGAGGTGTGAAGCCGCTCAACAGTTGGGGTTGGAGCCAACCACTCGACCACAAGGGCCCTCGGGGTGTGTGTGTGTGTGTTTGTGTGTGTGTGTGTTTGTGTATGCGTGCGAGTGTGTGCATGCATGCGTGCATGTGTGTGCGTGCGTGTGTGCGTGTATGTGTGTTTGTGTGTGTGTGTGCGTGTGTGTGCATGCGTGTTTGTGTGTGTGTTTGTGTGTGTGTGTGCGTGCATATGTGTGTGTGTGTGTGTATGGTAGGAGGAAGTTGGCGGCAGGGGTTTAATATGAATGTTGAACAGGTAGACGATCTAGCACATCTGGGGAACGTGATTAACTGTTCTTAGGAACATGCAACACTGGCGAACGGAGGAAGTATTAAAGGGCTGTGTCAGACAGAACATAAGTCCTTATATAGAGCATGTCCAACATCCATACCTTCAGATTGGTGCTATAGCAGTGAGGGCCGCTATCGCCGATATGGCCTGGACCATCTGTGAGGCAGCGGGGGTGTCAGACAGACCAGGCAACCAAAAGTTAAAATGTCTTGATTCTGTCCAAACCTCCACGGCCCACACCTCCTCCTCTGAGCTGATGAACTATTCATCTTGTCCGTTGTTTCTTTCAGTTCAAAGTTGTCTTTTATAGAAGTAAAGGGGGGGACGGTTAGATTAATCTGTACATTATCTTATGTTGGCATACTGTATGTTTGTTGGCTTATGAAAGGTCTCCAAAAATGAAGCAACGTAGGAAAAACCAACAGGGAATGTAGGGCATCATGTCCTGTTCTGGCCAGAGTACGCGGTCAGTTTACCCAAAATCCCAAATATCTCTCCCACTTCTTACCAAAACAACCAGGTGGTTTCTATGGGATTTCTTTGATGAACATAAAACATCTTAATATTTAGTATTTTATCAGACGCGGTGATCCAAAGCTACGTAGTGAATACAGATACACATAGGCGTTGAAAGTATGATGCTAAGGGTGCTGCAGCACCCCCTGTTGGCTGAGAGGGAAATAATATTGTAGTTAATAATTTCTGATTTATATATATTCTTCTTAAGGCCCTTGTGTTAGCATTAGTTAGTATTAAAACTAAAATAATTATTGGCTGAATACACGAGAACATTCAGTTGAATCCACAGTTTATTACCATGATGCTTCATTAACAAATGCAACAGAAAAATAGTCCCTTACATGTACACAATAAACACAATAACTAAAATAATAGAAGTAGCAGACATTACAAACCATAAACAGGTGTGCACATATCTTGAATAACTGAACATATTCTGCTGCCGTTTTGTTCCCAACAGAACACAAGGAATCAATATTCAGTTTAAAGCTATTTACAACATGAACATTACCCCATAGTCCATAGTTGGTCTAATGAATAAAATATAATATGTGATTTACCATCAACAGTTATTTAAATACATTTCAAATTTAAAAAAAGTGTCTTTGTAAAACCTGCTTAGCTAACTATGAAAGATCTTAAGTCTCTTCCATTCATGGTTTATCAAGATAAACCTTTCTGAAGCCCAATAAAATTTAGCATTTGGAGTTTAGTTGAGTACTTGTTTTAAATCAACCAAAACACAAAAGTCTTGAATTTGAGGAAACACTGATACGAGTATCATTCATAGTGACGTCACGCTCAGCCACGCGTTTACCTTCTCAACAGCGTCAAAAATAATAACCACCGATTCATTCATTCATTCTGTGTGTTAGAACCGACGCAGAGACACTGAGGCACCACCCCATAACACAAACCCAGGGAGGAGGTCCTCCTGGGTGAAGGTGGACTGGAAGGTGTGGATGTGTGTCAGTGTGTCTGAGGACCCTCCTACATCTGGGGACACTCTGTAGAAGGACAGAGTGCCAGCAGGCCGGTCCAGATACACTCCTACTCTGTTAGAGCCAGCGGGGGGAGACGTATGACTGTTCTACTACCGTTGTACCGGGCAGTGTAAACACCATCATAACAATAAAGACTCCAGGACTTGTTGTTCTCTCCAAGCAAGCCATTACGACCCCCTCCTCTCCTTGTGATTCCTCTGTATGTCACTCCTATAACAACAGGTCCTTCCCACTCCACCTCCCAGTAACAGCGGCCAGTCACACCCTCTCTACACAACAGCTGGGGATGGAAGTCAAATCTCTCTGGGTGATCAGGATACGACTGATCCTCTCTAACCCGCGTCACCTTTCTGTTGTACTCAGACAGAGAGAGTAGTCTGTGGGCTGTGTTTGGGTCCAGTGTGAGTTCACAGGCATCTGATGGGAGAACAAGACATGATTAGCTGCTGAACCAGTCAAAACATTGAAACCAAGGAAAATGTATAAACTACATTTTCTCCCTCAATATGTACACTACATACACATATTATACATCCAAACATTCAGCATGATGAGCCAATTATTCCTATGAAATATCTAAGCAATACTTGTAATACCTTTCAAGATATTAAACTTTTGGGTTTCCCAATACACATACATTGCACTCAACCTTCAAAGGGACACCTGTGTGAACAACAGACTGAACAAGCTGAGCTCACATACAGGCTGGAAATTAACTGTCGGAGCCATAGAATTGGTTCATACATACTATATATACATAGACATGTACTCATACATACACGTACATACTATATATACATAGACATGTACTCATACATACACATACATACTATATATACATAGACATGTAATCATACATACTATATATACATAGACATGTACTTATACATACTCATACATACTATATATACATAGACATGGACTCATACATACTATATATACATAGACATGTACTCATACATACTATATATACATAGACATGTACTCATTCATACACGTACATACTATATAGACATAGACATGTACTCATACATACACGTACATACTATATATACATAGACATGTACATACTATATAGACATAGACATGTACTCATACATTCACGTACATACTATATATACATAGACATGCACTCATACATACACGTACATACTATATATGTCATGTTCCTGCTTTTATTCTGGGTTTCTGTCTGTTTATTTCACTTCCTGTTTTATTTTGAAATTAATCAGCTTTCTCAGTCCCCATGCTTAAATACGCACGCGTCCCATTTCCCTGTGCCAGATTGTATTCGATCGTTTGTTCGATTCGATCTTTCCAGCGTTATTCCCAGTGCTTGTTTTTTCTCAGTGTTCCTAGACAATTCCTAGTGTTTGTTTTTCCCTGCCATTTTTGTTCCTTTGATCAATTAAATTCTCTTACCTGATATTCCCTGTCCGAGTCGTGCATTTGAGTCCGCCATTGTATCGTGACAGTACAATCTGGCCAACATGGACTCAGCCGACTCAGAAGCGATTCGATCAGCTCTGCGCGCTCAAGCTCAACGTTTGCAGCAGCAGGAAGAACTCCATATTCTTCGGAATGAGCTGGTGGCGACGGCTAATCGCCAGGAGAACCAGGTGATCGGAGTGAGTGACCAGATTGCTCAGCTCACCACTCATTTTCAACGTCTCGCTACGAGGGAGTCGTCTACTGGAGGGGACGCCGCCACTCCCGCTTCAACGTCTTCCAGTGGATATTCTACGGAACCAAGGCCTTCCTCTTCGCCGTTTCCGCATCTCGCTCGTCCAGAGAGATTTTCTGGGGATTCCGGAGATTGCCGGGCATTCTTGACCCAGTGTGAACTCCATTTTGAGCTGCAGGCGGTCGCTTACCCTTCGGATAGAGCTAAAGTGGCGTTTATTATTTCACATCTTTCTGGAAGAGCAGAGTCATGGGCAGCAGCCGAGTGGAGCCAGAAGTCTGCGGTATGTGACTCTTATATATGCTTTACTCAGACTTTTTCACGGATTTTCAGCATGTTTCTCCCGGTAGGGAGGCTGCTCGTGCTTTGGTGGGATTACGACAAGCAAGAAGAAGGGTTTCGGACTACGCCATTGAGTTTCACTCTGGCTGCTGAGAGCGGCTGGAATGCTTTTGCTCTTTCTGATGCATTCCTGTGTGGATTATCGGCTCAGGTGAAGGATCACTTGGCACCTTTGGATTTACCAGTGGATTTGGATTCGCTTATAGCATTGGCTATTAAGATAGACAAACGACTGCTGGAAAGGGAGAGAGAGGAACATCATGGAAGCTGTTTTTTAAGTGACCGGCAGAGGGAGCATTGGTCATCCAGAACTGCTCAGCGGTCTCAAACTGCTTCGTCAGACCTTCTCCGTCCGAGGATGTCTACCTCCAAAGTTCTTCATGGCACCTCTTCTTCCACACCAGAACTACGCCGACCTGTTGAGTTCCGGGACACTGGCAGCTGAGGAGCCGATGCAGTTGGGTAGAGCTCGCCTTTCTCCAGAGGAGCGACAACGTCGCATGAGAGAGGGACGTTGTCTCTACTGCGCCCAGCTGGGTCATCGTATTGCATTCTGTCCAGTAAAAGACGGGGCTCATCAGTAAACCGGAGGGCGCTGGTTAGCCGTACACACATTCCTAGTTGTCCCTCTCGTCCCAAGGTTGAGGTCACCCTGACTAATGGTTCTGTTACGCTTACGCAGGCGGTGTTAATGGATTCAGGCGCTGACACCAGCCTTATGGACACCAATCTCTCCAAGAAACTTCGTTTGGACCCTGTTCGGCTTTCCAAACCGTTGGAGGCAGCGGCTCTGGATGGCCAGCTACTCTGGAGGATTACGCACTGCACATCTCCAGTGACCGTGACTTTCTTGGATGGTCACACTGAGACGTTAACTTTTCATCTGTTTGACTCTCATGAACACCCGGTGGTTCTCGGGTTTCCGTGGCTCACATCTCACAATCCTCACATTGACTGGCTTTCGGGCAAGATTGTGGAATGGGGAGAGAATTGCAGACTGTCTTGTTTCGCCATGCGCATTGAGGTGGGTGGTAGTGAGACCGTTCCCGTCAATGGCAGTCAGGAGGAACCGACATCGGATTTTCCTGATCTCACCGGCGTTCCTGAATGCTACTTGGACTTAAGGGAGGTATTCAATAAGACTAAAGCCACTTCACTGCCCCCTCACAGACCTTATGACTGCGCCATTGATCTGCTCCCTGGTACATCCCCTCCCAAGGGCAGATTGTTTTCTCTGTCATCTCCTGAAATGGGCTCCATGAAGGAGTATGTGGAAGCTTCGCTTAAAGCTGGTATCATCCGTCCTTCGTCTTCTCCCTGGGTTTTTCTTTGTGGGTAAGAAGGACAACTCCCTACGACCCTGTATCGATTACAGAGGACTTAATGACATTACTGTAAAGAACCGCTACCCTTTACCTCTGATGGCTACTGCCTTTGAACTCCTGCAGGGGGCCAAGATTTTCACCAAGCTCGACCTCCGCAACGCTTACCACCACTTAGTCAGAATCAGAAGTGGTGATGAGTGGAAGACGGCATTCAATACTCCTACTGGTCATTATGAGTATTTGGTAATGCCTTTTGGCCTCACCAACGCCCCTGCTGTGTTCCAGGCGTTGGTGAATGACGTTCTAAGAGACATGTTGAATGTTTTTGTGTTCGTCTACTTGGATGATATCCTCATTTTCTCTCCAGACTTGCAGACACACACCCAGCATGTGCGGCAGGTGCTACAGCGGTTGTTGGATAATCAGCTTTATGTTAAGGCTGAGAAGTGTGAATTCCACGTTACCACAGTTTCCTTCCTAGGTTTCGTGGTGTCTGAAGGAGAGTTCCGCATGGACTTGGACAAGGTGAGGGCGGTAGCTGAGTGGCCCACTCCTATCAATCGTAAACAAGTACAGCGGTTTCTTGGTTTTGCTAACTTTTACCGCAAATTTATCAGGAACTTTAGCACTGTTGCTGCTCCTCTCCATGATCTCACGTCTGTCAAGGTACCTTTCCAGTGTTCTCCGTCGGCTGAACAGTCATTTGCTCGCCTGAAGAGGAGTTTCTCCACTGCTCCGGTGCTCGTTCTGCCGGATCCTCATCGCCAGTTCGTGGTAGAGGTGGACGCATCCGACGTGGGTGTTGGTGCCGTCCTTTCTCAACGTTCCTCTGAGGATGGGAGGTTTCATCCCTGTGCTTTCCTTTCCCGCAAGCTGTCGGGGCCAGAGAGGAATTACGACGTGGGGGACAGGGAGCTGTTGGCTGTTAAAGTGGCGCTGGAGGAGTGGCGTCACTGGCTGGAGGGGGCAGAGCACCCTTTTCTGGTGTGGACCGATCACAAGAACCTGGAGTACCTTCGATCGGCTAAGAGACTGAATGCACGACAGGCGAGATGGGCTTTGTTCTTTACCAGATTTAACTTTACTCTGTCATATCGTCCTGGCTCTAAGAATGTCAAACCTGATGCTTTGTCTCGCTTGTTTGACCCTGACCCATCTCCCTTAGCTCCTACTAACATTTTGCCAGACTCCTGTATTATAGGAGCTGTCACATGGGAGGTGGAGGCGAAGGTTAAAGAGGCACTGGAGGGTTTAGATATTCCTGAGGAATGTCCTCCAAATCGTCTGTTTGTTCCTTCTGAGCTACGTTCCCAGGTCATTCATTGGGCTCACACATCGTTGCTCACCTGCCACCCTGGATCCAAGAGGACCATGTTCGTGGTGAAGCAGCGTTTCTGGTGGCCATCCATGAAGACGGAGGTGATGGAGTATGTTGCGGCCTGTCCAGTTTGCGCTCGGAACAAGACTTCTCGCCAAGCATCCGTGGGTCTTCTACAGCCTCTGCCAGTTCCCAAGCGACCATGGTCGGACATTTCCCTGGATTTTGTCACTGGACTACCCCCTTCTGACGGTAACACTGCCGTTCTTACGGTAGTGGACAGATTACTAAAATGGTTCATTTCATTCCTCTGCCGAAATTACCCTCCGCCAAAGAAACGGCGGAGGTTATGCTCTCTCACGTTTTTCGGTTACATGGATTACCTGCAGATGTGGTGTCGGATCGAGGCCCCCAGTTTGTCTCGCAGTTCTGGAGGGCGTTCTGTACGCTTATTGGGGCCTCAGTCAGCCTGTCGTCTGGATATCATCCTCAGTCCAATGGTCAGACGGAGAGACTCAACCAAGAGATGGAGACAGGTCTTCGCTGCCTTGTCTCTCGTAACCCAGCCACATGGTCCAAACATCTGTTGTGGGTGGAATATGCCCATAACACCCTACCCTGTTCATCTATTGGTATGTCCCCATTCGAATGTGCCTATGGTTACCAGCCCCCCTTGTTTCCCGCACTCGAGCGTGAGGTGGGGGTTCCCGCTGTGGCTTTGGTCAGACGTTGTCGACGGACCTGGACGAGGGCTCGTCAGGTTCTCATGAGGAGCAGAGCTGTCTACAAGAGACAGGCCGACCGGCGGAGGTCCGCTGCGCCTCATTATCGTGTGGGTCAGAAGGTGTGGCTGGCTACCAAGGACTTACCACTGCGCACTGACTGTCGTAAGTTGGCTCCTCGTTTTGTGGGTCCGTTTCCGGTGTCCAAGATTGTTAATCCTGTGGCCGTTACGTTGAAGCTTCCCAGGTCCATGAGGGTTCACCCCACGTTTCACGTGAGCAAGGTCAAACCCGTTGGGGAGAGTGCTTTGGTGCCTGCCACGCCTCCTCCTCCACCTCCTCGCCTCATTAACGGGGGTCCCGTGTATACTGTCCGACGTCTCTTATCAGTTCGGAAACGGGGGCGTGGACGTCAGTTCTTGGTGAATTGGGAGGGGTACGGTCCTGAGGAAAGGACCTGGGTCTCGGCCAGTAACATACTGGATCCCAGTCTGATTCAGGATTTCTACCTGCTCCATCCTGCGGGGCCTGGGCCGTCCAGTGTTCGGCCTTAGAGGGAGGGGTACTGTCATGTTCCTGCTTTTATTCTGGGTTTCTGTCTGTTTATTTCACTTCCTGTTTTATTTTGAAATTTATCAGCTTCCTCAGTCCCCATGCTTAAATACGCACGCGTCCCATTTCCCTGTGCCAGATTGTATTCGTTTGTTTATTACTCGTTCCAGCGTTATTCCCAGTGCTTGTTTTTTTTCAGTGTTCCTAGACAATTCCTAGCGTTTGTTTTTCCCTGCCATTTTTGTTCCTTTGATCAATTAAATTCTCTTACCTGATATTCCCTGTCCGAGTCGTGCATTTGAGTCCGCCATTGTATCGTGACAATATATACATAGACATGTACTCATAAATACACGTACATACTATATATACATAGAAATGTACTGGTACATACTATATATACATAGACATGTACTCATACATACTATATATATAGACATGTACTCATACATACACGTACATACTATATATACAAAGACATGTACTCATACATACTATATATATATAGACATGTACTCATACATACACATATTTACGTACACATACATATACATATACATAAGTACACATACATATACATAAGTACACATACACATACGTATTATACATACATATGCATACTCATACATACATACATGCGTACGTACACAAACATATATAAACATTAGTACACATACATACGTATACAAACATACACATAGCTAAACGTATGTATACATACTCAGGTATACGTATACATAAGTGCACACATATGTATACATAAGTACACATACATAAGTATACATACAAGTACACATACGTGTACATACTCATACATATGTAAACATATAGAAGCTTATGTACACATATGTATACATAAGTAAACATACCTACACATATGTAAACATACATACGTACATACACGTAAACATACCTACACATACATATGAATATACACACACACATAAGCATGTAGTGGCAGTGCAAGTACAATTTCTTCAGGAATTGTACGATGTCTAGTTCCTACTTCTATCCTAATTCGCTTTCCCTCCACTAGCACAAACAACAATGTAGAGTGACAACAAATATATAATATGATAGGTACTATAGTGGACTAGTCTGCTTTGTTTTTTAGAAGCAATAGTGCATATCATTTGTTTAGAAGACAGGCCTCCTTCTAGATTAGTCATGGGAAATGAGAACCGTGAGTTTTCCTTTTGCATCAAGCATTAAAAAAGTCAGAGATCACATGGTCCTGCCATGTGACTATTGTGCATTAGCACATCGCAATGACAATGCTGAAACCATATATGCCCTACTACATGTTATTGTTATTATTAACATATATTATTATTCTCAACAAATTTTGGGACCTTACTCATTACAAATGTTTTCACCTAGAGACTCCAATTTTTTAAATGTTCATCTTTGCTTGGAATCGCTCGCTATCATTAAATTTTGTTTTCTATTTTATACTTTTTAACTAATATTTATATTTTAAAATATCACTTTTATAATAGAAGTCAACGCCCATTCTCTGAGACTTCAACTACTTCAGACTTCGCAACTCTGCAAATTTCTTACCTTTAATCTTCATTTAAACATTTTACTAAATCATTACGCTTTGATCTTTAAACGGATTTTCGATATAAGTTATACTTGTTGACATTCAACAGTTTTAGTTTTAAACCCGCTTAGTATATTTTCAGTTGGTCTCCTTGACTTCCGCTGAGCCCTGCTAGAGCGTGATGACGTCACCGCGCTCTAGCCCAAGGTGGCTATCACCATTTCGGATGTCGCGGTGCCTTACAACGTCAATATTTAACCTAAAAACACAATGTAAAGCTTAAACTGTTAAGGTATTTCTTGTTTCACTGGCGCTACAATGGTAAACGATTGGAAATATGCTTGCTGAGCATCAGGCGCTTATGTGTGGGGACCCTCATTAATATCACAATTAGTTTTTTCACGTCATGCTTTCTACAAAAACGTATTTCCTATGAAAGCTAGGGTTAGACCAAGACTCCACAGGCTCCAACAGTGTAAGCCTTATCAGTCTGTGACCTATCCTCAACAAACTAGATGTGAAAGAATAACGTCAATAACACTACACTTTAGTTAGTTACAATCACAAATGAGAGCATCTTACCTGTGTTGTTATCAAGTCATGTGTGATCGCATTAAACCACCATTAACAGATAATCCAGGGTCAAGTGCCATTTAGAGCCTACTTTTATGACTTGGCCATAATAATTAAATTTAGTGACGATGCACACACAAGCAGCAAGCACACACACAAGCACACACACACGCACACCCACACCCACACCAATACCCACACCCACACTCACACACACACTATTCTTCTACACTTACCTGATTGTTATATTGACTTGATTCAAACATTTCAAGCTTCATCACTTTAGTTTAGTTTTTGATTTTTTCCAACTATTTGATTTGTTTTTAATGGTTTGTATGTGTACATTATTACACTTTCTCCGTTCAGAGTTTAAAATTTAAATTTTAGTTTAGTTTAGTTTAGTTTAGTTTAAATTTTGTTCAATTATTTACACTACAGTTCAGCTATAAAAATGTATATTTATATAAAATTTTCCCATATGTCAGCTTTAGTAAAACATGTTTTCAACCTCACTTTAAACTCCAGCACTCACCGCATTTTCTTCAGGAAATGCATTTTCTAGTTAGATGTCAAATTTTGTTCTAATAAAAAACTATTAGAACAAATTCGAAAACATTCATATTCATATTTTAAGATTATTTAATGTAAATTTGCAAGCCCTAAATCAAACTAAACACTTACACTTCTTTTGATCTGATCTCAGGTCAGGCACCTTCTTCATCTCCATGTTCAGTGTCTCCACCAGCTGACACTGGGGTGTCCTCAAGGTCGTAGGGGGAGAGACTGGTGAGGCTACAAGCAGAGGAAACCAAAGAAAAGGAATCAAGGTAAATACTAAGATCCTGATTGGGAAGACATTCATGTTTCATTTTGCTCCTCACCCCCTCTCCCTCACAGCTAACAAAATAAATATTTGATTAAGCCTTCGACCGTGTTCTGTGTCTCCACGTCATTAAAGAACGCCACCTGCGTTCGGAGCAGAGTGGAACATTCACAGTGTTTTGGGGAGACATAAAAACACAGGATTTTGTTCATGTTTTCTCTAGATGATTGGTCTTGTTTTAGTAACAGCGATAACATGGCATGGATTTTGGGTTAAACTGCTCTTTAAAAATAATATGACAAAATAGTGGTATGGACAGTGTGGCGGTAATGATGGCGGTGTGGGCTTGAGCACCGTATCATACCAGTAATACCGGATATTGGACAAGCCTGAGATTAATCAAACTAAACACTTACACTTCTTTAGAGCTGATCTCAGGTCAGGCACCTTCTTCATCTCCATGTTCAGTGTCTCCACCAGCTGACACTGGGGTGTCCTCAAGGTCGTAGGGGGAGAGACTGGTGAGGCTACAAGCAGATGAAACCAAAGAAAAGGAATCAAGTTCAATACTAAGATCCTGATTGGGAAGACATTCATGTTTCATTTTGCTCCTCACCCCCTCTCCCTCACAGCTAACAAAATAAATATTTGATTAAGCCTTCGACCGTGTTCTGTGTCTCCACGTCATTAAAGAACGCCACCTGCGTTCGGAGCAGAGTGGAACATTCACAGTGTTTTGGGGAGACATAAAAACACAGGATTTTGTTCATGTTTTCTCTAGATGATTGGTCTTGTTTTAGTAACAGCGATAACATGGCATGGATTTTGGGTTAAACTGCTCTTTAAAAATAATATGACAAAATAGTGGTATGGACAGTGTGGCAGTAATGATGGCGGTGTGGGCTTGAGCACCATATCATACCGGTGACACCGGATATTGGACAAGCCTGAGATGAATCAAAGTAAACCGACACTTACACTTATTTAGAGCTGATCTCAGGTCAGGCACCTTCTTCATCTCCATGTTCAGTGTCTCCTCCAGCTGATCCAGGGATCTCCTCAAGGTCCCTACGTATGACGGAGGACGGACCTCTACCGTTGTCCAGTCCCTGGTGGGTGGAGGATTCTTCAGGGATCTGAAGGTCTGGAGGAAGTGGAGGTGGTCTTCAGTGTGTGAGAGCTGCTTCACCTCTGAGCTTCTATTGGTCAGATCTCCTATTTCCTGCTCCAGCTCTTTGATGAGGTCTTCAGCCTCTTTCTCTGTGGATTTCAGTTTCTCTTTAACCGTTTGGTTGAGATCATCCTGACACTTTTCAATAGAGCGCTTCAGAGCAGTGAGGACCTGCACACCATCGGCTATCTCTCTGTCTGCGTCTGCTTTGCTGTGATCTACTGTGGCTTTAATCTCCTGTATCTTTCGTTGTCTCTCCTGGATCATCTGCTGAACTTTAGACTCCATCTTCCCCAGCTGGGCCATCTTCACTTCAAATTCCTCCTTTAGAGGTACAACAGGATGGGACTTGTGGTCCAACACTGTGCAGAACAGACACACACACACCTGTTCAGTCTGGCAGAAGAGCTCCAGAAGTCGGTCGTGTTTTTTACACATCCTGTCTTCCAGACGGTCCATAGGCTCGACCAGACGATGTTTCTTCAGGCCTGCGACTCTCTGATGTGGCTCCAGGTGGGTTTGGCAGTAAGAGGTAAAACACATTAGGCAGGACTTCACAGCCTTCAGCTGGGTCCCAGTACAGACGTCACAGGGAACTTCTCCTGGTTCAACACAAGGCTGATCTTTGACTCGTACAGAACTTCTAAACTGGTCAATCATCTCTGATACGAGGATATTGACACGTAGATCAGGTCTAGTGTTGAAAAGCTCATTGCAAACAGGACATTTGTACTGGACTTGGTCATCCCAGAACTTTGTAATACAGGTTATACAGAAGTTGTGTCCACATGGTGTCGAAACTGGGCTGTTGAACACATCCAGACAGATGGAACATGAAAAGTTCTCTTCAGACCAGGAAGTAGCAGAGGCCATTCCTAGACACAGACGACAAGGTTTATGTATTGAGCATTTCCATTATTTTTCGAATTCCAAAAAGGGAAGAGAGGTTCTAAAGTTGTGTTGTTTTACTCACCTATTTGTGGTTGCTGTCTGTCAGACTATTTGTCCCAACATGTGTTTGATTATTCTCCTTAAAGAGGGAACTGCTTCCTTGTCGGGTTTCTGTGAACGTTAAGTTTCGTTTCCTGAACAACACGTCCTCTCCTCTACTCCCCTAACTCCTGGCTCCGCCCCTAAGCCCTGGCCCCACCCCCACGGACACACATTTCACCACAGTTCAACTTCCCACTCTGACTGTGGGCCGTTCCCGCACCGTGAAGGCTCCTTCAAATGCGTTGATGTGTGTTCTCCTCTTCTCTGTGGAGTTAGAAGAGAGCCGGTGCAAACCGAGAGACACTGTGGTGATGTAGTGGTTATTTGCGACTGTAACTGGGATTCATTGGCGTTGATCGACCCTGGTTTCCGGGGATTCCCCGAATACTATTTATCCAGCCCCGATCACAACACAACAATAAATTAAAGATGTGTTGATTGCCGCTACGCTTGCTGCAGGAACTCGCCCCGGCGTGCACGCGCACAGTGCACACACGAGCAGCAGAGCTATGAGAGCAGCAGACAGCGGATTCAGTCAGAGAAGCAAGTAGAGGCGCAAGCAGCGCTGCGTGTGTGTGTGTGTGTGTGTGTGTGTGTGTGTTGTGTGTGTGTGTGTGTGTGTGTGTGTGTGTGTGTGTTGTAATGGGTTATGTTTCCATAATAAGGCGGGGTTCTTTTCTTCCTTCATTTCTCTTCAATGAGTCATCTGGTTGGGTCATAGTGTTTCTTCCTCTTGTAACACCCTTTACAGGCATGTATTCAGAAAGGCAGACACACACACACACACACACACACACACTATATATAAGCAATGTTAGAGACAGTTTTAACAAACAGTAGCCTACAAATATACAAGAATACCGCAATGGGCTTTAAAAATACTTAAAATAAAGTTGTTTTTGCCTCTCTGTCATATTTTGTGCAGAAATTTGATTTGAGTTCGATACAGATCAGCATATTTACTGTATGATTGTTGTTGTTGGGCTGGGTTCTTCATGTATTTGATTCTCTCTCTCTGTCTCTCTCTCTCTCTCTCTCTCTCTCTCACACTCACACACACACACACACACACACACACACACACACACACACACACACACACACACACACACACATACACACACACACACACACACACACACACCTCCTAACTATTCCAGGAGTATCAAGAGAGAGGTGGGCGATCCCGTGACAACTGAAAAAAAGAGTTAAATGAAACGTTACGAAACAAAACCTAAACTCTACGAGGTCTTTGTATGACAAGGAGAACCGCTGTATTCTAACATCTGGCCCAATGTAGG
>JACYXH010000529.1:0-103287 GCA_026745465.1 Lota lota
CCGCTAGCTGTTGTCCTTTGTATTTCCGCAGCAGGCGCCATTTAGTATTTTCGTTTGTTTGGGTACTGTATCATTTATCGACGTGTTTACTGTGTTCATTCAATATACAGTTGTCACGGCGTGACGCGGACGCGTCAGAGAAAAATACAGTTTCAAAGAACCAACCTGTGTGTGTGTGTGTGTTGTCGTGGAGAGAGGTACACACGGTTTAGAGGATAACGGCACACACACTGCAGCATGTGAAGCACAGGCTAAATCAAAACCTAAAACACAACGTACTCACGTACGTAACTCATCGCGAGACTATCGGATTAACATCCCGCAACACCTACACACACCTTCATCTCTGATTCGGACACACTCCACAAAGGGGCGCTGACACATACGTGGGTGATCGCCACGACTGTGTGTGTGTGTGTGTGTGTGTGTGTTGTGTGTGTGTGTGTGTGTGTGTGTGTGTGTGTGTGTGTGTGTGTGTGTGTGTGTTAGTGTGTATTTGTGTGTGTGCGCGTGTGTGTGTGCGTGTGTGTGTGTGTATGTATGTATGTATGTGTGTGTGTTGTCCTACTTTTGTTCTGTCTCTACATTTGGAATAAGTAGTTGACGTCAATTGACGACAGTTGATTGTACTATAGCGCCCTCTGTTGGACGGTACCATTAATTTGCTTCCATTAGGATTACATTGACCTTCTGGATTCCAAAAATGTTGGGAGCCATTGTATGGCGTTATATTAGTGCCAAATGTCGAGAGCTCCGTGAAACATCTTCACGAGCGAATAATATTAACTCACACGCGCAGACACAGCTGCGAGAGAGGAAAAAACAGCAGCGAACGAGGAAAAAACAGCTGCGAGAGAGGAAAAAACAGCTGCGAGAGAGGAAAAAACAGCTGCGAGTGCACATAACAACCATTGGGGGGCATACGCGCTCTCGAAAGTGAGTTCTGCTCCTGTGCTTTTATTCTGCTCGCTCGGAATGGTGTTTTGCTCGCTCGCGTTAGTCGACCTCCAATTTTGACAGGTTGTGGGAGGGAACAAACGCTGGCCCTCTTGTGATTGGTCATTTCACACACGGAAGCTCATACTGTCTATGAAGGGATGGACCTTGGTCTTGACCATAGAAAGCCAGGGAAGAAGAGATCTTGACGAAGACGGGTTGTGAGGTAAGTCATATCTGCGGAAAAATCTCAATTCGTATCAAAGTGTATATTTAGGAGATATGTTAGTGCAGGTGACAACAACGTTATGTGTTTAGCATGTTAACGTGTATTGTTATGTTAACGTTAGTTGGCAATAACGTTAGTTAAGATTAACGTTAGCGAGCTAGCTAACGTTTGTGTTTGTATAACTAGCTACCTACCATTAACGTTACTGTTAGCTCCCTATGTCTTGCAGGTAACGTTATGTTATAAAGTAAACTGCATCTTAATTTGTATCGAAGTATATATTTCTAAAATATGTTAGGTTAGCTAGGTGACGGCAACGTTAACGTTTCTTATTTTTTAGCTAAACGTAATATTAACTTTAGTTAACGTTAGCAGGCAGTCAAACGTATAGCATCAGTGTTTAAGTAACGTTAACGTTACTTGCCGGTAACGTTAGCTCCCTATGTCTGCCGGCTAGTAAGTTAACCTAACGATAACGTTATTAGCTACGTTTTAAACTGCAGCATTGTTTGGCTAGCGTGAATAGTCTAGCTATGCCACAGAATAAAGCTACATTGCAAGACTTTGTCTGACCTCCTGATGTCTTGCAGATAACGTTACGTTACAAAGTTTTTAGCTGCATCATTATTAGGCTAACGTATAAGTCTATGCCTATTGTACTCTATGAACAGTTTTAGCGTTGTTAGCTAATTAACTAACGTCACTTGTAATAAGTAAAGTTAGTCAGCTGGCGGTCGGCCTTGGCGGTTAATTATGCTAACGTTAAGTTAGCTCTCCATGTCTGGCTGTTAATGGACTAACGTAAACACTGCAAACGTTAGGCTTACAGCTTGTAGTGTATATATATATATATATATTTTTTTTTTTTTTTTTTTTTTTTTCAGACAGAATTACACCAGCAATGGATGACGGTAACATTAATGACATTGGGCAGCAGCCTCAGGACAATTGTGGGGTAAGATTTTTATATAAGTTACTTTCAGCGTATTATGGGCATTATACAATGATTCCTCTCACTCGAACCTTTGTACATACTTAAACCGTGCATACTTTATTTGAAAACCTATGAAATTACTTCACTGAAAATGTTAGCATATGCCGCATATTAACTTGATTTAAACGTGAGTTTTTCTAATTTAGTTTTTTTTCTGTCTCAACAGGACACTCTCAGAAGGCAGGTATTGTTGAGGCTGCTTTCAAAATTTGAAATGGGACTCGCCAGACAGCCCATAGACCTTGATTATTTTGAGTTTACATGTAGGCAAGAGCTATATCTCTGCAATGCATTGTCACGCCATTTCAATGTACCTGCAGAGATACTGCAGGCCCTGGATGAGTTTTTTAAAGCAGTAAAGGAGTGCCTGGAGTTGACTAATGTACATATTACAGCAAACACAGTACCTGGAGCGATGGGGCGTCCCATGCTTCACGTTGACAGGGACAGCATTGAGGAGCTCCTGGAATTGGACCTGCCTGTGCCCTGCATCTCAAAGATGCTGGGTGTGTCGAGGAGAACCCTATTTAGGAGGTTGAAGGAATTTGACCTTTCAGCTAGAAGATACAGTGTCATAGATGACGACGACCTGGACAATGTTGTGCGACAGATCAAAGATGAAATGCCAACTGCAGGCTACCGCATGGTCAAGGGGAGGCTACGATCTAATGGGATCAATGTCCAGTGGAGGAGAGTGGCTGCATCATTACACCGTGTGGACTCTGTGGGCATCCTCTCAAGACTTGCTGGGTTAGGCTGCATCATACGCAGGACCTATTCTGTCAGAGGACCCCTTTCTCTGTGGCATGTGGACACAAACCACAAATTAATAAGGTTAGTGATTATAAATAGACCTCTGTAGTTCGCCTACTAAACGGAACCAAAGCTGCCATATTTGCCCATATAAGGAGATCTGAGTGTTAATTGAAGCAAACTACCTAAGGCAAGTTGCATTGCAAGTTAGTTCTGGGGTAGCAAAAATCTAAGTTTGCCGTCTTCACGTACCGAAGATCACAGTACCCACTAAAAGGCAGAGGACAAAAGTGTGTTGAGCAAAACGTCTGCATTTTAGACTTCTTTGTCCCTGCGAGAGTGCGGTAATTCAAATTCACCATGTTATTTTCCCATAGGAAAAATCGCAAGATACCGGGATCTCAAAGAACTTCAGAGGTCTATAGTGATAAACATCAATAGGCTGTACATTTTAGTTTTACTGTAATTACATTGTGTAAATTGAGCTCATGTTTGCTCCAAAGGTACAACATTGTATTGTTTGGTGCAGTGGACGGGTACTCCAGGAAGGTTAGTTATCATTTGGTTTGATTTAATTTACATTGTTTCAATTTCAATTCTGGTAATGCATTGGACTAGACTTAAAACTTGAGGAGCCCCTTTCCATAACTTGTCATGCACAGCACACCATAATGTGAACTAGGTAGTGACACTTGTTTATTTAAAAAGACTGTTTGTTGTAATTTCATTATACAGGTGATGTGCCTAAGTGCAGCCACCAACAACCTGGCATCCACTGCATTTTCTGCCTTCAAGAAGGCTACTGAGCGTCATGGCATTCCCTCAAGGTAAACATTTTGCAATTTGAACAGTTTTTACACATTGCTACAACATGTATTATGAAAGTCACTTTACATTACATCGTGTTTTGTTTTTGCATTAGAGTCAGAGGTGATCAAGGCGTTGAGAATGTTGACATTGCCAGATTTATGTTCAGCGTACGGGGAACTAACAGGGGAAGCTTCATGTCAGGGAAAAGTGTTCACAATCAAAGGTTTGTCATGTTTTCACAGGCATTTGAAGGCTATTTTGTCATTAATCACACTGTCATTGCATTTGTGTTAAAGAAAAAGAAACTAATACATATCCTGTTTTGGGTGACATTACTTTGAAAATTGATTGAGATTAAAACTTTTCTGCATTATAAGGATTGAACATCTGTGGCGGGATGTCAGGACCTGTGTCACCTCAAAGTATTACAACACGCTTCGGAGTCTGGAGTGGGATCAGCTACTTGACGTTTCCTCCACAGGTTAGAACTCAAATCATTGTAACTGAAGGCTATTGAGAGTGGGGGAAATTAACCTTTCAATTTAAATTTTGCGTGATTTTAATGACTAAAAGTAATTATTGAAGCAATAAATCAGTACGCATTGGGTTAGTCTATTCTTTGCTGAACTTTTACCCATATTTTTATACACTTGACAGAAGACCTTTTCTGCGTCCACACGGTATTCCTCCCAAAACTGGAGATGGACCTTGAACATTTTGTGGAAGGTTGGAACCACCATCCAATCAGGACAGAAAACAACAGGACTCCCGAGCAGTTATGGCAGTTGGGTTTGATGAACACCGATATTGAACAGCCAGAAAATATTGAGGTTTGTTCTCCCAATACCCCCATACTGAACTCTTGCTCTGCATCCCAATGACAATTTACCCTACCAAGCTTTTAGTACGGCAGTATAACCTGCCTATACTTGTACGTCCCATTGCACGTTTCTGCTTTTTTTGCACTTCTGGTTGAATGCAAAAGTTGAATCTTAATGATTGTGTGATTCATTAATCTTTGGATATTGTTCTGTGCTAGGACATTGAGGAGCCAGACATTGACTGGGACATTGCCACAGACCACGATGGTGACATGGAAGGGGCGATTGTGGTTCCTGAAATTGACTGTCCTTTGACTGAGGAACAGAGTGAAGGTCTTCAGTCAGTCATTCAAGACAATGACCCAGTTATACCTGCAAGGGAACTGTACTTGCTCTGCCGTGAATATTTGTTTGGCACGGGTTAAGACAATCATGGGTACATCAAAGTTTATTATTTGTGGATTGGGACATTGTTATACTAAGCTTGATAATATTATTACAATCATTATAGTTAACCCTCAGAATCCCTGCAGCACGCCTTTTGCTATAACACAATTAGAGGGCGGAAATAAGATTATTATTTTTTTGCTCATGTTTGTGTGTACATATAGTTGGTTAAAATGAAATGACAATACTTTAATATTGCATAGGTTGTCCTGAAAAAAGGATACAAGAGTCAGTATTGCACTTTCCTGAGACCTATTAAGTAATTAAAACATAATGCATAAAATGGCTGGAGTTCGAATGGTTAATCATAACTTTAATATAACATTAGAATAATGACCCAGATAACCACTTTTATTTCAGTCAGTGTCAGCATTCGTCTGACAACTAGCATCACATCATTTAAACATTGAAAATAACAGAAAACTGCATTCTGTTGGAAATAAATATGTTCATGCCAAACACATTGGAACAGAAGTGATGGCAAAAAACATTCAACGAGACAGTTAGTGGGCACTCAGTCAAAAGCTCTGACTGGACAGACAATGCCAATACAAAATGTTAAATTTGACAATCTGACAAATTTCAATTACTACTACTACTACTGCAACAACATCTTCAATCTGGACTTCAATATCATTCAACAGTTATTCAGCTGCGGCCAAATTCATAGCCATATGTTATAGCTTGAGCCATAACCCTTCTGAACTCCTCCTGTGTGGTGAGATGGGCTACAGGCAATGTTACTGAGCACGAGCAGGCATTCACAATTGGGTAACAGATGCTATGTGTCCCAAAACGCACCTGGCAATCATGATCAAATTCTATTGTAATACTGAAACCCTCCCGGGCTGCGTGACTGAGGGGTATGTGTGCTTGCCCTGTCAGCCACTGACAGAACTTGCCCACATTAATTGGCACTGCCTTGTCACCTTCACCCTCAGCAACACTTTCAGGTAAGACCGTGTTGATTCCTTCTTCTGAGAAAACAGAAGAAAAGGAAGTATAACTTAAGTGGTATAATTGAGAAAATTGTGTAAACAAAATTGCCCACATAAATGTTAGTATTACCTACTCTGGTAGACCTTAACAATTAGTACAAATTTACCTTCATCCTCCATGTCCTGTATGAAGTCCTGCAGAAAATTGACTACTCTGCACTCTCTCTGACGCCTCATTGTACCCTTCTCACTGAAGACAGGTGAAAGTGATTTCACCAAGAAATCAGCATCCACCTTAATTTCACCAAAAAGAAGGACCACAATTGCTTAATGTAGAATTCTTGGACAATATTCAGTGTAGAATTCTTGAACAATATGTATTGCTTACCTTGCTTAACGATCCAAATACAAAGAGCTGTCTGCAGATGTCCTTTTCTTTCTTGACCAAGCTGAGGAGGCCATACAGCTTCATACCAGAGCAGATTTGCTGAAGCATAGGAAGTAACCTCACTGTTGAGTATAGGACAATAGATCTGTAAAATAAAAGAAGTTAAAAAACAAGTCTAATTCCATTCTGAAATTTGACCTTATATTAAACTTTAGGAAATATCCTACCGCAAAATGTCTTCCTTTTTTTCAATGGATACTGGCCCTGTATATCCACATGACAAAATCCTGTCTGTGCACTCCATCAGGGATGTGTTGTCAGCTGCCCGAATCTTAGGAGGGGAAAAAAAAAAACACATTTACTGTGATGTTTGAAATTCACATATGCTGTTTTTCCAAAATGAATGGTTGGCTCGTATTTTTATTTTTTTAATTAAGCATATTAACGGTCAGAAAAGTGTGCAATTAATAATAATGACAACACTTCAACAATTTACACCACCCACACATAAAAGACATGCTTACCTCTTGTATTAAATCAATGAGTTCTGGGTCTGTAACAGCCGTCTCAGTGATCACTTCCTGGTCCAGTTCTCCAGTGGACATGCAGTTGTAACACCAGTCCATGAAGAAATTTGGCAGTGGTCCACCTTGAGCAATGCTCACTGCCAATATCTCTCCAACAGTCCTACATTCCATCCAGAAAACAATTAATAAAATAATTATTCATGCACAATCAATGTAAGCACCTTTGTCCATGTGAACATTATAAGTGGCGCATGCATGTATATATTCTATCTAGCCATCTATCTCCTACTTGAAGTGGTGTTTGTCCATGTCAGTCATTGAATACTTGGGGGTTTTGCCATTGTCCCCTCCCACGAAGAATCTGCTCTGTATTCATGCCACCATTTCTTTTTCAAACAGAAAATAACAGACATGTAATCTACCACATGAAGACATGACCAATTTGAACAGCATTTATGTAACGCAACACACATTTAGTTAATAGAACGCAATACATTTTCTTAATTCTTCAGGAATTAATTATTTAATGAGAAGAAGAGAAAAAAAAATTACCAGTTAAAAACTCCTTCCTCAGAGCCCCGTTGTCAATCCCTGTCTCTCCGAGGAATGTTACCCTGAGAGGATTTTTGGGGGATGCTTTCTTCTGGCGCTGCCACTGCTTCATCCCCCTTTCAAGCATGTCCTCCCTCGTCACACAGATGCTGAATATAGCTGTGTCGTCCACCCTTTCATTGAGTACTCTGATGACATCAGAAATGCTGAAAATGTTGGAAAAAGAAAAATTGAACACTGATCAGTCCAGATAATTCTAATTCATGTGAACTTTATCGTATCTTCAGAGGGAATATTTATTTGTATGCACCTTTCAGTCAGATGTGCCTGGCTCTCCTCAGTTTCATTACAAACTCTGTGTAAACACATGCAAGGCATTGTGGTTATACTAAAGGCTAAGACTTAGTCAACTGCATAGCAAGATAAAAGAACTGCAATACAGAAATTGTACTTCAGAAAATGTCCAGGCAAGTTGAGAAATACCTTTCACCACATATGCTTGCATGGATTTCCACAATGTCAGAGGAAATCCACTCCTGACATATTGGACATGCTGTCTGATATAAACAAAATATGGTTAACATTGCTTCTCATAACTGCTAACGAAACACGATGTAACAATTTAAAATGAAGAAAAATAGACGACATGACAAATAGCAATTTTGAAAAACAGAACTGAATAACTACAGGAAGGGAAATTGCATTCAAGGTTTGTAGAATTTTGTTCTTACTTTAACATCAGGAACTTGGGAGCAGAATGGAAGCTTTGTGGAATCCTGCAAAGAAAGGATACATGTTAGAACTTATTGTAGCCCTAATTTTGAATACGCAAGGCTGGGTTGGTAAAGAGGAGATTGCAGTCTGCTCACCATACTCTCCAAATTAGATTGCTGCAGTATAGCCTGTAAAACATTGTCGTTCACATATTTCAGAAATGTAATCATCAATCTGTGGCTCAATAACAGCCATTTATGACCTTGATTCAAGACAATGACTTTGTTAGCTTACCCCTTCATCAACATCATCATTGTCAGAGTGGATCTATTAAATACATAAACATGATCACAGAGGAATTACAATTTTTTCTTTCAATACTTCAGTTTTAAAGATAATACCAAATTGTACACTGAATAGAGAAGGCTGTATATGGTTTATATAAGGAATAAGCACTACACCTTTTGAAATCAGGATGTCATACCTCAACTTCTGGCTTCGTACAGGTCTCCACATGCAGACTCAATAGCTGCAACGGCACATGTTTACTGCACGACACACACCGGCTTTTGGCATTGCCTCAAACTCCCGTGCCGTGTAAGACAGGGGAGACATGTCCAGTCGGTGTTGTATAGGCATTACATATAGACAGCCCTTGCCTCCCCAGGACTTGAACAGCTCAGCCCCTGTGTAACCCATCTCATCTGGGGAGACTAAGGTCAACCGCCTCTGACCAGACCCTCCTGTTTGGGAGAAGATATTACCCATGTTGCTCTGGTCATCATTCTCAAGTAGACATTTAAATGAATTAATTACATTTTTAAGCTTTGAAAAATGCTATTAAATGCTTTTTTTACCCATGGCTTTATGGAGCATCCATGCCCCCTCCAGCTCATTCATTTTGAAGTAGACTTCACCAAGAAGATAAGTTATCTGTGAATTGAAAGCAAGCATTAAAGTAAAACTAGCCAAAAAGGTCTTCAAATTAGACTGCCGGATTCATAAAAGATTGATTGTAAAAGAAAACATGTTGCACAAAGTATTAGCCTGCTTCGAACATCAGTGTAAAATCAGGTCACATAGAGTACCTCCTTGTGGCAAGCGCCCTCAGGGACCTGAATGGTCCTTCTCCCCATCCCGGCCTGTAAAAGGGCGAGCTCTTCAGACTGTTTGGGGGTTTTATCACGTGGACGATCCAACAAGAAAAAATGCACAGGGTTTATTTTGCTGGCAGGCCTTTTTTTTGTTGTCCGTACGGCACGGAAATTCTGCCTTTCTCTAAAAAGTCATGGGAAAGACCTGCGAGAAAGCGTGTAGATGAAAGTTAATTCTATTTAAGATCTCCGCTGTAAAACTTTGAGGAAGTGTGCAGGGCTCTTACTGAATGTCTGTTTTAGTTTTTGTCCCCATTTTTTTCTTTTTTTTAGGATTAGCAAAAAACAGTTGGAAAAGTGTATTTCGACAGACATTCATTTCATTTAAACATTTAGAGGGTTTAGGCCAAATACATATATTCGGGCTGAGGTGGTCTAGCATGCAGTAGCCGCTATAAGTTGGGGGTTTGATTAACAGCTACCCTTAGGGTCGTTGTGTCTATAAGCAAGGCACTTTTACCCTCGCTGGGGACTGGCCTTTTAATAATTGATATATGCAAGTTGCTTTGTAAAAAAATGTGAAGAATTAATTAATAAATATCCAAACCTGGACATGTTCTGCTGCACAGAAGAACCTGAACCTGCATGTACACTGGCTGTCCCTGGTGGTCCCTGTGGTCTCTGCTCCTCACTACTTGACCTTGGCTGTCCCTGAACTTCAGTTAGAATACATTTTACGTAATTAATTCACTGACTTCACATCACTGTTATTCATATCAGTATATGTGCAGTTCACTGTCAGAAATACATTAATTTGTCATTCATTCAACATATCACAATTTGCTAGCCACAATACTTTCTGGAGAATGTGTTCGACCTGCCATTTTTTTTTTGCATGGGTGACTTGGGACATTAAAATGCACGTACACCACACCCACCCACCCACACACACAGGTTAAGTTATTTAACTCAAAATGTTAACTTACCACCCAAGGTGGTCCTCAACATGGCCACTATATTGTGGGCCATCTTGTGTAAATTGTCCTGGAGGATTAGGGAGAAATTAGAACATCTAATCAGAAACAAATTTATTTATAATTTATGATTAAAACAAATGTAAAACTACCTTCTGAACATTGATAATAGGGTTCTCACCTCATTTTGGTCCGCCATTTTCAGACGTTACCGTCAACTTGTGGCTAACATTAACAAAAAGTAATGTAACGTTAATACTTAAGGTACAAGTCTTGCAATGTAGCTTTATTCTGTGGCATAGCTAGACTATTCACGCTAGCCAAACAATGCTGCAGTTTAAAACGTAGCTAATAACGTTATCGTTAGGTTAACTTACTAGCCGGCAGACATAGGGAGCTAACGTTACCGGCAAGTAACGTTAACGTTTCTTAAACACTGATGCTATACGTTTGACTGCCTGCTAACGTTAACTAAAGTTAATATTACGTTTAGCTAAAAAATAAGAAACGTTAACGTTGCCGTCACCTAGCTAACCTAACATATTTTAGAAATATATACTTCGATACAAATTAAGATGCAGTTTACTTTATAACATAACGTTACCTGCAAGACATAGGGAGCTAACAGTAACGTTAATGGTAGGTAGCTAGTTATACAAACACAAACGTTAGCTAGCTCGCTAACGTTAATCTTAACTAACGTTATTGCCAACTAACGTTGACATAACAATACACGTTAACATGCTAAACACATAACGTTGTTGTCACCTGCACTAACATATCTCCTAAATATACACTTTGATACGAATTGAGATTTTTCCGCAGATATGACTTACCTCACAACCCGTCTTCGTCAAGATCTCTTCTTCCCTGGCTTTCTATGGTCAAGACCAAGGTCCATCCCTTCATAGACAGTATGAGCTTCCGTGTGTGAAATGACCAATCACAAGAGGGCCAGCGTTTGTTCCCTCCCACAACCTGTCAAAATTGGAGGTCGACTAACGCGAGCGAGCAAAACACCATTCCGAGCGAGCAGAATAAAAGCACAGGAGCAGAACTCACTTTCGAGAGCGCGTATGCCCCCCAATGGTTGTTATGTGCACTCGCAGCTGTTTTTTCCTCTCTCGCAGCTGTTTTTTCCTCTCTCGCAGCTGTTTTTTCCTCGTTCGCTGCTGTTTTTCCTCTCTCGCAGCTGTGTCTGCGCGTGTGAGTTAATATTATTCGCTCGTGAAGATGTTTCACGGAGCTCTCGACATTTGCACTAATATAACGCCATACTATTGTAGCTTCATAATCTGAGATCCAGCATTCCTGTTCATTCTAATATACAGTTGTCACGGCGTGACGCGGACGCGTCAGAGAAAAATACAGTTTCAAAGAACCAACCTGTGTGTGTGTGTGTGTTGTCGTGGAGAGAGGTACACACGGTTTAGGAGGATAACGGCACACACTGCAGCATGTGAAGCACAGGCTAAATCAAAACCTAAAACACAACGTACTCACGTACGTAACTCATCGCGAGACTATCGGATTAACATCCCGCAACACCACACACACCTTCATCTCTGATTCGGACACACTCCACAAAGGGCGCTGACACATACGTGGGTGATCGCCACGACTGTGTGTGTGTGTGTGTGTGTGTGTGTGTGTGTGTGTGTGTGTGTGTGTGTGTGTGTGTGTGTGTGTGTGTGTGTGTGTGTGTGTGTGTGTGTGTGTGTGCGTGTGTGTTGTGTGTATGTATGTGTGTGTGTTGTCCTACCTTTGTTCTGTCTCTACATTTGGAATAAGTAGTTGACGTCAATTGACGACAGTTGATTGTACTATAGCGCCCTCTGTTGGACGGTACCATTAATTTGCTTCCATTAGGATTACATTGACCTTCTGGATTCCAAAAATGTTGGGAGCCACTGTAGCTTCATAATCTGAGATCCAGCATTCCTGTTATTTTATAGCAGATCTTCTGGGGGTGTAGGCACAGAGCCTGGGCAGGAAACAAGAAACTGCAAGGGGCAGTTAGTTACGACTGGTTTCTGAAGCTTTCAGAAGGGGATTTTAATAAGTGCATCGCTGCAGTTGCAAGTCTACAAGGTGTTGATTTGACTCACTTTGATTTGCCAACGCTTTTTTTTTTGATGATAGTACAACATACACTGTTCACAGGTTTCATTAATGTACCATTATTGCTGAACATAACTGTAAGTCAATCAATGACCAGTGTATATTCTCCTCCTTCCACTCTCTTCCTGCTCCTCCTCTTCCTCTTTCTTTCACTTCTCTCTGCTCCTCCTCCTCTATCTTCTCCTCCTCCCACTCTTCCTCTTCCTGCTCCTCCCTCCCCTCCTCCCCCGCCACTTGGCTCACTCATTTTCCTTCCTGACGCGCTTTTCTTTTCCTAACTTGGAACCGTGCGTCAAAAAGGGAAAGTTGCCTACGAAGGGAGCTAATGGGCCAATGAGCTGCTTTCATCTGAACTACTGTTCATTGACTGTCAGTAACTACCCTGCAGTAACTAATAACTGTAACTAGTAACTGTTAGGTAACTACACAGCTGTAGCTTCCAGAAACCAACTAGTAATAATAGATTGCAGAGGAACACAGATTGAGAGGAAAGAAAAAGAGAGATCAAGAGAGGGATTGAAGTAATCCATTTATATTGTATTGGTGAATATTTACATTTCTTATTCACAGCAAAATATTCCCACAGCTCGTGTGTGACACAGTCCATGAATATATCTGATGGAAACAAAGAGTTAGGAAGAGATGGAGGGATACAGGGAGGGTGAAGGAGAGATACAGAGAAAGGTGGAGGCGGAGAGAGAGAGAGAGAGAAAGAGACAGAGCGATAGAGAGAGGGAGAGAGAGTGAGAGAGAGAGGGAGAGGGAGAGAGAAAGACAGAAAACATCGCCGACAGTGTTAATGCGCCAGGCATAGCATAGCCTTTAGACCTGGTTTGTCCAAATTAAAACACGATCCTGGAATGGGTGAACTCCCCGAATCACGGGTGCATTTTCTGTTGGTGTCTCCTGAGGCGGTCCTTCTGCGAGAAGCTCTTCCCGCACGCCAACGTCCTCTGGTGCAGCAGCAGGTGGGCGCGCAGGTTCTGCAGACGGCTGAAGCTCCTGGAGCACTCGGGGCAGCTGTAGGGACGCACGCCCGCGTGGACGCGCTGGTGCTGCTTCAGGTGCACCGCCTGACGGAAGCGTTGGCCGCAGTGGGCGCACAGGTAGGGCCTCTCCCCCGTGTGCGTGCGCAGGTGCACGCTCAGCTTGCTCTTCTGCGCGAAGGTCTTGGGGCAGTGTGGGCAGCCGTGCGGCCTCTCCCACCGTGTGCGTGCGCAGGTGCCTGCTCAGCCGGATCCTGTGCAGGAAGGTCTTGGGGCAGTGTGGGCAGCCGTTGGCGGCCTCTCCCCCAGTGTGCGTGCGCAGGTGCACGCTCAGGGTTGCTCTTCTGCGCGAAGGTCTTGGGGCAGTGTGGGCAGCGTGTGGCCTCTCCCCCGCGTGCGCTGGTGCTGGTCAGGTGACTTGTGAGGTTGTAGCCGGCAGTGTGAAACGCCCTCTGCCTGCCAGTCCGTGTGGGTGAACTTTCTTTGCGGGTGCTGTGTGTGCTGCCACTGCGACTTCGGGTGCATTTGCGCGTGCTGCCTTACTACGCCGTCGTTCCTACGGTGCATCCTCAAGTGCGGCGACCTCTTCTTCCTCTTGCCGTGCGCGCGCTACGTGCATCGTCAGGTTCTCCCGCGGTTGCCTTTCCTTGAGGGCGCGACGTCCAACGCCAATCGAGGGGCGCGTGCTCCGGCGACGTCGCTGCTTCGGTCCCGGTGGTTCTTGTGTTCTGGTCGTCCAAAGCCATCGAGGAGGTCTGAGCGGGTTGGTCCGGGAGGCGTGCGTCCTGGGTCTGGGGACCTGCCGGCCCTGTGTGGGGTGTGGAACGTTACCTCGTTGGCTGCGTCCTACGTCCCTCTCCAGGGGCACCCTCTTGCCATCGAGGAGTCGAGCGGGTTGGGAGTGGCGGAGGGGGACCCTTCCCCGGGAGGGTGGTCCTGGTTCTGGGGCCCTGCGGGCCCTGTGTGGGGTGTGGAACGTTCCCTCGTTGGCTGCGTGCTGAAGTGTTCCGCCTGGCGCTGGCGCCACGTTTCCGTGGTGAAGGACAGCAGGCAGTGGGCGCAGAGGAACATCTGGGACGCGATGCCCGGGTCACTCTCTGAAAAGAAACAAAACAAAAATGAAATACGGCCATTTTGTCAAAATCTTCAAGTAAGATGAGGGAATGGGGTCCTTTTTCCATGTCAAAGCATATCATCTTTGGAGGAGGGGGTGTATCTCAGAACACGTGTTTCCTCAGTAAGAGAGACCTAGAGAGCCCCCTGACCTGTGGGAGAAAGCTTCCTGAGCCACATGTGGCTCCAGGCCTCACTGAGCCGGCTCACCAGCCCTGCGCTGGGCCACAGCACCAGCTCGTCTCCTGGCTGGATGGTGCGGCAGCAGTGGAAGAAAATGCTGCCCTTGTACTGGACCGCCAGCAGGTTGGTCTCCTCTGGGTTGCAGGCACAGTTCACATACCTGTTTGAGAATAGGATGCAGGGAGCTCAGACTGACGAAGAGCAGTGAGAGGTGGCCATCTTTGCTCATTGTGTTGAATAGTGTGCTCCCTGTTGCTTAAATAGTCTTTTTCTACTAGGGCTGACCTTATTTTATGTTTCTGGCACTGAAATAAGCAGAGTAAATAATTTCAAATCGGTCTAAAATTAAGTCCTCAAATAAAATACAATGCAAATTGTCTATAAGAAATCTATTGTTTTCATTTTAGAATGTATTCTTTCTTTGGCTATATGGATAGTTAGTATTATCTCTAATGAATAGAATGCATTAAGCTTCATTTGAATACAATGCATTTTGTATGTATATGAATTAAGTGTATTCTGTCTTCAGCGACACAAGTAGAATGTGTACAGTGCTCACCTCATCCAGTTTGAGTGCGTATCTCTCGCTGCATCAATGTAGTGGTAGCCGTCACTTACTTTGTATATCTAGAGAAATTCAAACAAGTGTCTACTAACACAGTCACCCAACGACATGTATTACACAGGTAGAACCACTTTTAAAAAAAATCATTCTTGCTGGCTTACTTCCTAAAACTACACAACAATCATCCCAGAATGATATCATCACATCCAAGTCCCACCCTTAATATCCTCCATGTTACGGAAGTAAGATCCAACGGGTTCATGTTGGTTTTTGCTGCCCATGGTCCGGCTCACCTCCCAGGAGAACCTGCTGGCCACTGCATTCTCTCTGGAGGTCACTTCCCCTTCGTAGGGCCCAAAATGCATTCCGGGGGTCACCGCCGGCCCCTGGTTCATGACCCCGAGGCCCGTGTCGGGAATGCTGGACCTCCCTATCATCAGCCCATGGGGAAGCGTCAGGAGCGCTCTCTGAGGCACGGCCATGTTGGCGGGCGAGTCCAGGATGAAGGACGGGCCGGTGATGACGCTGCTTTGCTCTTGGAACAGAGACCGGCACTCGTCACAATCTGTAGAAACCAGATAGTTCATTATGAATATATTAATTATTAATAAATAAATCAGATCAATTAGATCTGTAAGAGTTGGAAACCACGTATCACAAAAAGAAAAGGTGAGCAATACCACTGAGCTGAGTCAGTGTCCTGGTATTAGGTCTATTGATCACTGTGGGAGTGTGTGTGGATGATGGCTGGTTTAAGCAGCCTCACCTGGCCCGAGTCAGACTGACTGGAGTCTGGAGCTGGGTGAGGCTGCACACCTGTTGCACATTGAGCAATCAGTGTGCACAGTGTTAATACATTTAAATAGAGGAGACACCTTGAAGTAAGACACCAGGAACCGGAGGGTAGAATTGAAATAGGCGTGGTGACTACTTTAATTACTAGACTAGAAAATAGGCATAACACAGCGGTATTTCTAAACTATCAGCGCTGGTCTTGGTTCTCTGAAACGAGCTCCGTCGAGAGGGAGGTCGCGATGAAAGAAGAAGCCCCGATCTCCGTGGATTAGTGTCTTTTATTCTCCCCTCGGGCGCGCGCAGGAGAGAGGAGGCTTCGGAGAGCGTGTGCCCGATTTTGTCCATGTGACTCGTGCTCTCGGGTCTTCCAGGCATGAGACATGTTGTAGCAAATTAGGGAAGTCCTATTGTAGAGTGGAGCAACCCACGTCTAAGAAGTGACACTAGATGGCGCCATTTACCATCTTTAACTGGTTCAATGCAGTTAAAGCCAGACACCCAGTCGTAACTCAACTTCTATGGCGCCACTATAGTGGGTGCAACCTAGGGTCACTCGGTCGTAGTTCAACATTTATGGCGCCCACCTATTATTTATAGCGGGTACAACGTACGGTCAGGGTAACACTTGATTTAAGGCGAAGATATGCGGTCAAGAACAGACACATACTTGGGGAGAGGAGCTTGCTCTGGATGGTCTCACATGAGAACATAACACTATGCGGGAAGGGAGGTAAACATGCAGCTGTGGGGAGGTAGATAGTTAAAAAGATATATAGGCTACTATGGTATGCACATCGAAATGGAGTAGTTAAAGCGAGCTGACCACGGAATGGGCCTTCAGTCATTTTCCCACCACAGACAACCATGGACTAATCTTGTGACATCAGCTGACAACTGTCACTTTATTTATTGGGGGCTCGGGCCCTGACCATACTTCTCTATGGACCATACCATGGGGTGTTACCTTTTTTCTAACAACAGGTTAAACCAGCCATCACCGCACACACTCAGGGAGAGCTCTCCTACATGGCAGCATGGATCACCATCTGTTTGTGTCATCATACTCAACCTTGGCAATAAACCGGTTCAACATCACCACCCTGTGTCCTTTGTTTGGAGGAGCCCGAGGAAAGTCACCTAGGTGGAGTATGGCAGCCACCTAGGTGGCGTGTAGCAGTGGACTTTGCTACAATCATATTATGAAAAACAGGTTATTGCTTACGGAAGCCATCATCGAAGTCAGCATCTTCTCCTTGCACCATTGAGTCCAGCAACTTCTGCGCGGGGGTTCCTGTTGGTTCTGATCCTTGAAGCACTGATAAAATAAAAATACAAATACAAATCGTCAGGGAGACTCCGATGACAACCAATAGTAAAGATTAGATGAAGTCATTAACAGTGCAGGATGGTGAATGCCTTACCAGCAGGTAGTACACACTCCTCAATGATGAAGACTTCCTCTGTGGTGGTCTCCAGCCACTCCACGACCTCCCCTCTGTCCAACATGAGTAGTCTGGTTGTAGACAAACCAAAAAACGTATATGCCCCTTTTTCTTATTGTGAATGTGGGTGAACAGACGTCCCCATTTCTGGTGGCCTGTCCCCCAGTAATGACCCCGTTTTAAACAGAAAAACATTCCAACAATATAGATATATTCCATGATATTGATCGTTTTATTTTTTAATGTCAAAGGCTCTAGGATGCATAATAAGTAGGACAGCTTTGGTAATTTGTCTCATGTCTATCAGACAGGCTGAGACCTCGCTACGAGGGTCTATGGATTTGATCCCATAAGCAGACCGGTCATAAACAATATCAATAATTGTATTGATATTTTACATATTATATTACCTTATTATTATTATTATTATTATTATTACATATTACATTATATACAATGATAACTTATTTGAGTAGCCCACTTTTGATTTGTTTTTCACTGGGGTGCCAAAGCTTAAACCCCATCATAGTAAACCATTAGGCATGTAGGCCTACCTCCCAACCTTTTCACAGTACCGTTACTTGTGGTGGGAAAATGACTCAAGGCCCATCCTGAGGTCAGCTTGCTAAAACTAATTAGTTTTGATGTGCACACTATAATGGCCTATCTGTCTTTTCAACTTTCTACCTCCCCACAGCTGTCTGTTTATCCTGTATTCCTGTATGGTGCTCTGTTCCCATATGAGAAACTCCTGAGCAAGCTCCCTCTTCCAAAACAATGTATCTGTGCCTGGCCTTGACTGTATGCTCTCTCCCCAAACCAGGTGTCCGGTTTTAATTGGGCATCGAATCTGTTATAGACAGTCAAATGGCGCATCTAGTGTCATTTCTGAGATGCTGCTTTCCCGACTTTATAAAAAGGCTTCCCTCCTGTCTTCGGGGCGCACATTCTCGAGAACTCTGCTCTGTGTGGAGTTGCCTTTGAAACTGTGTATTTTATGTGCTGCAGCATATGAAATAAATCAACTACGGATATCCATTTTGTCTTAGCCTTTAATCGAGCCAGCCACCAGTCATCCAATTTTCCACAACAATGTCTCGTTCCGTGACGTCACAGTGTCAATTAAAGTGATCGCTCTGAAGCGTAATTCGCCAGCAGGTGGCAAAATATCACACATAAACGGCATCTACTATGTAACCACTGTCTGTGTGTGTCTCTGTGCCTTTGTGTCTCTCTCTCTTTGTGTGTGTGTGTGTGTGTGTGTGTGTGTGTGTGTGTGTGTCTCTCTCTTTTTCTGTGTGTGTGTGTGTGTGTCTCTATCCTGTTCTTTATATTTCAGAATATAATTGGATGCATTGGTTTGACGTTCGCCTATGCAAACAGAGGCCTCTCTACAACGCAGGCTGGGCAGATGTGTTTGCTTTCGGTAAACCAGTTTATAAGGCATGCAAATGCCCTCTTACCGCAGCTACCAAGCTCACTGTATCCGCCACGTATGGATTTTGCGAGACAAGGCACGGACGTAGGGTCGCCGGTTCGAGTCCGACCATCGACCGAGCATTTAGCGAGACACGGCACGGACGTAGGGTCGCCGGTTCGAGTCCGACCTCGACCGAGCATTTGTGAGACACGGCACGGACGTAGGGTCGCCGGTTTGAGTCCGACATCGACCGAGCATTTAGCGAGTCGAGTCCGACCTCGACCGAGCATTTTGTGAGACACGGCGGTGATGACGTAGGGTCGCCGGTTCGAGTCGCCGACCTCGACCGAGCATTTTGTGAGACGCGGCGGTGATGAGTGACGACCGCGCCGGCGATTCGCCGCGCGGGCTGTGAATACCTCGTGTGACTGCTTGAGGTCCTACTGTTTTTCTTTTTTCTTTTACTTTCCAATGCAACAATTGTTCAAGCAATTGCTTAAAGCTTAACATTCAAACAACAACTTTCAATGGAAATACAAGCTGACTTTAGCAACAAGGCGAAGAGCATCACATTGAACAGAACCTCAAACGAACAGACTGCAAGACAAATGTTAGATAACAGGTCAGCTATAGGATATGCGACTGTTTTGCATGGGCCGTGCTTGGCTAGTTTAAAAAAAGACACACAATGTAACCTCAACAGAAATGAACGTGGCCTACTACCTGGTGGGAAACGATGAACAAACGTTGAGAAGGTCACGGTGGAACGGAATAAAAGCTTACGCCATGGAGGGGGTCGCCTTACGCCGTGAAGCGGCCTCAGAGAGTTCACAGGCTTCTCCCCACGGATCTAATCGACCTTACCGGGGTTTGCCAATTATTCCTCGTCACCAGCGCGAGCAACTTTTAATATGGACGCCCATTGGACGCTTCGATGCGGAACACCCATGTGACCCCCGACCACAGGGTCGCTACTGGACGAAATAATCCCGAATCTCCTCCCACACGTCCACGTCATCCCGCCCCCTTCACAGCAGGCCTCCGTACTGTGACGCCTGAGAGCAGCTAGTCACCAACATCTGTAATCTCCGTCAGCCCCAAGGGAAAGCAAGGCTTTTACTTTGAAATACCTCAAAGTGTCAATATTGGGCATGGCGACTTGTTATTATGCTATACACGGTATACTTGTCCACGTGCTTATGATTATATAAACGTGTTTATATACCTTGATGGTGTCATAAAATGCGCGTTTAAAAGGGCATACATTAAAATATAGATGTTGAGCACATTTTAAATGTGAACTGTCGCCTGTAATAGGGATTGGATTTGATTCCACCAAATGTAGCTAGACGTTTATAAAACCACTTTTGAATACAGGAAGGCATTGAGTGGTTAGGAGTCTACAAGGCATGCAGTCGGATGTGGTTTTGACTGATTTATTTTAAACGTACTTAACGTGTTTTTATCCCAATCGGCTGTATATTCAAGCGTTCACCAAGCGCTGTTCCCCTTGACAACATGTCTGGGGAAGGCCGAATAGCCCCGTCCATCGCTTTACTGCATCTTTCCTTTGTGCATCAACAAACCACCAATACAACTGGAACGCTGCTCAAGACGATAACATTACATGTTATTCATCATCACACCACAACCACAAACGTCCGTTTATCGGTTGGCCATGGAACTCAGGGAACAAATGCACCTAATTACCTAATTACACCTAATCACCTAATTACACCTAATTACCGTCACACGTGATTCTCCCCTTTCCCCCCACAGCTCTCATGGATGCTTAAACAATGCATAGTTTAATGTTGGGGGGGGGGGGGGGGGCAGCTTATTTGAGGTTTAGTGGGGGCTTGGTTTGCAGGAAGATGCATTGAAAACAGTGCACTAGTGCGTCTTCTTGTGTCAGTATGCTTCTCATTTATTTACACATATTATATAAAGTGAGTCTAAACCACTATGTTATAGCACGGTGCAAACTATATGTATAAACTATACATAAAACATCATATAATATATATATATATATAAACTATACAAACTATATGTAGGACAATCAAAATAAACGCCAGTGTCCAATATAATAGATTCAAGAATACACATACTGTTGTTTTTAGTGTTTTTACAGGTGCTACAATTTGGCCGTACCCCTGTTAAAGCGGGGCTGACTGGTGGACCGCAGTGGGCTGACTGGTGGACCGCAGTGGGCTGACCGGTGGACCAGTGGGCTGACTGGTGGACCGCAGTGGGCTGACCGGTGGACCGCAGTGGGCTGACTGGTGGACCAGTGGACCAGTGGGCTGACTGGTGGACCGCAGTGGGCTGACCAGTGGCAGGGATATCACGGGGGTTGCTGTCGACGGTTACATGATGTCCTCCCTCTCGGCGGCCTCCATCATGGCGTCCTCCATCATGCCGTCCTCCATCATGCCGTCCTCCATCATGGCGGCCTCCATCATGGCGGCCTCCATCATGGCGTCCTCCATCATGGGCGTCTCCATCATGGCGTCCTCCATCATCCGTCCTTCATCATCCTCCATCATGGCGTCCTCCAGCATGGCGTCCTCCATCATGCCGTCCTCCATCATGGCGTCCTCCATCATGGCGTCCTCCATCATGCCGGCCTCCATCGTGGCGTCCTCGCGGCACGATTTAGTTGTCGCCGGCCTCCCTCTCGGCGGCCTCCAGCTTGCATTTGGAGTGGTGGTTCCTGTGCCACCAGTACGACCTAGAGTAGGAGAAACTCTTGCCACACTTGTCGCACTTGTAGGGCTTCTCGCCCGAGTGCAGGCGCGAGTGCTCGGTGAGGTGGCCCTTTTGTTTGAAGGTCTTCTGGCAGACCTGGCACTGGTGCGGCCGTTTGCCTGCAAGCAGGACATCAGAACCACAGAGAGCAGCGCTCGGTGAGAGGTCATTTGCAACGAGAGGAGTCATATTTCACACGCTTCAGGCAAAAAGAAAAGAATCTCTGGGTAATCTGGGTATAATCAGAGTAGTGACAGAGCCACATAATAGTGGGTGTACAGACGCTTCGGAGATGTTAGGCCACTGATGAGATCTCTTGCCCGTAATGGGCAGAGATAAAGGCATTACAGCCTTTTTACTGGCCGCCTACATCTAGGTGAATTGATGTAGGCCTTCTCAGATAACAAAGTGCTTTATCACTGACAAGGGGTGCATTTGCCGCCAAAACGCCTGACGTGAATTATCCATTTACTGTGGGAACATCGACGTAACTTTGCATACATTAAAGAAATACAAAATAAAAGTCTGCATCAAACACTCAGTTATATAATCAATGGCAGTACAATGCAAGATGATTGTGGATAACTTTTTGGGATTGTAATTTAAAAAATACATTCACATCCCTGTCAAGGAAGAAACCTGTTAGGTGAACATACAGCTTATAATGTATGTTGTATTTGAATAATAAGCTTACAGCTTATTATTCAAATACAGGGTAGGAATTAGCAACAGAAACAAGGGATAAATTAAAAAGCAATACCAAAGGAATACATTGGGGGTAAGGGGGAGAGGGTTATAAAGTAGTGGGCCACAACACTATATACCTGTGTGTTCATATTTGTGTCTTAGAAGGGAACTCCTCCACTGGAATGTGCCGTCGCACAAGTCACACTCATACATGCCACTTTCACTCTTCTCCTCCTCCTTCAGTGACAGACAGGAGTCTGGGTCTGTCTCTCTCTCGGCGGCCTCCGGCTTGTGGTGGGAGCAGTGGCGGTTCCTGTGCTGCCTGTACGACCACGAGTAGGAGAAACACTTGCCGCACTTGTCGCACAAGTAGGGCTTTTCGCCCGAGTGCAGGCGCGAGTGCTCGATGAGAGTGCGCTTTTGTTTGAAGGTCTTCTGGCAGACCTGGCACTGGTGCGGCCGTTTGCCTGCAAGCAGGACGTCAGAACCACAGAGAGGACGGGATAGTGTCCTGTCCTCCAGCAGGTCCCCCTGAGCCCACAGAAACTAAAACAAAAGAAACAATCCTCTTCAATCCGCTAAGAGAAGAGAATGGGTGATGAATGCCACATTCATAACCTTGATTTGGTAATGATCATTTAACAATGAGAACATCAGGGGCTTCAGAACAAGAGAAGGGCCTCTGAAGTATCACTCACCTACACACACATTAGAAATACACACTGAAGTATCACTCACCTACACACACATTAGAAATACACACTGAAGTATCACTCACCTACACACACATTAGAAATATACACTGAAGTATTACTCACCTACACACACATTAGAGAGACACAGAAAGAGACACAGATAGACACAGATAGAGACAGAGAGACAGACAGAGAGAGAGACACATATAGAGACAGAGAGAGACACACATATAGACAGAGAGAGACAAACAGATAGTCAGAGAGAGAGAGACACAGAGACACAGATAGACAGAGAGACACAGATACAGACAGAGAGTCAGAGAGAGAGACAGAGAGACAGAGAGTCAGAGATAGGGACAGAGAGAGACACACAGTCAGAGAGAGAGAGACACATATAGACAGAGAGAGACACACAGATAGTCAGAGAGAGAGACACACAGATACAGATAGACAGAGAGAGAGACACAGATAGAGACAGAGTCAGAGAGAGAGACAGAGAGAGACACACATAGAGAGAAAACAAGACAGAGACACAGAGAGAGACAGAGTTTGAAACACAGAGACAGACAGAGAGACAGACAGACAGCAGGCGTGTGCTCACCGTACTGAGTATGTCAAATGCCTGGCTGTGGCAGTCTGTGTCATTTGCGAGTCCAAGCCAGGACAGGGTGTCATCTAAGGTCACAGAGAAACTATCAGAGTGCCTTCGCTTCCTCCCTCCCTCCTGCTGCTCCTCCTGCTGCTCCTCCTCCTCCTGCTGCTCCTCCTCCTCCTGCTGCTGCTCCTCCTCCTCCTGCTGCTCCTCTATGGAGCACGATGGACCTGGACCATACCGTGTCAACACGTTACATTGTTATATAGTAACTTCGCTGTTTGCAGGCCTTTATATAATATACTAACGTATTTATTTTACACTTATGTATTATATAATTTTTTTGATTGAGGTAAAAAAATAATACATGCAAATGAGCCAACGTCCTTCAACCAATCTCAAGCCCTCTTCAGAGGGGCCCTGGGCCTTGAAGCATGCTCGCTTATTAGCATTAGCATGTTAGCATTGCTCACGGCTGAATTGCACATATGACAAGGCGGCTCAAGCAACACACACATCTTCTTCAGAACATGCGCATGGCGACATGTCTAGTTATATATTATTATAATGTAATATATAAAATAATATTGTAATAACTTGGTGTGAGGCCTTTATATAATATATGTATTATATATATATATATATATATATATATATATATGTATTATACGCTATACTTTGATAGATCCCTGCCTAGATATCTCCATAGCGATACTGAAACGATAACAAAAGCCTTCAAACTCAAGTGTTTATGATATTAATAATTAGATTATTGTAAATAATTTGATCACTTCCCATGTTAACTCAAATCCAAACACCCAAAGTACAATGACTGGTGTCTGTCTGTACAGTACTCACCCGGTTCACTGCTCCTCCTGGTGGATTCAGGAGACACTGACTGCCCCTACGCACACACACGCTACATAAATACACGCCCGCGTCCATGTGTGTGTGTGTGTGTGTGAGTTACCTCTGTCTGACCATTGCATTGTTGCGAGACTTCAGGGGAATACTCTGAAATACAGACGGACACAATAGATGATCTCTCTCTCTCAGGAGGAGTTAGGAGGAGTTATTATATGCAGGAGTTAGCAAGAGTAAGGGGAGGAGTTAGGAGGAGAGAGATGAGGAGTTATGATATGCAGGAGTTAGCAGGAGTAGGAGGGAGGAGTTAGGAGGAGAGGGATGAGGAGTTACGATATGCAGGAGTTAGCAGGAGGAATTAGCAGTAGAGGGAGGAGGAGTTAGGAGGAGAGGGATGAGGAGTTATTATATGCAGGAGTAGGAGGTGATCTTACCGTTAATCTTAACTGCTACAAGGTTGTTGATAATTAAAGAAAACAAAACTCTGAAACACACACAACCAGTGTTCAGAGGTCATGTTTCCACAAGATGTGATGATTAAAGTGGCCTTACTATGCTTTTTTTTGGGTTCATTTCATTTGGGGGTACTACTAGAATAGGTTGATGTTAAAAATACCCCCTTATTACTGTTACACTGTTCATTTCTGCAAAACCAATTTCAGCATCTTTTAAAAACGCTCTGTTTTGAATCATGTCGCTTTAAGGCCGCCCTCCCGATGTTGCCCAGTCTGCTGTGATTGGTCAGCACGCTCGCTCTGTTGTGATTGGTCAAACGCTTTGCGCGTGTGACAGCCCCCCCCCGAGAAGTTGTAAACATCGCTGACGTCAACGGCTTCGATTGCAACCAAGAGCGTTTTGTTGTATCTTATATTCCAGCTGTAACGTTCCCACTGTCATCTGTGTACACCATGGTAACCACCGTGTGTTCGTCGACTGACCACAGTGTATATTTTATAACTCTTTATTTAGGTGCACTTGTGGAAACCGCGACAGAATGCCCAGCGAAGTGGAAAACGTCTGCTGCCAAGAAATACAAAAGGTAGCCAAAAGTGAGTAAATCACTTACTACATTACCTGTTGTTTGTTGTGTCTTGTAAGAATAAGGCTAACGTAGCTCGTTTTGAGAAATAAAGCAGCCTCCGCTTCATGTTGGGTTCCTGCATTATTATAAAACACTTTGTTGTTCAGCACGTATTTTTCTTATTAGGTTGTAAGACGAATGAAGCAGCTTCCAGTCCATCCTACATGCATGGTACACTGTCCAGGCCTAGAGCCTAACTGCTAGAATCCATAGACCCTGCACAACATAAACATCTTTAGAGCGGACTACGGCCCTTTGAGGTGTAGGACAGAAGAAGAGTATGTTTTTATTACGTGTAATGAGATAAAACGGTCTAAAATCTAACCGAAACAGTAATGTTTCATTATACCATATGACCCAAAGAACGTGACAAATTAATGTTTTGCAAATGTACAATCCCTTCACAGAAGCAGCAGAACCAGTGTTTAGAGGTCCTGTTTCCAGAAACGGGGTTAGATGATTAAGACACAAAGACTAGTTCTTTTTTTAAAGCTGCAGCCTAAGATTGGCGAGTTGTAAAGAGAGGGAAAGTGTTTCTAACTAATTAAACACACACACACACACACACACACACACCGTGGCTCTTTGATAGAGAAGCTGTGGACTCCGAAGACCTGCCCCAGTGCATCCTGGGAGCAGTGGACGATGTGCTGCTCAGTCTTTGCATAAAGTTCCTTCTGCATGATGTACTGACCCAGGTAATGCATGACCTATGATATAACAATACAGATTCATATTATTATTAATGTACTGACCCAGGTAATGCATGACCTATGATATAACAATACAGATTCATATTTTCATTAATGTACTGAATCAGGTTATACATGATTTATAAAACATTTATTAATATTGCTAACAAAATAATATGGTAGGCCTACATGATGGATAACGTAATAATATTGACAACACTAATCACATATGGTTCCCATGGTTACCTCGGTCATGGTGAAGAAGTCTTTAGAGGCTCCAGCCAGAATGAGGAGGGACTGGAACTCAGCCAAAGTCTCACCTAGAAACCATAGACACACAGTTTCATACACACTACATAGACACACTACATAGACACACAGTATCATACACACTACATAGACACACAGTATCATACACACTACATAGACACGGTATCATACACACTACATAGACACACGGTATCATACACACACGGTATCATACACACTACATAGACACACAGTATCATACACACTACATAGACACACAGTATCATACACACTACATAGACCCACGGTATCATACACACTACATAGACAGACAGTATCATACACACTACATAGACACACGGTATCATACACACTACATAGACAGACAGTATCATACACACTACATAGACACGGTATCATACACACTACATAGACACACAGTATCATACACACTACACAGACACACGGTATCATACACACTACATAGACATACAGTATCATACACACTACATAGACACACAGTATCATACACACTACCTAGACACACAGTATCATACACACTACATAGACACACAGTATCATACACACTACATAGACACACAGTATCATACACACTACATATGACACACGGTATCATACACACAAATAATTTCCTGGTCTGCCAAAGCAAAACCCCAAATGCCAGCGAGATAATTCATTGAGAAAGCGCCACATACAATCATCTCCAAATAGAAGTTTCACTGGGTACCAGAACTACTGTATTATTTTTACCGAACGGACACGCCCCGAACCGTGACTAATGAACGGTAATATGGTGTATATATCAATTTAACCTCAATTAGGTTAGGTTCAGTTGAATGTCTTATGTGCAGTAAGACAGAGAGGAGACTCAAACTGACAGACTGCTATGCAGACAGACAGCTAGGCAGACACACAGACAGCTATTTAGAACGACAGACAGTTAGTCAGACAGACAGCTAGACCAGCAGACAGACAGACAGCTAGACCAGCAGACAGACAGCTAGTCAGACACACAGACAGCTAGTCAGACAGACAGACAGACAGCTAGGCAGACCGACAGCTAGGCAGATGGACAGACAGCTAGTCAGACACACAGACAGCTTGTTAGAATGACAGACAGGTAGGCAGACAGACAACTAGACAGACAGCTAGTCAGACAGACAGCTAGGCAGACAGACAGCTCGTCAGACGGATAGACAGCTAGTCAGACACACAGACCGCTAGTTAGAATGACAGACAGCTAGGCAGACAGACAGCTAGTCAGACACACAGACAGACAGCTAGGCAGATGGATAGACAGCTAGTCAGACATACAGACAGCTAGTTAGAATGACAAACAGCTAGGCAGACAGACAACTAGACAGACAGCTAGTCAAACAGACAGACAGCTTACCAGTATGCTGTCCTGGTCAAGGTTCTCACCGCTGTCATCTGACATCTTGATTGTCGTCTGGAAGATAGCAAGTACCTAGCTTTAGCTTCACGTCAAGCAGTCTTCACTATAGTTAGCTTTAGCTTCACGTCAAGCAGTCTTCACTGTTGTTAGCTATAGCCTCACATCAGTAGACTTCCCTATAGTTAGATTTAGCCTCACATCGGTAGACTTCACTATAGTTAGATTTAGCCTCACATCGGTAGACTTCACTATAGTTAGCTTTAGCCTCACATCGGTAGACTTCACTATAGTTAGATTTAGCCTCACATCGGTAGACTTCACTATAGTTAGATTTAGCCTCACATCGGTAGACTTCACTATAGTTAGATTTAGCCTCACATCGGTAGACTTCACTATAGTTAGATTTAGCCTCACATCGGTAGACTTCAGTATAGTTAGTTTTAGCTCCCCGTCAAGCAGACCTCCCTTTAGTTAGCATTAGCTTACCGTCAAGCAGACTTCACTTTAGTTCACTTTCGCTTCGTTAGCTGCTATTACTACTACAATAACTTTATTATTCAAGCGTTTTGCTCTGTACGTAAATAAATAATTATATTTAGATACATAAATAAAAGGTCTTACCTAGTAATAATACATGTTCTGTAGATTAAATAATGATCTCTATTTAGATAAATAAATAACTATTCCGATACATAAATAAAATGTCTCACCTAGTATAATACATGTTCTGTACATTAAATAATGATCTCTATTTAGATAAATAACTATTCAGATACATAAATAAAAGGTCTTACCTAGTAATAATACATGTTCTGTACATTAAATAATGATCTCTATTTAGATAAATAAACAACTAGTAATAAAACGTGCCCTAACCGGACACCATCCTCTTATCACCTAATTTGCGCCTCCAGGCGTTCTATTAACCGTGCCCTAACCGGACACCATCCTCTTATCACCTAATCCCCTGCGCCTGTGTTTGACTGTGTCATGCCTATGTATTCCCTCTGCTCCCCTCACCCCTACTGAAGCTTCACAAGTGTTTGCTCAACCTAAGTCCTGTGTCTCAGTAGTGTCACAGTCAGGTTCCTTCTGTTCATCCTGCGAGAACGTGGTTCTCTGTGTTTGGTCATCTTTAACAGCATGTATTATCCGCCTATTGAACTTGGCGTTTTGGAGACTTGGTTTCTCAACTTTCTTTTCTCGTGTGAAGTCGGTGTATTGTATTGTATCTGCCGATTACTTGAGTAAAGAAGTCATTTTGTTTACCGTGTTTCCTTGCCTGCTGCTCCTTTCTTTACGCACCGCACTTGGGTCCACACCTTACCGTTCTCCGTCAGTGTTTGAGTTATGGGGGAGCCCCCTCCCCCAAAGAGACCTGAGCTTCAATGACGGAACATGTGGGAGGGTCTCTCACATTCTAGCGCTTTTAATTTGATTCACTTCGTTTCAATCCAATGCAATTCGTAAATACGTGTTCAAACAAAGAACAAATACGTTATAATATAATTTAATTATTTCAAAGTGAACCCTCCCATCTACTTGTGCAGTCACTTCAAATATGTAACATTGTTCAGTGATTTTGATCATGTGATCAATCTAATTCTAACCCTACCCCTAATTCTGTGAACAGGGAGGTGTGTGCGTGTGTGTGTTTTGGGGGAGGGGGGGTTGTCTTTTTTACATTCATCTCCACTTTCTTTTAACCACTTTCTTTTAATTGCCTTCACCTTTCATCTATTGTTTCCTGTCAGCCATGCATGTATCAGAGATATTCATCTTGTGCCATTCAGCCTAAATGGATTTGTCAGAAATTAAATATATTATTAATATGTATGTTTTAATTTGTGTATAATCCCATGAAAATAAGTATCGTTGTATTTTCTTAACCTTACAATGAGGTTAGAATTAACCTAAGGGCACCACCCCCTCTTTTGGGCTTTTGTTCTCTCCTCGCAAAATAATGTCATGTCTAATAATTAGGGTGTCGAGGACGAAGTCCAAGATAACCTCTTGTTATTGCTGTTATTATTATTATAAACAGCGTTTGACTTACACAGCCAAAACCGCTTGATAAGTTTTGATAAAACTTGGTACAGCTGTAGAGGAGAACAGAAGATCTGTGTGAAAAAATTGCACTGATTGGCCCAAAGGTGGCGCTATAGCAATCGCATGAAAATGCAAACTTTGAACAAGCATATCTCCTGACCCCATTGACCTACAGTCATAAAACTTTGACCATATATGCATCTCCTCATGCTGAACAAATATGCCTCAAGAACCTATGACTTCCGCCATGATGGATTTTCCGCCATTTTGAATTTTGTGAGAAACATGAAAAAATGTAAAAGCCCTAGCTTTTTTGAGATACACAGAAATCCTTTGGACCAATATCTTTAATATGAAACTTTGTAAAAGTCTGTGCAGTAAAACATAAGGCCCCCAGGAGCCATTTAACTTTGAAAGAAGGTGTGGCTTAACAACGCCAAACACAAAAATGCTTATATCGACATCAAGGTGGAGTCCTATGATCTTGACCCCAATACAAAAATTGTTCATCATTAAATTCTAAACAAGATGGTACCCATGTTTTTTCAATTGGGGCGTGGCATCAAAAGGGCGTGGTTTTTGACTAAAATGACCACAGTTCCTAGATGGATTGTTGGATTTGAGCGGGACCAACTGTCACACAATCAGGGATCAAAGCCCCAAATGCTTAAGTAAGATTTAAGTTGATTGACAAAACAACATGGCCGCCAGACTTCGACAAAAAACATTTTTTGGCACGTTTTATGAATACTTGCTAGAGCTGTAGAGGACAACTACAGAATATCTGTGTGAAAGAATTGCACTGATTGAATTTTGTGAAAATGCAAACATTAAAACAGTAGAGGTCCTACGTTTTTTGACATACACAGAAATCCTTTGGCACACATAATCTTTGGACCAATGTCTTTAATATACTCTCACGAAAAGTCGGTGCAATAAAACATAAGGCCCCCAGGAGCCATTAACTTTGAAAGAAGGTGTGGCTTAACCACGCCAAACACTAAAATGCTTATATCGACATCAAGATGGTGTACTATGATCTTGTGTCCAATACAAATGTTGTTGGGCATGGAATTCTGAACAAGAGTACATTTTCATATTTTAATTTTGCTAAAACAAAATGGCCGCCAGAGACAGAAAACCGTCCGAATGGGCTTAAAATGCGTTTTCAAAAATCGATATCGACTCCTATCCTCTTGAGTACAATACAAAAGTTGTTCGGCATGGAATTCTGAACAACAGTACATTTTCAGAATTTAATTTTGGTAAAACAAAATGGCCGCCAGAAACACAAAACCATCAGAATGGGCTTAAAATGCGTTTTCACAAATCTATATGGACTCTAATCATCTTGACTATAATAGAAAAGTTGTTCAGCATGAAATTCCAAACAAGATAGATTTCTCACTTTTCCAATTATGCCCAAAAACATGGCTGCCAGAGGCTCAAACCGGTTACAATGCCGTGATTCCAATCCCATTGAACCACTCTAACTATCATTATCTTCACACTGTATGACAATATAAAAAACTTTACTCTCACTTTTCTAAACAGTGTTTTATCAAAGTAAACCTAAAGTGTGTGTGTGTGTCTGAAGCTGTCATTACATTAAAAACAATCCATTACAGTGTTTAGTCAAAGTAAACCTAAAGTGTGTGTGTGTCTGAAGCTGTCATTACATTAAAAACAATCGATTTACTATCATTATCTTCATACTGCATGACAACATATAAAACTTTTCTCTCACTTTTCTAAACAGTGTTTGATCAAAGTAAAGCTTCTTAGTAGTATATAAGCAACCCCCTTTAGAGCAAAAGCCACACCCAGGTCATAGGTCAGATCAAAGCGGAAACCACACATACAACATCCGGTCTGTCCCAGTGTTGACCGGTGTTGACTGCTGATGCCCAATGTTAACCATGTTGAGCAAACGGAAGTTGTATTCCTGCTAAACATCCGTTTTGTTAAACATCCGTTTAGTTAGAATAGGCAGAATGCTCCGGAAGTGGCTGTGATGCCTGTGATGCCTGTGATGCCTGCGATGCCTGCGTTGCCTGCGTTGCCTGAGGATCCGGTGTGTCTGAGGCGCCGGAAGTGAGTGTGTGGCTCCGGTGTGTCTGAGGGGAAAGGATTAAACAGGGGCTATCTTAAAAAGGGGGCATGGGGAAAGGGTGGGGGTCAAGCGTGGAGAGGTGTTTATGGGATGGTGTGTGTGTGTGTGTGTGTGTGGGGTGGGGGCATTTTTAAAAGCGGTGTGTGTGTCTGTTAGGATAGTATTGCCTTTAAAAAAGTAGTGGTTATAACATCTTTCTCATCATGGAAAGCAACAGCAGAGCAAGGACAGCGTGGGGGTTCTCTAGGTATGTGGTGTTTTTTGGGGTATGTGTGTGTGTGTGTGTGTGTTGTGTGTGTGTGTGGGGGTGTGGGGCATTTTTAAAAGTGGTGTATTTCTTAGTGGATATGTATTGCCTTTAAAAAAAAGACCTTTGTGGTGATACATTCTCAATGGACAGCACGCAGAAGCAGCAATATGGACAGCGATGAAGCGGCTAGTATCGTGGATGATGGGTATATCACATGGGCTCTATGGAAAAGATGATATGATCTGCGTGTCTAATCCTCAGATTGAGAATGAATTGCATGATGAGAGAATCATGTGTATTAGCATGATGGGCTTTGCGTTTTTTCATTCAAGGATGGATATGGGATGAGATGATCTACGCATGTCTACCCATGATTGGCTACATTTCCGTGAGAATTGTATGTCTGATGGAAGATGGAGTCAAGGATTTTATATTCCCAGTGCATGGGATTGTTCCGCATGATGAACATGGAGACATTTATGAAGAAGAAAGTGTTATATTTTTCGTCGTTGCTCTAATCTATGTTTTATACAATCATGACCATTTTGCATATAGACAGTAACTGCAAGCGATGATTTTACACTGTCTTTTGTTGACGACTGACTTTTTTTTTCAGGTATGACAGTTGCAACTGTAATTGTTTCAGAAAAGAAATGTGTCTATATTGGGTTTTTGGAGCTGTCTATGTTAAGGATCTTAATTCATGAAGGACATGTGTCTACTGTTATGGTGACAATAGAGCCATGTGTTATTTTTTTTTGAAATTTTTTTTTTTTGTCTTGGGACAAATGTTTTTATACATACAGGATACAAATATGGAGTGGGGCTGCAAGCTTTGATGATTTAGACCCCTCGTCTATACCTGACATATGGCTATGAGGAGTACGGTTATTTGGAGCAACGACCCTGGGCGGGCGAGGATGTTGGAGAGGACGTTGTGTGCTGCTCATCAGACAGTGTGTGATCCCTGAGGACAACCAAGGGACGCCATGATGTGTTACCTCATAGTCCATTACGTCCCTGTGATGTTTTATGTGCATTTAGTTTTTACTGTTAAAATGGTATGGTGTTCTATGCTGTATTGAGTCTGTTCTATGCGATTTACTATCTGAAACATATGTTATGGATAAAATAAATGAATTAAGAGAAAAGTATGTCACCCCGGAGCATCTGAGTAAAATAGCTGCTGCAACCCGTGTATGGCCGTACATTGGCAGGGTGTTGCCACTGATTTTAAAGAAATGGGTAATTTAATTTCTAGTGGATATGACCTGTTGTTTCATTCTGTAGCCGATAGGCTTGCTGTTCTGATGTGTAGTATGGCTGTCAATAGTGATGCTGTTAAGCCTAGGGGCTATGATACTTTTATCAATCATAATATATATATCAAACATTTGTATAAGGATTGGTCTGATATGGTCAAAACATGCTCTCATGACATGATGCCTATGAATTTAAATCTGTCTGTATTACTAAACTATTTCTCCGCATAATATGTGTTTTAGTGTCGGCCATGTTATGTGTGTGTGTGCATTTGTATCTGATGTCTTCAAGTTGAACACGGATACACATATGAATTGTCTTACTGAGGCTCGATTGATAGCTTGTAAAATGGTGCAGAAAAACAAAACAGCATGTAAACAGTATCTCGACATGGTGGAGAGTGGGTGTTTGTTTTTTAAATAAAAAGATGTAAACGATGGTTGTTGTTCAGTCTGTCAATCTTACCCGATATGGATAGACTGTTGTCTAAAGCTTATTACGACCCCGCCGGGGCTGGTGCTTATGGGGGTGTTAATAAACTACGAGCGGCCCTTAAAAATAGCAAGGGTCAGATACCTCCTCTAGACTATATCAAGAAATGGTTATTGAAACAAGACGCCTATACTCTGCATACTCCGTCTGCGATACATTTCCGTAGAAACAGAGTATTGGTTAGCGGTATAGATAAACAGTTCCAGGCTGATCTAGTGGATATGACGGAGTATTCAGCCGAAAATGATGGTGTGCATTTTCTGCTGACATGTATCGACGTGTTTTCAAAATATGCGTGGGTGCGTTGTTTACCATCCAAGAGTGCTAATGACGTCAGCAAAGCTTTTGGAGATATTCTCAAAGAAGGCCGTGTCCCCGAGAAACTGCAGACCGACGCTGGAAAATAAATTTTACAACAAAATGTTTCAGCGGTTGCTAGAGAGGCATAACATTAAACATTTCTCTACATATAACGAGACTAAGGCCTGTATAGTCGAGCGTTTCAATAGGACTCTAAAAACAAACATGTGGAGATATTTAACGGCCGCTAACTCCAAACGGTATGTGGATAAACTACAGGACATGGTTCATGCTTATAACCACTCATACCATAGATCGATCAAAATGACACCTGTCAGCGTCGTTAAAGATAATGAGACACGTGTATTTAACAATCTCTACAAAACAAATCCGGAAACTAAGATAGTGTTCAGGTATGATGTTGGTGATACGGTTCGAATTTCAAAAGTCAAAGCGACATTTGGAAAGGGCTACAAACAGACATATACAGATGAATATTTTACAATATCAGAGAGACTTTCAAGACATCCTCCGGTTTATAAGTTAAAAGACTATGGCGGTGATACTGTGCAAGGCACTTTTTATGAAAAGGAGATGCAAAAAGTGATTCTGACAAAAACTAAAGAATTTAAAATAGAAAAGATTATCGATAGAAAAAAGGTGGGGCGAAAGAACATGGTATTAGTCAAATGGTTGGGGTGGCCGGAGGTTTTCAATTCATGGATATCTGAGAAGGTTATAGTCCCCACGTGAAGAGAAACAGGTGTCAGTATAGCCTGTGACACAGCTGCGACACTGCTGTGACGGGATAATGCACTCTCTGAAGGAGGCTGATGGGGGTTTTTATGTGACCCTAGCAAGTAATGCCTCTGCATCGATCTATCCTCAAAATAGAATATGGAATTTTAAAACTAAACTAGCAAAAGCTATACAGACCAAACAACCCTACGAGGTAGGGCTGATTGAAGTTCAGTACCCCACCAGATGGAAAAGCTTCCCTGCTTCAGACGCCATAGCAACAGTTGTGAACGGCAAATTAAGAGGGAGGATGGACGTGTCACTAACTGTTGGCTTCTACAACACCATTGCAGCGCTTTTAAAGGAAATCAACACATCTGTTGCAGAACAGGTTTCTTTTGGTACCCTGATACTCCAACATAATGGTATTAGAAACCATGTATACATCGAAGGCGATGGGTTCATGGGTATTGCCTTTAAAGGAAAACTGGCCACTATCCTGGGTTTCAAAGAAGGTGTGGTTATGTACCCTGTTGATAAGCCACGCGTGACCTACACACCCTATCCTGCCGACATCCATGGAGGCAGCTATAATATGTTTATCTATAGCGACATTGTGGATCATCAACTTGTAGGAGACTATTACGTACCGCTGCTAAGGTGTATTAATACCACCGACACAAGCAAGAAATACAGCATTCGGATATACGATCGGCCGCATTACGTTCATATGTCCCGAGATACTATTGGAGACATTGAAATTGATCTAAAGTGTGACCAGAACTTGAATATTCCATTCATTTACGGTAAAGTGATCATCAAACTGCATTTTAGACCCATAAAACAACAGCGATACTAGCACACTTTTGGAAGATGGGCTATAGACCGCCTTACGATGAGGGAAAATACGTCCAATATTACGTAAACCAGGCAGGGAGCGGTTTGCCTGGCTACATTGGCAGCAGCACACAGTATGGAGCCGGAATCGGGGGAATGTTCCGCAGCCTCTTCAGAATGGCTATGCCTTTGTTCAGAAGGGGTGTGAGCATAGCCAAACCACATTTGAAAGCGGCTGCCAGAAACATTATAGGAGACGTGATGTCAAATATAGCCCATGCATCAACTGCGCAGCAACAGCAGGGGTCAGGCATGGTTGCTTCATTCGATAGGCCTACTATATACCCACCTACGAACGGGGGGCGGGGCCGTGCACCTAAAAGACGCCGAAAACAGAATAAAACAGGGGTCGTTGGTAGAAAAGGGGCAAAACCAAGAAAAGCAAGAAGGCATCAAATCGTCACTTCAGAGGAGGTGCTAACGATATATTTCTTTAGACCGAATAATCCGTACTGAATACCAATGGCTCTACTCCATCGAATGTCAGAAGAATGCGTCAAGAGTGAACTGGATCTTTTCACTCTACCGTTAACACAGACGTCGATAGATAAATGTACCTATGTTGAAATACCACCGCTATCAGCGATAACAGATAGCGGGCCCATAGAGTTCTTTGTATCAGCCAGCAGCGAAGACTATATGGATCTAAACAACACATATCTACATCTCCGTGTTAAGATTACTAATCCTGATGGAACAGACTTGGCCCTGCCGGCCGAGGTGGGCCTGATCAACTACCCTGGATGCACACTATTCTCACAAGTGGATATTACGCTGGGTGATAGGCTTATTACCCAGTCGTCAAATACCTATCCTTATCGGGGTATTATAGAATGCTTGCTAAACTATGGCAACGGTACACTGGAGACCCAATTTGGATGTGGACTATTCAGCAAAGACACAAGCGGTCACATGGATGACCGTTCCCCAACAGGAGATAATGCTGGATTAACAAATAGGGCTGCCTATACGACAGCTAGCCGTATAGTTGACCTGATAGCTCCTATTCACGCAGATATGTTTTTTTCCAGGAGAAACTATTGATTAACGGCGTTGATCTACGCATGAAATTCATTAGAGCAAAAAAAAACAATTTCTGTCTTATGGCCGCTGGTAATCTGGAATACAGAGTCTCTATAGTGAATGCCAGTGTCTTTATTTAAAAGGTTTCTATAGCGCCAGGCGTGAAGTTGGCTCATGCCAAAGCGTTGACACAAGCTAACGGGAAGTACCCCGTTGATAGGGTATGTCTTAAGAATGTATCCATCCCTGCAGGCACTAGAATATGCAATCAGGACAATCTGTTTCTAGGGCAGATTCCGAAGATGATTATTATAGGCTTTGTAGAAAACGAATCATTCACAGGCAGTTATGCTAGGAATCCCTTCAGATTTCAGCATTTCGATACAGATTTCTTAGCTCTTTACTGTGATGGACAATCATTTCCAGCTAAACCTTTTCAACCTGACTTTAGAAACGAACTGTATACCAGAGAATATTTCCAGCTTATTCAGGCCACAGGCCGTCAGCTGAAGGATAGGGACATGGCCATTAATCGCAAAGAATTTGGGAATGGTTATACGTTGTTTTGTTTCAACCTTGAAGCAGATGAAGGATGGGGACAACACGTGTCGCTTGTCAGAACAGGCAACGTAAGGCTTGAAGTACGATTCAGCAGAGCTCTGCCTATATCCGTCTATTTAATTTGTTACGCAGTCTATGACTCTATTATAGAAATATCGAACAGACGGCAGGTGTTACTGGACTATTACTAAAAACGGTTGTAATGAATACTATTGAGCTAACAGCTGTTGGTCTGAAGATTGCCCGCAAGGCTTCTTTTCTGGGTGTCGTGGCGAGCAACCACCTGCCTAGAGCCGTTCATCAGTTACCTGCTATGGTGGTGGTTAATACCGAACCGTCAAATTTAGATGGTGCACATTGGCTGGCTATATACATTACAGCCCAAAGACATGGATACTTTTTTGACTCCTATGGCAACCCACCTACATACTCGGAGTTTCCTGTAGCCATACACCTGTTTCTTAAACATAACTGTAGTGATGTAATTTATTCTACACAACAGGTTCAGGATCATCTAAGTACAGCATGTGGACAACATTGTGTATTTTTCTTGTTTAATATGCAAAGAGATGTATCCTACCAGACGTATTTGAGACTGTATGACGATAATCTACCCCATAATGATAAAATGGTATGTGACTTTGTTAATCGGATACAATCTAATGTTTGTAATGAACATAATTTTACGTGTGTCCAGTCGTGTCGCAGTGTGTAATATGTAGCATGTATTTTGAAAATAAAAAGACCAGGTAGACAGGCAAATATTGTGGTTATTTGATTTTATTCAAGCATGAAACACATTACATCCAATGACATAATAATAGTAATAAAAAACACCTTAATATACAGCCAATGACATAATAATAAAAAACACATAACAATATAAAAAAAACCCAAAAATAAAAACTTTTAAATCAAAAATTCTGCCATTCACGCATTTGCTGATTAGGGGAGCTAAAAGGGGGCCCCGTTTCCTTAAGTATACTCCTCTTTCTTCTTTTTCTTGATACAGACTTTGATTGTTCAACACTCCTTATCTCAGGTGTAGCGCCATACCTGCTGCCTAGGATAGACACCCCTGATTCTGATGCATCAACACTATCCAATGCAGGGTTGTTCTTATACAGGCTAATACTCTGTCTTAGTCGTTTACTAGGTATAGAGGTTGTTGGTACATTTATAGAGGCTAAAGATTTTAAAAAAGCATTCCATCCATGGGGTCTGGCAGAGTCTAAAATAGTGTAGGGGGCCGTAACATTCTTTAACAAATCATACATGTGAGACCCCTTTATAGTCTCTCCTTTTATTACAATTTCACCCCTGTTGGTCCACGATACATCTTTAGACTTCTTCAAGGATTCCAATATATACACAGCGTTTCTCTTGCTTTTTGGAGGAATATGTTTCAACACGTCATCAAAAATATGATCAGCACCATCTCCGTCAACACGGTCCTCTGTATGGCCGGCATGACCCCCTCCCCCCTCATCAGACAGTGATAGAGTCAAACCCCTTTTCTCCTGTTCCCCTTGTTTTACCATTGCTAAATAACGTTGTAGAACAGCCCCATACTTTTTGGCTTTTTCATGCAGATCATCATCCGGTGTGTTCAACACCGTCTCCATAGCTTTATCCAATTCATTTTCAGCAGTCTGTCTAGCAGAAGCGCGCTGGCTGGTATGCTTTAAGGCATCTAGTTGATGCTGAGGAACTAGATACATCTTCTGAGCATGCTCCATAATCATAAGAGAGGTTAACCACCTCTTGAGAAAAGGCTGGTAATCAAGGGTATTGCAACACTCAACAATGGCAACAAAAAACTCCCGGTCTGATTAATAAGTCTTTTCTTTTTAGAGATCAACACCTTCTTACTAGCCAGCAGCCTGATGTCCTTTTTTTGTTTCTGCAGTCTTTTGTGCATACGGGGGACAACGGTATCCGGCCTTGTAAAATGTTCAAAGCTATTTCACACAGAGCTTTGATAAAATCATCGTTGGCTGTACGTAGAATAACTTTCCGTAGAGCTGGCGGTGCTTTATATAACAGCTTCAGACGGTCACTGTTTCTGGTTATGCGTGACGACATTGTTTATAGCTAATCACTTTAACGGCTGGGTGTAGACAACTTGTCGGTCCGATAAAATAGCTGTTCTAAGCCTCATGTGGTCAGGTGTCTTGGCTTTAAAGTCAACTAACAAATAGCCATAAGGTAAACAAGTAGCATCGTTAAAGGACTCCACAAAATACTTTGTCTTACAAGGAAACATCTGCCTAGCTATTAACAAAATCTGATGTTTGTCACGGGGGTTTTTAAACAATACCATGTAATTCGTGTTTAAACTTATTGTTCTACTAGCTTTACCTTGCATGAATAAATTCTGTACCAGATACATACAGCTTAGGTTACGATGGTGTACATATTTGGTAAAAACATGTTGAACCTCTAAATTATTGCTAGCATCATTCATCAAGTCATCAATAATGAGAAGATTTCTCATATGAGGAGGCAAGAGTGTATCATCGCATAGAGATGCGGGGATCCCCTCCACAAAGTGAATGGCCCTTATTTTTAACAATTCATCATACATAGGCTGCCAACATGAATAAATGTAGACTATACGGTCAATCTTTTCTGAAAATATCCGATCGGCGTTTTCGATCACGGTTTTGACAAAGTAGGTCTTTCCACTGTTTGAGGGACCTGATACCACCATACTGAATGGATGCTGAAGCCGGGGGTCAAACATTTCACACTCTACCTTCTTCTGTCTAGTAGCCATAAGGAAGTGTGGTATAATCATCAAAGACCCTGCGCTTGTTGTAAACCACACGAAGGCGTTTCATCACTGTGGCGTTTTTTAAGCTGGAGCCTCTTCTTATCCCTCTGTATGGTATCTACTTTGGTGATAAGCTCTCTGTCCATAGGCTGATGTGTCACAAAACCATGTACTAAACTCGTGAGTGTCTGTTGGGTGACAACTTCAGCATTTTTAGCATTTAAAGTAACACCCTTGCATTTGATGGATGTCTTGTTCTGATGTGTGTGGTAGGCATAGCATTTAGGACCTGTAGAAACATACTCTGTGATGTAATCTTCCTGCTCAGTGTCAAACACTTCCCCATCGTTTAGCTCATCAGTCAAGTCCCCCAGGTATGGGCCTGTAGGAGGCACCGCTTCACCCCTGCCAGAAACAAAAATGGTACTGTCTGTGTCACAGTACAGGACACGCTCTTGCAGTTTTTCTAGAAGATCGTATAGCATAAGCCTAGCGTGGGCTGTAGTCACAGCCCCCACAACCACGTTAACATCTCGAGCCCTAGAGAGTCGTGCATCTTTGTGTTTCCACTGCACCATAGCGATGTCATCAGAGATTAAGCAAAAGTGACTGACATGGTAGCTGTCGCTGAACATTAGCTGGGTAAACCTTTCAGGCTCAGAAATTAACTCACATGTCGGCAGATCTGTGCGCAACGAAAAGCGACCCCACAAACTGTTCAGAATTAGCTTGTTACAACTACGCATGGCTTTGTTTACGATCATGTTGCCCGGATCTAACCGAATGCCTTCCTTGGCATAGTAGTTTGTCACATACAACTGACGTTTCGCCTCAGTGTCCACTGTGCTGGGGTATCCTGAAGCCTCCTGCTTACACTTTAGAAACGTTTTGACATAGCCTTTAAACAAATCATCCGACTGTTTAGGGTAATGCCACACCTCGTGCATCTGTGTTATCAGATACCCCTTTTCAACAGCCTTCTGCAGCTCGAAAGACACCCATGTGCCAGTCAATGCCCTCTCATCACAGCTGTGATGGCATTCGCTAGTCTGGTTTAGATTGTCTGTACATGTGCGACAGAGGGGGAACATCAACTTCCCGTTGCATCTGTATGGTAAAACAGGGTGGTATAGACCTCTAGGGGGCAGCACAGTACATTTAACAATACCAAAATATTTGTCAATGGACTCAAAATCTCTGAAGATGATTTCAGGATGCCCTACAGGATAAGGACAGCGGGCCTGCACAGTAGGGTAGAGTGATGTGAAGTCATAGTAACGTATTTTCTCGTCAGGTTCAATCTTGTGGTACAACTTGATGGCGTTTGTGCGCCCCCCCATAGAGAGAATCACGAGGATCGATCCTGCTCTGGAGCTTCAGAGTCGACAAAAATGTCTGCAGCTCAGCATCATCTTTTTTCTGTCTACTCCACTCACATTCCCAGATTACCACAACACTTAAGTCATGATCTCTTTTGAGGGCAGAGACTTTAAACGTAAATTGCCTTCTCATCTCACCATAGGTGATCTTTGTGACAGGGTTAACATGAGCCGGTTGGTAACATTGTTCACAGCCGTGATAGAAACATCCTGCAAACTCATAGGCAGTGTGTGTGCTCGGGGCATATCCATCTAGGAAGAAGGGGCCATATTGAACTTCACCCTGATTGAGAGCATGATGAATCTCCAGTTTATGGATATGGGACAGATGTTCTAGCCACTGTATGGATACATTAGAGTACGTCTTGTGCTGTTTCACATAGACGCCATCGTATGTCAATGCCAATGTGTTCTCTGGTAAAAACGATGTTTTGTATACGGCCATACACGCTGATGCCAGAGTGGTGTATGCAAAAGGATCAACTTCTGCACATGCCATGAAACTCTCTCGGTAGATTCCACATGCTTTGCGCAGAATCACCACGTCGTTGACCCCGTAACGACGCAACTCCTTCTGGAAGTTGAAGGTACGGTGACACACTGTTCTGTACCATGTGATGAATTTAACCTTATCATCAGAAGTCATTGAGTCAAAACCATAATACGAGGCATCAGGGTAAGAACCTATGTAGAACTCATGCTCCCTGGTGTTGAATTTATGTGGAAAATAGCCTTTTACCACGTCATCAAAACCAAGAGCAGACGGCGTTTTAGCCAGACTCATAGGGAGAAAGCTAAACGAGTCGATCCATCTCTGCTGGTATGACTTATCAATCATTAGGATAACTCTACTGCCTCGCATGGTCAGTAAGGGCGTAGTACCCTGTTTGGTGAAATAATCCAACATGATGTAGCTGTCAAATCCAGATGCATTGTGTGCTATGAATGTATGATGTTTGTATCGTTTTGCTCTATAGCGCTTGACAAACTTTGCAACACAATCTGCACCACTAGCATACCACTTTTGGCCCTCAAACGACATAGCAGACACAAAGTGTGCTTCGTGTCTATCCTCATGATAGCGTGTCTCAAAATCATAAAAAATTTAATTACTTTTTGGGGCTTCAGAAGTAAGAGGCTGAATGTAGCACTCATGATCTGTATCGCTGATTAGCTCTTCACCACAATGCTTGCACTTTTCTGTACAACACCGATGGGCAGGGCCATCATCAGTAGTCTTACTACGGGCTACAAGATACTGTCTACAACACTTGTCGCAATACTTGGCCTGGTTACAGGGTACTATGCCGTATGCTGCTGACTTTTGTTTGTGAGTGTCATAACAGTGCTTTGAACGACAAATACGACAACAGTCCTTACACTTTATCGTACTGCCTCCTCGCCCGTTACATACTGTCAAGCAGACATTGCAGTACAATGAACATCTGTGCATTTGAACTGACTGACATGTTTTGTAACAATATTCACACACATGTTGTGCACCGAAGAAAGCAGTCTTGTTTTCTATGAGATGGTAGTGGTGGTCATGTAGGTACAGCCAGATTGTTTTTGGGTGCTGTTCAGGATGGGTCTGAAACAAGTCTAGCTTCTTGAAAGTAGCATTGTGATGAAATACCAATATTTTTGCATCTATATGCTTCTCAAAATTGGATACATCAGAAAAACCAACCTGATGAGTATGAAAATGTGCTAAACATAGTGAGAAACACAGATTGTTGTGTGTGTTGTTGGGTGTGTGGAGACTTAGTTTTTTCTTGCGTATGATTTCGTCATAGGGTATGGATTTTAGCTTGAGACGGGTGCCCCCCCTTTTATTATGAGCACACGTGATAACAAACTCTAGGGCATCGTCTGTCAAACTTGTGTCATTACTCTGTATGACCTGGGCTATCTGTTCTAAAAACAAATCAGCATCGTAATCGTCCCCCACCGTGAGTACAGCCTGTACATCACTGGCCAGTGACGGACCCCGCAGGGTGACGTTTAAAACGCTTCCACTATAAGTACTCTGAGTACACTGTGTTATTACATCTGTCAGCCGCTCTCTGATAAAATTAGGCACTTCTTCTAGATTTTCCAGAGGGATGCTTCTTAGATCTACAGGCTGTCTAACCTCAAAACCATTAAAGTAGGGGAATGACCGTGTATGTGACTCATCTCTAGACCCCTCATCGGAGAGAACACCGCCAGTCTGTATAAATACATCCTCATTTACATCAGACATAGCATGCACATCATCATCATAATCATCAGACCTACATCCAACCTGTTTTGGATCTTGCTCTACACCCCTAGTGGCCACCACCACCTCAGTACCATCGTCGACACTATCATCGTTAGCACAGCTGTCGGCATACGTTGGACCATCCATACGCTCTATATGACGGCTTCTCTGGTCAGTTTTGACTATAGACTCTCGAGCCCTACGCATATACCCCTCCATCCTTTTAAAAACAGACACATATAGCTGATCGGATGGGAGTACCGAATCATGGTCGCAAAGCCTATGATCCTGTTGGGGATCACAATCAAAACTACGCAGCATCTCCTCAAGACACGCATCCATAATGTTTCCATTCTCAACAACATCACTAGACTCAGGTACACTGCGTTTACATCTCTTCTCGGGGTTGCCGTCTACAGATTTGAATTTTCTTTTTCTGGGGCTCATTGTGTATTTATAGTTATTTATAATATATATATATATATATATAATTATATAATAAACCGTCTATATGTAACGCATGCCGGCACAACCAACCCCCCTAAAAATTAAATTAAAAAAAAAAAATTAAAAAATTAAAAAAAAAAAAAATTAAAATTTTTTTAAATTAAACAACACCAATAATATTATTTTAAAAACTATTTAATAAAAAGAAAACGCCATAGAAAAAAGAAAAAAGCTGTACCAAAAGTTAAAAAACAGATATTTTTAATCCACATCAATGTATTTCAAAATGCATCTGTATCAGACCTGATGCCTATTCACATGAGTCTCTTAAGCATTGTGTTTTTTGCAATGTTTTTCTGCATGCCTTGGATGATTACCATCATACCCTCAATAGTGGCGTTATGGTCACGCACAGTTTTAGCTACATGCACACCCTTGCTATAACGATGATGCATCATCCGTGCCTGTATATCAGCACGATCACTTAAAACCTTCACATTCTTTACCAGGCCGTCAACAGTAGCAAGTAAACCATTCACCGTCTTTCCCTGTATGCAGGGACGGACTGGGACTAAAAAACGGCCCTGGACTTTGACTAGGCCCGGCCCAAAGCAATCGGCGCGCGGAAAATCGACAACAACGCTTGGCATGAATGTCACAAGACTTTAACTGTCGTTTATGATACTATACCATCCAAATTATAGCAATAGCACTGATGTTGACTAGATGTTGTGTTAAAAGCATATTATTCTAGATTAACTTGAATGCTCACATAGAAATGGAGGTCTCAACACACTGCAGTCCGTCTTGCTGAACCAATACAAAACAGGTTATCTGAAACACACAACATAGTACTGTGGCATGTTGCTGCGTAGCTGTCTGGCTCACTTCTTCACTGCTGCTAATTTTAAACTGCGAGGTGCTGCTGCTGGCTGTGCTACTAAATATTTCTGTTAGTTTGCGACATTTAGTGGCTTCAGCATCTAAATTTTGAAATTTTTTCTCTCTCGCCTTCTCAGCCCCACCCTTTTCTTTCCGTTTTTCACCCGCGGCCGCGTTATGCATAATGTCTGTTTGTTTTTAGCCTCTAACGTCTTTGCTGTTAGTTTCTTCCTCCCGCTTTCTCCCGCTTCCTCTTCTTCTCCTTACTTGGCGGCCAACATAGACTGTAGAGGCGGAGGCGGCCAATCAATGCGGCCGTGGCAGCAGCCAGTGCAACTTAAAGGTGCATTGCTGCCACCTACAGTACTGGAGTGTGAAACAGATTAGTAGTGGGGAAAAAAAAACAGGTGATGACTGCGTGCGTGGAGGGTCGGCCCGCCGGCCGTCCTGGAGTACCGGCCGTTCTGTGATTCTCCAGATCACACAGATGGCCAGTCCGCCCCTGCCTGTATGTCATATAAAGACTTCAGCCTAGCATGGTCCAAGTTGCATTGCTCTGACCTGTTTTCTTGAGGCCGTGTAGCTTCTTGGACAGAATGCACAACAGAGTTGTTGTTGTGGGTAATCGCTGGCCGCTGGTGAGCCTGTCCCTCCGAGGTAACGGCAGTTATGACGCCAGGGGGCGCTGTAGGTGCAGATGTCCAGTCTGCTCCAAATTCGTCACCCCAGAATCTGCTGTCGTCGTCCGTCCTCGGGGGTTGGTCCTCTCCAAAGTCGTTGGCATCCCAGAATTTGATTTCTTCGTCCGTCCACAGTTCGGGCTGGGAGTTCAGATGAGCCCCACCATGGCCTGTGTAATCGTTATCTGTTCGAAACAAGGGATGAATATATATGTATATATATATATATATATATATATATATATTAGTGTGTTATCTAGCGGAATAGTGAATAGTTTTACAGTAAAATGGCTTACCATGAGCTGCAGTCAGACAATGAGACACGTCTTGATGGTCTACCGTCTTCTCATGTACCGCTTCATGAACCGTGGGTTCGACAGCTCCAACGGGTTTGCTAGCGACTAGTGTTAGGATCTGTTGGATCGTGTCATCGGTTAGCTGTCCGTATCCCCGGCTTCTGATGGCTATCGGTGGAGGTGATGTATTTGTTAAAACAGCTGGCCCTGTTTTTATACCTCTTACATGCCGGGGTTTGGACTGTTTAGCTGCATGAAAAAGAGCATAAGACCGATAGAAAAACACATTAGAACAAACACATATAGTTATAGCAACGTATAACAGCAGTTATCATTTATTAAACATAAAACATGTTTTGTTAGCTTACCTCCGCTAGTAGACGCCCCCTCGTTGGTTTTAAAGTTAGCCACCTTGGTATCAGCTCGTTGATTCTTCCTCACATACGGTGTATCAAACAAACCTACCACATAACAGGTAACCAATCAGTCACCTAGTATATGCATGTATAAACGATAATGAATAGCATAATATGGGTATATGATTACTACATACATGTGCGGTGATCCTCAGGATACCTCTTAGCGCCAACCGTATCCTCTTTGTCACCTAACAATGTACAACTTTATCAAACAAATATAAGACAGTTACACAGTGGCATTGACCTGATATGTATAATGATATGACTATGTTTTAGGATATACTCACAGTAGATTAACGGCATGTTGGCAGTTTAGATCTCTGTTCCGTTCAAAAACATGTGTCTTATAAAGAGCTGTCGGCCTGCTCTCGTCTACACAGCATATCCTTGCGTAACGCCTCCCTAACTATAACCCTTGTTCATTGGTTCTAAAACAAAACGTTTGATTTCATTGTATGTCGACAACCAATACCGTATGTTTGAAAACCCCGCTTCACACACACACACACACACACACACACACACACACACACATGCCCCCTGCCCCTTTGAAGATAGCCCCTGTTTCACACTTTTGTTTGATTTCAATGTATGTCGACAACCAAGACTATATGTTTTGAAAACCCCGCTTCACACACACACACACACACACACACACACACACACACACACACACACACACACACACACACACACACACACACACACACACCATCCCATAAACACCTCTCCACGCTTGACCCCCACCCTTTCCCCATGCCCCCTTTTTAAGATAGCCCCTGTTTAATCCTTTCCCCTCAGACACACCGGAGCCACACACTCACTTCCGGCGCCTCAGACACACCGGATCCTCAGGCAACGCAGGCATCGCAGGCATCGCAGGCATCACAGGCATCACAGGCATCACAGCCACTTCCGGAGCCTTCTGCCTATTCTAACTAAACGGATGTTTAACAAAACGGATGTTTAGCAGGAATACAACTTCCGTTTGCTCAACATGGTTAACATTGGGCAGCAGCAGTCAACACCGGTCAACACTGGGACAGACCGGATGTTGTATGTGTGGTTTCCGCTTTGATCTGACCTATGACCTGGGTGTGGCTTTTGCTCTAAAGGGGGTTGCTTATATACTACTCTTCTTCCTTCATTTAAACCAAAAACAATACAGTACAATGTAAAGTCCATAAGCACTGACCTAACTGTTTGCAATGTTGATGCAATGCACTTGCCACTTTCGCGTGTGTGTGTGTGTCTACATGCTATGCCAGTTATGACTCTATTCTAAAGCGTTAAACGAGCGTAACTGCTGAACCCTGACTTTGATACACTTTCATAAAACATTGAAGGCTAATCACCGCAATTAAGCTGAGGCTATTCCAACCTCATCAACTGTATAACATCTGTAAAAGTCTTACTGGTCTGCCTCGTCTGCCTAAACCTCGACACCCGTTAATCGCTGCTTGCAGCTTTAATTAGGGTGTCGAGGACGAAGTCCAAGACAACCTCTTGTTATTGCTGGTTTTATTATTATTATACCGCGTAACATTGACTTACACAGCCTAAACCGCTTGATAACTTCTTATAAAAACTTAATAGAGCTGTAGAGGAGGACTACAGAAGATCTGTGTGAAAAAACTGCACTGATTGACCCAAAGGTGGCGCTATTGCAATCGTCCAAAATTGGCAAATCATATCTCCAGACTACTTTGACCTACAGTCATGAAACTTTGACCATAGATGCATCTTCTCATGCTGAACAAATATGCCTCAAGAACCTATGACTTCCGCCATGATGGATTTTCCGCCATTTTGAATTTTGTGAAAAACATGAAAAATGTAAAAGCCCTAGGTTTTTTGAGATACACTGAAATCCTTGGGTACACATAATCTTTGGACCAATATCTTTAATCTTTCCTTTTGAAAAGTCTGTGCAATAAAACTTAAGGCCCCCAGGAGTCATTAACTTTGAAAGAAGGTGTGGCTTAACAACGCCGAACACAAAAATGCTTATATTGACATCAAGGTGGAGTCCTATGATCTTGGCTCCAATACAAACGTTGTTCAAGATTAAATTCTGAACAACATGGTACCCATGTTTTCTCAATTGGGGCGTGGCATAAAAAAGGGCGTGGTTTGTGACTAAAATGACCACAGTTCCTAAAGGAAGTGTTGGATTTGAGCGGGATCAACTGTCACACAATCAGGATTATAAACCTCAAATGCTTAAATAAAATATAAGTTGATTGACAAAACAACATGGCCGCCAGACGAAAAAAACAGAAAATTTGATTTGAATGCTTTTTCCGACATCAAGGAAGACTCCTATGATCTTAAGTAAAATTGATGAATTGTTGGGCATGAAATTCTGAACAAAATATCGTTTTCACTTTTTCAATTTGGGTAAAACAATATGGCCGCCAGAGGCTAAAAACGGTCAGAATGGACGTAAATGCGTTTTTCGATATCGGGATGGATTCCTATGATCTTGTGTCCAATGCAGAAGTTGTTGGGCATGGAATTCTGAACAAGGTTACATTTTCACATTTTAATTTTGGTAAAACAAAATGGCCGCCAGAGACAGAAAACCGTCAGAATGGGCTTAAAATGCGTTTTCACAAATCTATATGGACTCTAATCATCTTGCCTATAATACAAAGGTTGTTCAGCATGAAATTCCGAACAACATAGATTTCTCACTTTTCCAATTATGCCCAAAAACATGGCTGCCAGAGGCTCAAACCGGTTACAATGCCGTGATTCCAATCCCATTGAACCACTCTTACTATCATTATGTTCATAATGTATGACAATATATAATACTTTCTTGATTTAAACCAACAGCAATGCATGTGTGTGTGTGTGTGTGTGTGTGTGTGTGTCTGAAGCTGTCATTACATTAAAAACAACCCATTTACTATCATTATCTTCATACTGTATGACAATATATAATACTTTTCTCTCACTTCATTATCTTCATACTATATGACAATATATAATACTTCCTTGATTCAAACCTACAACAATACTTGTGTGTGTGTGTGTGTGTGTGTGTGTGTGTGTGTGTGTGTGTCTGAAGCTGTCACTACATTAAAAACAACCCATTTCATATCATTCTCTTCATACTGTATGACAATATATAACACCTTTCTCTCACTTTTCTAAACAGTGTTTGATCCAAGTAAACCTAAGGTGTCTTTATCTTCATACTGTATGACAATATATAAAACTTTTCACTCACTTTTCTAAACAGTGTTTGATCAAAGTTACCCTAATGTGTGTGTGTGTGTCTGAAGCTGTCATTACATTAAAAACCATCCATTACAGTGTTTGATCAAAGTAAACCTAAAGTGTGTGTGTGTGTGTGTGTGTGTCTGAAGCTGTCATTACATTAAAAACAATCCATTTCATATCATTATCTTCATACTGTATGACAATATATAACACCTTTCTCTCACTTTTCTAAACAGTGTTTGATCCAAGTAAACCTAAGGTGTCTTTATCTTCATACTGTATGACAATATATAAAACTTTTCACTCATTTTTCTAAACAGTGTTTGATCAAAGTTACCCTAATGTGTGTGTGTGTCTGAAGCTGTCATTACATTAAAAACCATCCATTACAGTGTTTGATCAAAGTAAACCTAAAGTGTGTGTGTGTGTGTGTCTGAAGCTGTCATTACATTAAAAACAATCCATTTACTATCATTATCTTCATACTGTGACAATATATAATACTTCCTTGATTCAAACCTAAAACAATACAGTACCATGTAAAGTCCACCCATTCAAACAGTCCATCATTATCTTCATACTGTATGACAATACATAATACTTTTCTCTCACTTCATTATCTTCATACTATATGACAATTTATAATACTTTTTTGATTTAAACCAAAAACAATACTTGTGTGTCTCTGCAGCTGTCATTACATTAAAAACACCCCATTCAACTACTCTTACTATCATTATCTTCATACTGTATGACAATATATAATACTATTCTCTCACTTTTCTAAACAGTGTTTGATCAAAGTAAAGCTTCTTCCTTGATTTAAACCAAAAACAATACAGTACAATGTAAAGTCCATAAGCGCTGACCTAACTGTTTGCAATGTTGATGCAATGCACTTGCCACTTTTGCGTGTGTGTGTGTCTACATGCTATGCCAGTTATGACTCTATTTTAAAGCGTTAAACGAGCGTAACTGCTGAACCCTGACTTTGAAACACTTTCATAAAACATCGAAGGCTAATCACCGCAATTGAGCTGAGGCTATTCCAACCTCATCAACTGTATAAAATCTGTATACGTCTCACTGGTCTGCCTCGTCTGCATAAGCCTTGACACCCGCTAAATGCTGCTTGCAGCTTTAATTTATATTAACATTTCAGCTATTCTATGTGAAACAAAGTAGTGAGTAGTCTGCTAATACGTAGTCTATTAATAATTAATGTCCGTCAGTTTTATTCACGCTGATCTCCACTGATGTCACAAACAGTTACCAAGTGTTATAAATATAGTCATTTATTAAGAAGAGGATTAAAACGCTGTACAGCAGCTTTAGCAGACTACTAAATAATAGTCTGTCACGCTGTTAATAGCGTAACAAGTAAAGGGACGTACCAGGGTTAAAGATCACCACAAATATTAAACCGTTTTACCAGACTCACCACTCTACCCAGAATGCCTAGCGGTGGCTTCACAGAATAGTTGAATCAATAATATACTTATTATATATCCTTTTCCCACCAGATACTGGACTTGTTTATGGATCTATTATGGCTGTGTATGGTAGTGTTAGTGTGTTTATATGTGTTACTGAACCCCAGTAACACTGGGGTGGATCTTTGTTGTTTGAATGGAGGTTTATATGCCGCCGAGAAACGCATAACAAATGTGTTAATTCGGTATCTCACATTTATGCAGAGAAGGTTAAAGAGCCATATCGATATGAACGATTATTAAATAGGTGTTAATACTGATATGCTTCTTTATTCTCTCCGAGCAAAATCGTGAAGCGTTCTACCTTTTAATATTTTGGTCATGTCTAATAGTATTTATTTTCTTTGTGAAGCACTGCCCCTTAGTGGCTGCGTACTCCGCTAACACGTAGTCTATTAAAAAAGTGGATGGCGCCGTGCCACGCCTACGAGCGTGGTTGCGCGGCGGCTTCTGGCGGTGTCGGGGGAGCTGCTCGCGCGGGACGCTGCTGACGGCTGTCCCCCTCTCGATGGCGTGGAGCCAGCGCTTCAGGACGGGCCCGAGGCACAAGTAGTCCCACCACATGTCGAAGTCCTCCGGTTGGGGACTCGCGGCGTTCGGGGAATCCGGCGTGTCTCATCTCGTCTGCATTCTCTTTTTGGTCTGCAAGGACTTGGAGCCTGCTGCTCCTCCACACGCAACACTGTTTCAACTGCAGAGGTTGACCTCGGGTTGACCGTCTGGCTAGGCCATGGGAAACACACACAGACCCCCCCCCCCCCCCCCCCCCCCCCCCCCCCCCCACCCACACACACACACACTTAACCCTAACCATCTTTAACACTGTTTCAACTGCAGAGGTTGACCTCGGGTTGACCGTCTGGCCAGGCCATGGGAAACACACACAGACACCCCCCTAACCCCCCCCCCCCCCACACACACTTAACCTATACCCTCTTTAACACTGTTTCAAATGCAATGGCCAGCACCTGCAGCGCACCTGACAGCTGTTGTCTTCAAAGTGTAGCATTTGCCTCTCTAACTCTATGGAAGCTTTGGCATCCAATAGGAGTCCTGGGTTGATGCTCTTTTGGAGCTGGTGTTGTAGAAAATTAGGTTTTGAGTTCGTTGGATCCCGGTGGCGATAGTCGTACAGAGATCAGGGACGTGGTCCTCTCGTCACTCGACTTAATGCTCGGTGGTAGAGACACGTTTTTCCGTGGAGTGCAACTCTCCCCATCACACTGGTCACTGGGCATGTTGCCATAGCGACAGCAGTCCTCTACGGAGGGCAAACACGCCCCCTGCAGTAAGTACAAGCAAACACTGGAGGAAACATAACATATCAGAAATTGGGGGGAATTGAAGGTATGGAATTGCTGCTGTTGCAGCCAGCGTGTAGGCCTACTACCCATGTATCTAAATACTTTGACTTAAAACGAAACTCTAAAATACAAGGGGTCAATGTAGTGAGCGACTGAAGTTGGACCATTGCAATTACAGTTAAGCCAACTAATGACTGGTTTACTGTGTGTGTGTGTGTGTGTGTGTTTTTCTTTTGTGTCTGCGTGTGAGTGAGCTACATCTTGGCAACGTCTTGGCTGACTGGTTTGTGTAGAATGTTTCAAAATTTGGGGATTTAGCCTTTACTTAGCCTTTACTTAGCCTCACGCTAATCGACTGTTGCTGTGATCGTTTATCAACCCAAACCTTGAATGAAAGTTGAAACAAATTCTTTAATGGCTCGTTTTGATTTAACGAATGTACAGGTAACAGTCTCAGATCATTTAAAATCGGGTTCTTCATTAATGAAAGAGGCTGATCAAATCGACAGTAGGCCTACATACATAAGATAACTTAAAAAAAGAGCTGATGACTAAAAGCGATGATAACCTTGATGCCCCAATCCCATTGTCGTCTTGTATGGCGGTCTCTGCCCGACCTTTGACATTAGCGGTCACCGATGTCCTAGACGGAGTTCCTCGCTCTCCACCCAACGTGTCGCTCACGAGGTCCCCCCGGGAAGGTGGGGGGGGGGCAGGCGCTCAGGGAGCTGGGGTAGGTCAAACCCCAACCACTGCGCTCGGCAACGAGCGTCCTCTAGTCTAGGGCGTCGTGTCTTTCCCGGCCAGGAGGGCGGCGTCGCTCTCCACCAGGTTACCCAGCAGCTTGCGGCGGCCCGCCTGGTAGTCCTCCTCCTCCACGTTCACCAGCAGCTTGACGGCCTCGTGGCCCACCGCCTGCTTCAGGGACTCCGTCATGAAGACGCCCTCGAGGGCCTCCAGCAGCGAGAACTTGAGGTGGTAGATGACGGAGCCCAGGTCGCGGGACTGCAGGATGGCGGTCTGGCTGAAGCGCTCAAACTGCCGCTCCAGCGCCTCCTGCTTGTCGGAGAACACGTTGCCCCGCAGGGCCGACTCGTGCTGGCAGTACACGGCGCGGAACCGCAGGCGGATATCTGCTACAAGGCACGACACAGCATGGTTAGTACGCGTGGATCCAAGGTTTGGCTACCTCACCACGTTCTCCTGGGCTTAACTGACGTAGCGGTTTAACCAAACTTTAAAACCCTCCCGTGGCTATAAATAGCTCTGGAATCATCGTTTAAAAACAGTGCGAGAGCTCCGGGTCACTTAGCGTCCAGGTGAAGACTCTGCTCACCATAGGTCTGCTTTTCCCTGGCCTCGGCTGCAGAGGGGCTCCTCTTCCTCTTGTGGCTTGAAGTGGGCGGGGCTGGCTCGGTCTGGGGCGTGCCCACCTGTCGCCCTGACGGGGAGCAGCCAATGACGGGCTGAGTTCCTGAGGACGCAAGAGTGAGGTTTCGGGGCTTTGGAATGAGCTAATGTTGTTCAGTGGTTCAGAGGTTTATGATGGAGAGGTTTATGATGGAGATGCACTACGGCTGCACACTAATGTTACACCAAAACCACAATATTAACGGTTGCCATAGTGATTTTAACGAAGGCTACCTTTGTAGTCTTCACAACATCAACATTAACATTACATTGCGAAAGTGGCAATGTAGACCTCGTTAATATTGATGCTACACAAAACATGAACTTTGAGAAGAAGACTTTAAGAGTAGGTTGACCTTCTCCCCACAATAACAAATGGTAAACAGAAGATCCAGTGTGCATCAGTACCCCTATACTGCCCATCAATGACAGGACTCCTTGAACGACATGCCCAAGGTAGTCTTTGTTCAGAGAAACAATGTGTTGAGTAAACATGAAGGCTAGATTGATCTTAGCAAGCGGAACGCTCCGTGACTCTTCCATGGAAGTCTACCCCCACCGTTGCTAAGCTAGCATCTGCTAGACAGACGTTACGTTGGGGAAAGAAGAATAAACGTTGCCCCTTGGGGGAATCACACCAGCATTGTGCCATGCATAAAACACCGTTCTATGCACATGCCAACCGCACACACACACACACACACACACACACACCTGTACTTCTGTGAGGCTTGTTGTCCAGTCCCTGAGCCGGGGAGGTGTCCTCCAGTTACTTATCAACGGGGTCCGGACACACTGGGAGGAACACAAGGGGTGGCGTTGCTGGAGTCAGTACTGTTCCATATCACCATGGAGACATTTAGCGGTGGGTGAGCTACGGGGTCAGGTGGGTGAGCTCCGGGTCAGGTGGGTGAGCTCCGGGTCAGGTGGGTGAGCTACGGGTCAGGTGGGTGAGCTACGGGTCAGGCGGGTGAGCTACGGGTCAGGTGGGTGAGCTACGGGTCAGGCGGGTGAGCTACGGGTCAGGTGGGTGAGCTACGGGTCAGGCGTCGGTGGTGGGTGAGCTACGGGTCAGGCGGCGGTGGTGGGTGAGCTACGGGTCAGGTGGGTGAGCTACGGGTCAGGTGGGTGAGCTACGGGTCAGGCGGCGGTGGTGGGTGAGCTACGGGTCAGGTGGGTGAGCTACGGGTCAGGCGGCGGTGGTGGGTGAGCTACGGGTCAGGCGGCGGTGGGTGAGCTACGGGTCAGGCGGCGGTGGGTGAGCTACGGGTCAGGCGGCGGTGGGTGAGCTACGGGTCAGGCGGCGGTGGGTGAACTACGGGTCAGGCGGCGGTGGGTGAGCTACGGGTCAGGTGGCGGTGGATGAGCTACGGGTCAGGTGGGTGAGCTACGGGTCAGGTGGGTGAGCTACGGGTCAGGCGGCGGTGGGTGAGCTACAGGTCAGGTGGGTGAGCTACGGGTCAGGCGGGGCGACTCACCGGCCTGTCTCTTGGGCAGCGTGATGTAGGGCAGCAGGTCGTGTCGCTTGATAATCCGCAGCAGCCGCAGAACGTGCCGGAAGTTGGTCTCGTCGCAGCGGCCCCGGCGCTGCGACGCCAACAGGAAGTCCCGCCCATTCCGGGCGCCGCCCCGCTCGTTCTCGTCGAAGACGTCCGCGAACAGGAAGGACAGCGCGCGCACGTCCTGCTGCGTCAGCTGCGCCCCCACGATGTCGAACATGCGATGCCGCTAGTACAGCCCGTTGGAGCCGTCCGCCGCCTCTAAGTCGCCGGGCGACGGCCTCCGCGAGGAAGCGGCACTGTGACGTGCGCCCAGAGGGTCGGCGTGGTGGAGGGGCGGCTGTTGTGATGTCATCGCAGGGCGGGATGGAGGCGGGGTGACGCCAGAACCCCTGGAGCGGAGCGCTCCACTCCTGCAGAAGAGTCACTGGCTGCAAAAGGAGCAGTGCAGTCACGTCAACAAAGTATATATATATATTAGTACACTCTCCATTAAATAGTCATGCATTGTATTTGGCGAATAAAACTGCTGATGCCATAGTATTGTTATACACAATAATACACCATAATTATTCAGTAAGTAACGTGATACAAACACGACACGGGAATCCTTAACTAGCCTGCATTTGTATCGCTGTTAACCTTTCATGTGTTAAACACAGTGGTTAGCATAGCAGCAGCATAAACAGCTCAAATGACACGCATGTCGGACATTTGGTTTTGGCTCGTTAGCCTTATTACGGCCTTATCTCACAGAAGCCAACCGTTGTTAGCTGCCATTAGCGCTGACACTCACATGACGCAGTAACAACAGTTAGCCGTGCTGCGTATACGAAGCTAGCCAGTGGGTCCAGCTAACTCTCACTGCTACCATTAACCAACGCTAGCAGAAAGCTAGCGTCAGATGTTAAACCATACCTGCCAACTTTAAAAAAAACCTTGGAGTGAGATTTTGTCCTGGGTCCGCCCGGGTCCTGCAGTCGGTGAAAAGCAGTTGCACTGCCTGCGTCTCAGAACTGAGGCCGCCTTGATCTCATGAGGTTATTGTTGCCCATGTGTGCATGACATCAGAGAAAGTCGGGATCAAGTCGGACACAAATCTAACCAGCATGCATTGGGCGGTGATCGCCGGTGATCGATTCTGCGCAGACCTGGCTCATCTCAAATGAGCCTCTTGTCTATGATCTGTGGGCATGGTTATACTGGCCTGTGGGCTTCTTGGAGGCCTTGATGATATCGGAGGGGGGCTCCCATTTGAAGCAGGGCTCCAGATTGGCCATCTTTATGGTCATTATTGAGGACAGGGTGCCATCCAATGCTAGGCTGTTTCTTCTCTTGGTTTTGTTCAGTCCCACAGCTGAAAACACCCTCTCAGCATCTGCGTTTGCATGGGGCAACACCAGGACAAGCTTGGCGACGGCAGCAAGCCTCTCGAATTCTTTGGCTCCTGTCACCTATGGAAAATGCATCAAAACAAAATGGAAAAACATACCTTGATTTTTGATTAATACTCTAAGTATACTGTAGGTTGATCCATTAACAAAGTTCAGATAAAAACATGCATAATTTGCAACATGCATGACACATATATACATGCAACAATTTTAAGCAACAGATGTAGCCAAGCCACACCTGCCAAAAGGAAAGACAAAAAAGGAAACAAATGTTTACCTTATGCTTCCGGGTTGCCATTTCAGCCCAGAAGCTTTCCATTTCAGTTTCGTCCTGCAGGGATATCATTGGCATGGTCTGATAATTTAGAAACTCCTCACCCAGAAGGTCATGCTCCTCTGGCCCATGGTATGGGAGGAGATGGGGAAACCTATTTATGAAAGTAGAGTTACAAGTTGTTAAGTTTGTATATAGTCATCAACCAGCAGCAGTTCATACACATCTTTGAGGAGAAGCCACATGAGAATATCTCCTGTGCAGTTTAGGAGTGAACATACCTCATCATAAAACAAAGGGTATTTTAGCTAAGATGATAGACAATAATTAAAGAAAAAATAACTAACCTTTCAACAAAGTACAGGACATCTTCGATGTCACTTTCAGCCCTCTGCCGTACATCTAGAAATGTTGCGTGCTTGATCAGTGGCTCTTCCAGTGGCAGCTTCTTAAGTGCATAGTCCACAGCAAGGGAAAGCAAGCTGTGTTGTGTCAGGAAACACAACACAGCTTCATGGGATGAATCCACCTGCTGTGGTGTGATGTCACCCTCGTCGAGTAATTTGTTAAGTTTAGCCCTGGTTGTGAACCCAATGTTCAACTTTCTTCCTGTCACAGATACAGCATATCGGTACAAGGCTAAATATCACATATCACAGTGTTTGATCATAATAATAGTTGTCAAACCCTAACCTGGTAAATGGTTTGCCTTTTCTTTAAAGGCAATTTCACAAGGCTCCTCATGGCACTGCAGAGCTGCTGGAACCATAAACTTGGAACATAGCTTGCGTACAAATTTCACCATCTATAACAGACATTTACAATAATAGTAGGTGAAACCTGTTTTAGAGGATCCCTGCAGATATCAGCAAGAAACACAGAATGGAAAAAACAGCAAAATCCAATCCCATCTCATCATGTAACAAAAATATTGATGACTGCTCTCTCTGAAGCAGCAAGTTGAAAGATGTGAAAGTTGGTACGGTGGCTTGGAAGAACAGCAGGTACACTTCTGTCATGAGGTCAGTGAATGTCTGCACAAGTCTCTTGAACCTGGCCTGATTTTCATGTTGAATCAATCAATAAATAACACAAAACAAGAGGTTGTCATTAAGTATGTGTGACTAACAATCCATGTAGTTGCTGCATAATGAAATTGAAAATTGATGACCATACTAGCAGAGTTGTAGTAGCTGGCCAGAGGTTCATACAGCCTCAGGATCCTGGTCACACAACGTTCAAGGCTTAGCCAACGGACCGAGATATGCAGGAGGACCTCCATGTACTCAGCTTCATAGAGCTCACAAAACTCTGTTTTAGACATTAAATCCATATCATATTTTCTAATGCTCAGCATTTCAGTATTACACTTAATAGTATCAAACATGCATACCTGTCAGGTATCCTTTCCGATTTGTGCTACCCTTGAACCAGTAACCGATGTCCACTACCATATCCTCCAAATCAAAACCGGACACCTGCAATGCATAAATCAATCATAACACATTCAGTCAATGCACGTAATTAGGATACAAATAAAAAGTTACATGTAAAGATAAATCAGGCCTTAACTCACTTTAAAAAATCCCACTCCTGCAGCTTTGGCGGTGTTATGTGCCACATGACAAGGACAACCATGAATATACTGTAGGTGTTGGGATGCTTCTGGAGCACACTAGAGGCAATGGAATTACGTGGTCCAATGTTCACTGCTGCATTGTCAACTGAGAGACCAATGCAGTTCTCCCAAGGGATGCCATGCTCCTCTATGGTGGAGTTAATTTTGGTGAAGATGTCACTTGCTGTCCCACATCTCGTCCCACTTGTTGTGCACATATTTAAAAACTGGTGGACAACTTTGCTGCCCATGAAGACCCGGACAGTAAGCGGGTTAATCTTTTCCACTCCTATAATGACAAGTTAGAATCATACAGATGTTCATGTTGTTAGATGTTTAAAAATACACAAAGCACATGTTTTGCAGAGGAGACAAATCTCAAATAGTTTGTGAAATACCAGTGTCATTCGACCCATCCATAACAAGGGTATACGGGGCTTTTTTCATCTCCTTCACAAGCTCCTGTGTGAAATATGGTGCGAGTGCTTCATTGGTAATGCAGGATGACTTAGTCCTGGCACACCTGTACTCCTGCGCTGTCTTCGAATCTCCGAAACAGTCTTTTAGGAGAGGCCCCAGGTGGTCCGCAAAGGCTAGGGGGACGTTGTGAACTACTAACCCAGCTGTCATTTTGACCTCAGCCCTTCTTGTCTGTAAGAAATTAAAAATTATTAATCCTCCCAAAATACCATAGTTTATTTCAAATAGACGCCTGCGATAATAGGGCACAGGTAAAAAACACATTCAGCAATTAAGATCTCAAATTAAGAAAACTGGACTGTACTACATTGAAATACAAACCACAAATTAGTCAAAACTATCAACCATGACTTTACCGTGATCAACGAGAACACAAAACTCTTGACTGAACCTTGACAGAAACATTACACATATCATACCTTAACCTCTTGTGCAGACATACCCCCAACAGATGGAATGGCCATTGCATATTGGGATAGTGTGGCTGTGGACTGGAGAGCTTGTTGCTTATCTTGGTGGCCTTTGTCTTTTATATGGCGCACTACATCTGTTACACCCTGGTGGCAACATGAGTTTTCAATACGGCAGACTGCACACCAGTAGTGCGTGTTGAGGCTCCCTCTGGTAATAAATGGCCATGAAGAGGTCCACTCATTTGAAAATGGATCTATATGTTGCTGCTCCAGCCAGAGCACGACTCTTCTGGCCCTGCTGTTGGATTGGGGGGGGGGGGGGGGTCTCTTCTGTCTGTCCCTCTGTGTCTTCTTCCATCTGCCCTGTTGGTTGTTCTATTTGTCCTGTCTGTTGCTCCTCTGCATGTGCGTCTATCTGTTGCTTCTCTGCTTGTTTGTCAGTCTGTCCTGTCTGCTCTCTCTGTCCTTTGTGTTGCTCCTCTGTCTGTTGTCCTGTCGTTTCTATCAATCGTTCTGGCTGTTCTGTCAGTGTGTTTTTCTGTTGTTTCTCACTTGGCTGGTTCTTTAAATAAAATAAAAGGTTTCGCTTTTGTCCTGGCAAAGGTCTGTTACGGGACATCTTTGAAACCTTAAACAATTCAAATGATCATGTTGGTTTAATAATCTACTCTCAGTTACAAAAACATACCTACTTCTATTGCACACATTTCCTGTATTTATGTTAAATTCTTTGGAATACATCTTACCTGTTCGAAATACTGTTTGATCCTACAGAAAAACTCTTCATCCACAGTGAGTCATTTTCTTTGGCCTGTTAATAAAAAAGATAAAGGCCATGTGAGTAAATAAACAATGCTATGAGCTGATGTTTTAAGTGGGGATGCACAGAATCTAGATGTTTGGGGTTCGGCCGAATACCAAATCCACTGGTTAAGATTCTGCTGAATCCGAAACAGAATACCAAATCCTACTCCCATCCTCAGTCCATTAACACAGTAAACACATTAATGAACAAAACAACGTCCACAGCCTCTAAAACTGTTAAATGTAACAACTTAACGTTGAATTCACACGCTCTTTTCACATCGTAGGAAAGCACATTGCTATCACCAGATGATGAAATGTTGGCTAACCAGTATATGATGAAGGTGTTGTGAAATGCTTGTTTAAAGCACTTAAATAAGAGCACTGCTCTCCTGCTGCTTGTTATGACAGCTGAGTTTACATTAACCACACTAAATCATGTTCACACGCACAAACAAATAATTTCTTTCAAGATTTAAAGTTTAAGAGAGTGAGTATTCAATTGGACGACATTTCATTGTTACATACCTAGTGTCAGCTCAGCTTCTTATCACACTTCTTCAGGTAGTGACCGTTTCTTCTCCTGTTGTCACATGACAAGGACAACCATGAATATAGGTGTTGGGATGCTTCTGGAGCACCCTAGAGGCAATGGAATTACGTAGTCCAATGTTCACAGCTGCATTGTCAACTGAGAGACCAATGGTATCTCTTCTTCTGTCGCTAACTTCGGGTTGCAGCGCATATGGTTCATATGGTTGAGTGGCGCTCATCAGCGCCATCTACCGTCGGCCGGAGTTTTTTTGCGTGAGAAATTGGATGTGTGGCGTGAGTGCGTGTGAAAACAGGCAAAAACGTGTGTCACACGGCGAAAGCGTGAGAGTTGGCAGCTATGCTCTAAATCCACACGTACACCCTAAAATAACAGACGGGTTTATACCAAAACCGCTCCAACAACACATCTACTCCTCCCCTCTGTCGGTGTCCATCCGGTCTTTTGATAGTTCATAGCCGCGCCGGGCTCCCACAGGTGCGTTAAATCGCCTCTGATCAGTCCCACGTGGGGCTGATCAGCCAATCCCAGCGCCGCCGTAAAGCAGCGTCATGCACGTCATACGTAAGCTTGTCCCCAGTGGTCAGAAAAAAGAAGAATGACAAAGGCATTGAAAGAAGGAAGGAGAGGTTTTCACACAATTGTTCATCCCTCGTAACAATATTTATTGGTGTTATTATTTATATATAGTTGTATTTCTTAGAGTCATATTAGTATACTGTGAAAAGAACAATTCAATAATAATAACCCACTTCTGTTGGATTTGTTGGGATCTGATTTTGAACCTTAAACGGATGATTGGTAAGATCTCAGCTATACGATTGGTTCAAGATGGTCCCGCGTTTCACGTTCCTGCGAAGCCCATTGGTCAGCAGGAGGTTAAATTGAGACTCTTATTTTTGTTCCTGTGTTGACGAAAGGAAGACAATAGCAGCTGCTAACCTTGCTGATAATTGGCAAAGGGCTTTCAAACGTTTACATACAATTACATTTGACAGCGACCACCAGAATCAAATATTCTGCGACAGAATGGTAAGTCAAATGGATCCGCTTTCTTCAATAGCGATGCTTAATCCTCCGGTAACTTAATTTTGGATGCGGGGACAGCTAAGCGTTGGTAGCCGCATATCTACGGCATAACTAGTGTCATTTAAACGCGCTTGTCCCAAAGGTGACTTCTAGAAACGTTATTGTTTGGGGACTCCACCACATATAGGCTTCTGACAGGGACGCGATGGAAGCTGGCTGGAGGGCTGGATCTTATAAACGGACGTTTATAATGTATTTACATTCTTTTAAACTTGATGTTTTACCACTCTGCCCCACAAGAGCACACTTTTACATATATGTATGCATTTACCAGTTATGTTGATTTATTAAAGTCAATATTTTGACGTCAGCTGGAGTCCAAATGTATATTTTCAATGGCAACAAGTATAATAATTGTGTAGTGTCGAATTAATGATCAATTGGGTTTTTCTTCCCTAACCATCTTTGCATATATAAAGTGATGTAAGTTAGTCAGTTTCTAATTTTAAACGTTTTCCTAAATGAGGACGCAGGATGTTTCTCGTCAATTAAAGTTGGTTTCCGACTATAAAGCCGAATGCATGACCTGTTAAATGTGAATGTGTTTACAAACCTTGACTAAAGTGTTCTTCTCTTTGCAGAACTCCGACCTGGAGAACTTAGCCCCTCAAGTGGTTTGTTTGGTTTACAAAGAGGCTTCAGATTTAGCTGCAGATCCTCCTGAGGGCATCAAGATCTATCCCAGCGATAAAGACATCACTCAGTTACACACAGCCATTGAAGGGCCAGGTAAGGCTCCATACTCTGATATTTCTTCCTCTGGTTGGATTAGGAGATGATGATAACTAACTAACTAATATACAACTATAACGACCAAGTATACGGCAGGTTTGATAGTTTGGTGCAGAATAATATGCCACGCTACTATCCATTGCTTGCTTATCCTCACACTGGACGGCAGCTGTCAAAGTGCTACCGCAATATTCAAATAATGTTTGAATATCCCAACTACAAAACGAACGAATGATAATTCGGTCATCCCATATTCGGCCATTCTGATGACGGCTGCCGTTGCCTCGACTGAAGCGTTGACATGAAGCGTTCTCGGGCATCTAGTGCTCTTACATATACATTTAATCACTGTGTTAGTCAGATGAAATGTAACCTTCGACCCGCAGTCCCGAAATATGCAGAGACATTAAAAAAAGGAGAATTTTTTTTGTATTTACCATTTGTCATAAAACAAAAGGAAGCATTCGAATACCGAATTGAGATTTGAATACCTACCTATTGAACAAATATTTAAGTATTCGGGCTCAGCCCTAGTCACTAATATTACCTTTTTGTAATACAGGAGCAGGAGCTCAGTGCATCTGTAGGCGTCCTTGAGCAAGATGGCTATCTCTTATAACTTCTTAATTACATCATTATGAGTAGGCTTAGTACTGGTACAAAATCAGTTTTGATATAAGACTGGTAAATGGTAACAGTGACCCAGTTTTCCCCCCGTGTGGCTCATTCTTCCCGCCCTGACAGAAGGAACGCCGTTTGCTGGTGGCATTTTCCGCATGCGTCTGGTCCTTGGGAAGGACTTCCCCGCGGCTCCACCCAAGGGCTACTTCCTGACCAAGATTTTTCACCCCAACGTGGGTCATAAGGGGGAGATCTGTGTCAGTGTGTTGAAGAGGGACTGGAAGGCGAAGCTGGGCCTCAGACATGTCTTACTTGTAAGTGAAAATCTCACCTCTTTTCTCATCTTTGTTGATTAAAGGTCTTATTTGTTTAGATGGTTTCACATCAAATCCTTGACTGGATTTTTATTTGGTGGTATGGTATTGTGCTAACTAATATTAGTTACGTTATATTAGTATTAATACTAATATAATGACTTAAATTATTCCTATTGAAATCTTGGCTTAACAATGTCCTGCCTTCAGAAACAATAATCAATCTACAGCCAAATAGTCAGCCTTGTATTTGTACAAATGAAGACTTTGCACTACACGCGCACACATGAATAAAAACTAATTACAACTAAAAACAGGCTCATTTAGCATCTGTGATTTTAAACTTTTGCTAGCTGTAACAGCATAGTGTTACTTTTTCTTTACCCAGAAACATGCAGAAATAATAACACTGACGCTAACCGCACACAAGATCCGCAGAGCTTCTGAAACGGTGGACACTAATCACTAAGGCTTCACTCTCTCCACAGACCATCAAGTGTCTTCTCATCCCCCCCCCCCCCCCCCCCCCTTGACCAAGAGGAGGCCGGACGCCACTAATCACTAAGGCTTCACTCTCTCCACAGACCATCAAGTGTCTTCTCACCCCCCCCCCCCCCCCCCTCGACCCCGAGCGGACACCACTAATCACTAAGGCTTCACTCTCTCCACAGACCATCAAGTGTCTTCTCATCCACCCCAACCCCGAGTCGGCCTTAAACGAGGAGGCCGGACGCCTACTGCTGGAGGACTATGCCGAGTACGCCCACAGAGCGCGCCTGCTCACGGAGATCCATGCCATGGGGGGCCACGGCGGCACCGCTGGGGCCCCGCCCAAGAGGCCCGCCGGAGACCCCGCAGAGAGGATGGCGGCGCCCGGCGCAGCCCCCGCAACAGCGCTAGCGCACGGCGCTAACGGAGCGTGCGCCGCCAGCGCTACGTCCAGCAGCGGCGCAGCCGGGAAGAAGACAGACAAAAAGCGTGCGTTACGGCGACTCTAATGCAGGTGTGTGTACGTCGACGCAGGCAGGTGTTGTCTCTTTGTCTCTTCAACGTGGCATGAGGCGTTCACTATGGCTCAGGCAGACGCTGTGGAGCGTAAACCAGCACACGGACTTTGAAAGGGGCTAGTCGTCGTGGAACTGTTCGGTGGTCAGCCTCCATTTTGAATCTGGTCAATGACGAGTGTGAAGGGAATCAGACAAAATGGTGACCTGATGCTATGGTTTGATAATGGAAACGTGTCAAAGAACGTGATGACAAAATGGCGATTAGCTTTTCATAATTATAGCTTAACACCCCCCCCCCCTTTATTTTGTTCTTTTTTTTTATGTCTCATTGTCCAGTATTTTCTAATGTGGTTTTCAATGAGTATTTATATCAAATTGCCTTAGTGTGTAATGATCTAGACCAGTGGCTAGGAGGGCGCAGGGTATTGTAGAATTACACAACCAGTGCTGTTACTGGTTTAAACATCCCCCTGGTTCCCTCTACAGCCATATGTGCTGTTGAATTGCCCGTATCTACCAGCCTTGTGGGCGCCAGAGAACCGCTTCATATTCAACAACTACAGAAGAATCCCTGCCTGATGGTCGACAGGTTTTCTCAGGCAGGTTTTCTGCCGTGGTCTCGGATGCGTGTTGGGAGCATCCCAGTCCTTCACTGGGTGGGGAAGGTTCCTCAAACACTTGTCGCCGTTGGCAATTTTTGTTTGTGTCGACTTATAAGTTATTTAAATTAATAAAGAATGAATTATTTGAAGAGCTGAGCAAGGAGTGGTTTGTTCATCCAGCATTGATCGCTTCAGACTGATTGTTAGATTAAATTAGGACGAGTGGACACCTCAAGGGTCAAGCTCGGGTTTTATTTGTTACGCAGGCCTATATTTAAATGTAAATATGTCAACGACTTTACAACAATAGCGTATGTGTTATGCAACAATCATTTTCTGTAGAAAATGAAAACAACCTACCATAAATAGATAATATTTAGGTGTGTCTAGTGAAATTTGTTGCACTGACTTTACTTAAGAGTCTACATTTAGGCAATTACCATTGATAGTATTTTTGTATTTTTTAGGTATCCTTCTTCAGTTGCTTTGCAGGAACAATGCTATTTTAAATGTAACCAACTAATGCCATTTGTGATCTATTGAATTCCCACTGTATCGGTAAAAGCCATGGGCTACATTATAATTGAGGAAAGTATCGTCCATTTGGCAAAACGTGGAATTTAAGGGAATTTGACAGTCAAATGGGAATACTATGTCAGACAGTTGTACAGGTTGAACAATTAAAAGAAAACCCAGAGTGTATTTAATCAATGAACCGCATCACAACCATCGAAATGGTCTGGGATTAATAAACGTCCGCATGCTGAAATGGGAACCCGGAAATGTTCCAAAGGCCGGAAAGGGCCAATGGTGAGCGCACGTCACTCACTGTCACCCCAAATTATAATTAAGGACTATCAAACTGTTTTTGTCGACGAAGCGACGCTACTGTCTGCTGTTTTCCCGCGCCTCCGCGGACACGCGCGGATGAAAGTGCTACAGGTTCCGTGACTGCTGATTAGAACGGAGCAATGCGCATGCGTTCCTTCACCAAAACCGCCGCTGGCTGGCGAGTGGAGAGCAGCGCGCGAATGGAGGCGGATGGTGAGCAGCTGTACGGGCCTCATCCATCTCAATACGACGGTAAACATTTGCAGAATATACGTTACGCGGATGTATTGCGACAGCACAGCGTTATATTAGTCCGACTGTAAGGGGGTTAGAAACCTAACTATAGCGTTAGAAACCTGGCGTTAAACAAACCTAGCGGATGGGAGTTAGCTCTGGTCGGTTAAATGGTTTAGCCCAGGGGTCAGCCACCCGCATGCGGCTCTTCCACCCCACTGCAGTGGCTCCCTGAACCGTTGAAGAAAATGGAAATAAATAATGGCTATTTTATTAAAATTTTTGCCGTTTTTTTGGAGATCACGGGGGTACTGTGACACTAAAATAACCAAAAATAAGTTTGAATGGTTTGTCACCCAAAATAAAGGTCACGGCCTACAACTACAAATGTCAAATGCAACAAATGTAACAAACTAAAGGCTATTAGTTATTTGATATATAGTATAACTATGTATACAACTTTATACGCTGTGTTATCTTAATTTTAGTGGTCAAATATGTTTTTTGGCTCCAGATTAATTTTATTTGGTGGGAGAGGGACCAAAATGGCTCTTGCGATAGTGAAGGTCGCAGACCCCGGGTTTAGACGATGGACGTTGAAATAATAACCAAAAGAAAACTTGGTGGTACAACGTAAGATGCTTGTAACAACAGTGGACTTTTGCATAGTTAACCAATTTAACAAGTTGGCTTCCACAACTGCATGTGTGATTTGCAAGTGACTGTATTCATGTTGTTTACACTGTATACCCATTCAGTACAGATGTGAAAGTATTTTTCTTCTTCAGGATCGTGTATTTCCATTAAAATGGCAGCCAATCCAATAAGTGATCAAACATCCCCCTCTTCGGCCAGGGGAATTCTCCTCCACACTGTGCCCTTACAATGCACTGAGGGACACGGTAAGGAGTCAGCGTTTTAAAGGTTATTGTCTTAAACGTATTAAGAATTGTGTTGTATGTTTTCAGTAGTGATTTCAGTAGTCAGGGTTTTTTGTTACGTTTGTTTATAACATGATGTAAATAGGCTATGATCATAATATTTCTATTTCTAATCAGATTTGGTGTGGTGCAGCTCATGCGAGGTTGAATTGAATTTTTTTATTTGACCACCCACTAATGACAGCCTATTCATTTAAAACTTGAATTCAAACACATATTATCCAAAAATCATGTTTTTTTTGTATCACTATTTTGTATTTTATAAGTACTTCCCGGGATGGGAATGACAGATTGGGTGGCAGTAGTGAAGCAGGAAGTAGAAGTGGGGAAACATACCAGGTTAACAGAGGTATTATTTATGGGAAAACTGAAGATGATGACGGTGTCATCATAGTAGGTGAAGGGGAGCCAAAATCTGGTCTAGTCTGTGATGGTCTTTTTCAATCTGGGAGGGGAGGGAATCCAAATGAGAGAGACCGAGGAGTTGGTAAATATGCATCTGACTACTCTCGTAATCGTTATACAGGTTACCATGATGACCACCGTTCTCAAGGTAACCCATGCTACTGTGGTACCTCCCCGTGTGGAGGTGGGATGGGAGACCCCTCACTGCTACATTCACACCTGCCCCCAGCCTTGCTGCTAGATGACTCTGAGGACAGTGGGACCAGTTCTGTCAGTCATGCTATTTCTGCCACAACAGCAGCTAACAGCAGTGGAAACGGGGGTGATGACTGGGGAGATATTAGTTGGGTCTTGGCAGGGGGTCTAGACTTCGGTCCCCTGGGCTCACCATCATCTACGTCTGGTATAGATGAAAGCTTCAGAGGTGGGGAGGATCAGGGGAACATGAACAGTAACCCACAGAACGCTACTATCAAACCAAAGCGTTCCCGAAAGCCACGAGCCAAAAAAGATCCAAACGATCCTGGGCAACCTCCTAAACTCAAACAATATACCCGTAGATCTCAATGCAGCGTGTGTGGCAAGGAATTTGCACGCCATTGTGCACTTCGTAGGCACGACCGTGTGCACAGCGGCGAGAAGTCTCACCAGTGCTCTGTCTGCGGAACATGTTTCAGAGACTCCTATAACCTGAAGATGCATCAAAAGATTCACACTGGTGCCAAAGATTACAAATGCACAATCTGCGGAAAATATTTCAGAGAGCCCCAATACCTGAAGCAGCATCAAAAGATTCACACTGGGGCCAAAGATTACAAATGCGCAATCTGCGGAAAATATTTCAGAGAGCCCAAGCACCTGATGAAGCATCTAACGGTTCACACTGGGGCCAAAGATTACAAATGCGCAATCTGCGGAAAATATTTCAGAGAGCCCCATCACCTGAAGAAGCATCTAACGGTTCACACTGGGGCCAAAGATTACAAATGCGCAATCTGCGGAAAATATTTCAGAGAGCCCCATCACCTGAAGATGCATCAAAAGATTCGCACTGGGGCCAAAGAATACAAATGCGCAATCTGCGGGAATGCGTTTGGCCACACCCAAAGCCTCAAGAGGCACTACAAACTCCACCAGGAAGGGGAGATGGAAGAGGTTCCTACCACACCAGCTGGGGGAAATGGGAACTGCTTTATCCCAAACACCCAATGTAGCGGGTCGCAAGACGGACGCCGGAATGAGGCAACCACCTCCTCCTCCTATCGCTCACATGCTCGAGATATAAAGCCTCAAGGCTCCGACACCCAACCCCCACCCCGGCGCTACACCTGTGCTATTTGCTGGGAGTCATTTCGCCGTCGTTTCCTTCGGACCGCCCATCACCAGACGGCGCATGAAGGTGGTAGTGGACAAATATTCTACTGTGAGGTGTGCGGTAAGTTCTTCGCTTATGCTAAGAGTCTCACCAGACATCGGCGATTAAAGCACGGACCGACACGCACAGAACGGTCTAACCCACGAGACGGTAACGGTGGATCTGCAGGCCGTCGAGGCGGGGCTGACATGGGTCAGTCCACACCTGAGCGTGAGGCCGCCAGCAAGGTGCTGCTACAAAGGCTCCGTCCACGTAAACCCACGGAGGACACAGTGTTGTAACTCACAGCAGCTCCCTGCCGGTTACTCTCCTTTACTTTACCATGCCCCCCCCAGCCTTACTCTCAGCCTCAGCCCCCAAACTCCACCATAATACCCCCCCAGCACCAGCCTTACTCTCAGCCCCCAAACAGTCATGTTAAGCTTTGTTTTGTTCCAAACAAAACAGTTTTGTGTACATTACGTCTCTTTCAAAGCCTTCTAAAGCCTTGTTGTTTTCTTCTGAAGAATAAAGAAAGTTCCATGTAGGTTTATCTCACTTTATTTACTGAGTAGTTTACTATATTTCAGCGTTAAGCCATGAGTGTTCTCAAATGTTTCCACCGTGTTCATAATTTCAACTGATATATTGTTGCTCTAACAATGTGACAATAGGCAAGGTATTGAAAAGAAAAGAGCGTAAGGAAAGAGCTTAAGAAAAGAGCGTACGATAAGAGCGTAAGAAAAGAGCATAAGAAAATAGCGTACGATAAGAGTGTAAGAAAAGAGCGTAAGAAAAGAGCGTAAAGAAACATCACATGTGCCTGGTGTTGCCTTTCATGCTGTGCGTCTATTACCAGGTCAATGAGATACCAAGTGCAGATCTTTTGTTTTTAAATAGTGATGATGGATGATAGAATATAGGTGATTAGAGGTGAGAGCTATGACTTTGAAAGAACTTGTTTAGTTTGGGTTCAGTCCACCGAGAGGATAGCCAGATGTCATGCTATTTTTAAAAAAGCCACAAATGGTCTGTAGCAAAGTCTGTAATATTACACAAGCCATATCCACCGAGAAGTCATCCAGATTTTATAAATGGTTAACCAAATTTGTGCAAGTATTTTGTATAGCTAGTAGAGTCAGAATATTTTAATGAGTTCTCTCTTCGACTTTAATTTGAAGATTCAACATAGAGGTGTGTCCGTATGTAATGAATCGTACACTGCCAAATCATAACATTTTTGTGGTCTTTTTATTGTCAAAGCCTGTTATGTGGCAACAGGGTTATGCTTTTTTTCAGTATTTAAATCTTTAGCGTAGCCCAGACAAATTAAGTGACTGTCCAGAAAGAAATGAATGAATATGGTGGATGTAACTGCATAGCCATTATGAATTCATTTAATATAATAATTGGTCATGGTGAGTTTAATATGAACCTATATTTGACCTTAAATTGTAACGATAGTGTTGGACAATGTCCCACAAGGATTATCATGCATTTGTGTTCATGACTACAAAAATTCAAGTAAACATTTTGTTATTTCTAAACACATTCTAAACACACCCCCTTAATTATAACAGTGAATTATAAATCATTTGCATAATAAAGTTGGTGGAAAACTTATTCATGATGGAATATTATTTTTTCATACACAGGCCTATATTTAAATGGAAATATGTGTCAACGACTTTCCAACAATAGTGTATGTGTTTATATGCAACAATCCTTTTATATAGAAAATGAAAACAACCTACCATAAATAGATAGAGAATATTTAGGTGTGTCTAGTGAGATTTGTTGCACTGACTTTACTTAATAGAGTCTACATTTAGGCGATTACCATTGATCAATAAACCGTCACCTAATGATGATTTGACGGCCAGCATCTAATAGTATTTTTGTCGTTTTTTGAAGGAGCCCAGTGGCAATAAACAGGTATCCTTCTTCAGTTGCTTTGCAGGAACAATGCTATTTTAATTGTAACCAACTAATACAATTTGTGACATTTGTGATTTATTGAATTCCCACTGTATCGGTAAAAGCCATGGGCTACATTATAATTGAGGAAAGCATCGTCCATTTGGCAAAACGTGGAATTTAAGGGAATTAGACAGTCAAATGGGAATACTATGTCAGACAATTGTACAGGTAGAAGAATTAAAACAAAACCCACGCTGTATTTATTCATCAATGAACCGCATCACAACCATTGAAGTGGTCTGGGATTAATAAACGTCCGCATGCTGAAATGGGAACCCGGAAAGGTTCGAAAAGGCCGGAAAGGGCCAATGGTGAGCGCACGTCACTCACTGTCACCCCAAATTATAATTAAGGACTATTAAACTGTTTTTGTCGACGAAGCGACGCTACTGTCTGCTGTTTTCCCACGCTTCCGCGGACACGCGCGGATGAAAGTGCTACAGCTTCCGTGATTGCTGATTAGAACGGAGCAATGCGCATGCGTTCGTTCACCAAACCGCCGCTGGCTGGCGAGTGGAGAGCAGCGCGCGAATGGAGGCGGATGGTGAGCAGCTGTACGGGCCTAATCCATCTCAATACGACGGTAAACAATTGAAGAATATACGTTACGCGGATGTATTGCGACAATTGTTGTAGAAAAAATTAGAGACGATGGCTGGTTCGTTTAAGGCTAAGACAAATGGATATCCGTAAATGATTTTATTTCACACGCTGCAGCACGCAAAAGGCACAGTTTCAAAGGCAACTCAGCATAGAGCAGAGTTCTCGAGAAAGGGCGCCCCGAAGACAGGAGGGACGCCTTTTTATACAGTCGGGTAAACAGTATGTCAGATATGACACTAGATGGCGCCATTGGACTGTCTATAATAGGTTCGATGCCCAATTAAAGCTGGACGCCTGGTTTAGGAAGGGAGTATACATTCAAGGTCAGGCACAGATACAGTGTTATAGAAAAAGGGAGTTTGCTCATATGGGAACAGAGCACCATGCAGGAATACAAGATAAATGGGCATCTGTGGGGAGGTAGGAAGTTGAAAAAGACAGATAGGTTCGTAGTGTGCATATCGGAATTAATTCGTTTTAGCAAGCTGACCTCAGGATGGGCCTTGAGTCATTTTCCCACCAGAATTCCCCCCTTTCGATCATATATGATCGATTTTAAAGGAAAATGACGAAGAATATAAAAGCAATACAGAATCAAGTAAAATCATATAACGTAATAATGAAAATCAATGAAAATCATGAAAGGCATAATGTAAATATGGAAATCAATTAAAATCATAAAAGGTATAAAGTAAATATGAAAGTCAAGTAAAATCATATGAGAATCAATTAAAATCAATCAATAAATTTTATGTAATAATTAGAATGAATCAAAATCATTAAATGCATAATGTCAAATGAAATCAAACAAAGTATATCATGTAATAATAGAAAAATCAATTGAAATCATAAATGTGTAATGTAAAAAGAAATCAAACACAGTATATCATGTAATAATAGAAAATCAATTAAAATCATAAATGCATAATGTCAAAAGAAACTCAGTGCTGGCCGTCGCGCATATGGCTCCTTGAAAAACCCCATAAGGTTAGGACTTTAAACCTGCCTTTTTATGGGGAAAAAGGCGGTGGTTGCACAGTGGTTGCACAGCCAGTGGACCGTACAATTTTAATGAGGTCGTCTTCAGACAAAGAGGCAGATTCTGAGGCATAATGAGGGGGACGATCAGGCCGGGGCAGGGTAGTAGGCAACAGAGAACAGGACTCAAGCTGGGCAAATGTGTGAGTCATTGGAGGTGCAGAGGGTAATTGGCCCACTGTGCGCTCAATGGTACGGATGACGAGGCTACGAACACAGGGAATAATACAACATCCGCATGTGGCGAGGATGGCTGTACCTATGGCGACAGATGCGAAAAGGGATAATGCTAAATCTTTCCAACGTCCGAACCACGTGGACATCATATCCCCGAAGGGGTCGGTCACCCCCGGGTTTTCTGCGAGCTCCTCAGACAGGGCCGTAAGGCCCGCCAATCCTTTGGTGATGGAGCCGTCCGGAGCAGTGTTATTGGGGATAAACGTACAACAAGTGTCCCCAAACATTTTACAAACGCCTCCTTTTTCCGCGAGCAACATGTCTAGTGCAATTCTATTTTGCCAGGTCATGAGGCTAGTTTTGTCTAGCTGCTCGTGAATGCCACGGACAGAATCTCGAGTGAAATTGATGAATCGCTGTTGATTGTAATAAATGTAGTTTATCCAGTCTACATTTTTGTTAGTAGTTGACCACCAAAAGAGGATGGACTCGAAGCCTGCTGCGATTTGGTTTCGAGCTTTAAATTCGTCAGGGACTCCTCTAGGGACACCAATGTCATCTATATACACATGTTTGTCAAAGTTACCGCCTGGGTTTGAACGTCGGATTAATTACCCCCGGTTACCAGCGTTCTGCGCTGTTTCTGTTAATGGCGGCGGATGCGAGAAGCGCCGCGGGGAAGAGCCGGGATCTGGGGCGTCTAAGCCGTAATGGTCGATTGTTACCTTCACTCGAGGCACGGCGGATGGTGTTTGGGAGGATTGGTCGTGGTTGTGGCGGATAGAACACTAGAAAAGGGAAAGAACAGGCAAAGAAGCAAAATAATAAAACATAATAATATAGCAGTCAGAATCATAAGCCACGCCCATGGTCCCGGCGTGGCCTTTCTATACCAGGTGTATGTTGTGGCCATGGGACAGTTTGTGTGGCAGATAGGCACCGGTGGTGGGTCTCCTGGTTTCGGGTCACAGCAAAACCACTGGATGTCAGGTGTTGCGGAGGGAGATGACCCTTCATCCCCGGGGTCCGGTGCAGGGTGGAGGCCCGTCCTTGGAACGGTTACTGGCGTCAGTTTATGGTTTTGGAGGCAGAGCACGTCGTACACCTCTTTTGTGTTAGGTGCGGGAGCGTGTGTGCATGGGCAAATCAGTTCTGTCAAGGGGCTGGTGTGGGCATCTGGACTGCTCCTTTGTACTTCTTGCTATGGGAGGCATGGGCCCATGACTGTCGCTCCCCCACCTTCACCATCGTGTGTGTGGTAAGGAGGACTTGGAAGGGTCCTTGCCATCGTGGTGAGTTCCATGTTTTTCGTCGGAAGTCCTTGATGACCACCAGGTCCCCTGGCTGGGTGGAGTGTAGGGGGTGTTCAGCTTTCTGGGGCAGCGCCGCCTTCACCTGGAGTCGTACCTGTGAGAGAGCGTTAGACAGGGAGACACAATATAGTAACAGTGCATCCACTGCACACAGTGCAGTGGAAGGAATCGTCTGCTTTCCTGGTGCCGCTGTACCTATGGGAGGTGGGTTAGCAAATAAAACTTTAAAGGGTGAGAGTATTGGTCTTTGTTCTGACTTTTATTCTCATGTACATCAAGGCTAAAGGGAGTGCCTTTGTCCAGGTTAGGCCTGTCTCTTTGCCAATTTTCGCGAGCTTTGCTTTTAATGTTCCGTTCTCTCGTTCCATCGCACCACCGCTCTGGGGGTGGTACGAGCAATGGTATTTGAGGTTGATGCCAATGTATGTGCTGATCTCTTTGATAGTCTGGTTAACGAAGTGTGAGCCGTTGTCGCTACAGAGTTTTGTGGGGATGCCCCATCGTGGTATAATTTCCGTTAGTAATGCTTTTGCAACTATTCCTGCCGTTGCCTTTGAGGCGGGGAACGCTTCAACCCATTTAGACCACATGTCGACCATCACAAGGCAATAGCGTTTGCCTTCCGATGGTCCTAGTTCGACAAAATCCATCATGACGTGTTCGAATGGGCGTGTCGTGTGCTGCGTGTTCGACTCTCTGTCCTCGGCCTACGTTATGATTGGCGCAAATGACGCATGCCTGACAGTATTTTTGTGTGTATGTGGAAAACCCTATGTTGTACCAATCCTGTTGGATAAGATCTATCATCCCCCCTTTTGACACGTGGTCAAGCCCATGTGTCAATTTAGCATAGGCGGGGAACATGGCCACCGGGAGGCATGGCTTCCCTGTTGGGCCTTTCTAGTGGCCGTCGACAAAAACACCGCCCCCCTTTGTGCCACTGCGCGCGCTCGTCTGACGTGGAGAGGTCCTGGACCTCTGCGACGGATGTTGCTACATGATCGACCGGGGTAGAAACGAGTGTGAGGTGAGCAGGTGGAGGTCGGGTAGCCACGGCCTTTGCTGCTGCGTCTGCCCGGTCATTACCCAGGGACACAGTGTCGGTACCCGCCCGTAAGTGCTGTGCATTTAACAACTGCAATTTGGGTGGGCAGGAGGATGGCATCGAGTAACGCAGATATTTTGTCATGGTGTAAAATGTGTTTGCCAGATGATGTGAGGAAAACCCCTGTGCCGCCAGAGGGCCCCGAAGTCACGGACGACGCCGAACGTGTACTGGGACTCAGTGTAGATGGTAACAGTGGCGCCCACTGTTGCTCGGCAGGCTTCGGTGAGGGCGACGAGTTCAGCAGCCTGCGCAGAATAGTGAGAGGGGAGAGAGTCAGAACAAATCGTCTCATAATCAGATACCACAGAAACAAATAAATAAATAAATAAATAAATTAAAATGATAACCAGCGTGCGTCAAACCTGTTCCCGGGTCTCTGGATGTGGAGCCGTCTACGTAGAAGACGTAGTCGGGGTCAGGAAGGGGAAACCTCCCCTAGATCAGGATGTGGCTTACATACCAACTGTAATTTAGCTAAACAGTGGCGTGGCTCGCCCGCTCCCTCAATAGGGAGCAGGGTAGCTGGATTGAGAACATTGCAGTGTCTGACATGTATGTGGAGCAGGTCAAGGAGGATGGTATGATATTTAAACCATCGTGCTGCAGATAAATGGGAAGTTTTCTGTTCCAATAGGATCATAGAGACCGCGTGTGGAACGAGCAGTGTGAGGTCGCCGTACCCCACCAAGTCTCTAGACGCCATAACAGCTTTTTCCGCCGCTGCTCATAAGCAATGGGGCAGCCCTGCTGCTACCGGGTCTAATTTAGAGGAGAAGTAGACAACCGGGCGTAACCTGTTCCCATGTTGTTGGAGGAGGACTGACGTCATGCATCCCCCTCTCTCATCCACGGTCTGGGTAAAGGGTCACATTGGGTCTGGAAGGCCAAGCGTTGGGGCGCGCTGGAGCTCCAGTTTGAGGCCCCTGAATGCTTGTTCTGCTTCCGCAGACCAGATCACGTGGTCCGAAGCCTGGAGTCCCTTGCCATGGATGATAGTCGATAGGGGACCCTCCAGGAGTGAGTAGTTGGGAATGAACGTTCTGCAACAAGAACACATACCAAGAAAAGACAAAACCTGTTTTTTTTTAGTCACTGGCCGTGGGATATTGGCAATGGCCTCCACACGCTTGGATGAGAGGGCTTTGCCCTCTGGTGTGAGGTTGTGGCCTAGGAAGACAACATCCTGGCAGTCCCACTGGAGCTTCGAGAGGCTGGCTTTGTGCCCCTCAGACGCCAGATGGTGTAAGAATCGCAGAGAATTACTGCGACACCGGTCCTTAGTTGGGAAACAAACCAACAGATCAACAACATACTGTTACACTGCAGAGCCCTACTGTAACTGAAGTGATGCTAGGCTTAACCACAACAGGCTGTGCATTTTTACTTAAGCCGACATCATATTTGCTGGTCGCCTACAGTCGTGTGGGTACGTCTCGTAAGTCAGGGTGGATGGTCGAGGTCATGGTCGTGGTCACGTCTCTAGCCATGGTAGTGGTGGTCTCGAGCTGTGGGAGAACATGCAATTGGGGACGTGCAGGCATCATGCATGAATGGCAACTATTAACATTGGAAGACAAAAATGTAAAAGACGAATTTAGTCGTAATATGATCATCTGACTGACTTGTAACAAGTTAGTAATTGTTAAGACACAAACGTAATTGTAATCTAAACCAATTATAGTAAAAGCCATATCCTTATTAGCCCTATTGTTTCATCTGAAGTCAGATTTCAGACCTCTCTCGTGTAGTCTACCACTCTGAGTGTGGGAGTAGCCTCCCTTATCTCAGGGGCCCTGGCACACACACACAAGAAGACAGGCTCAGGCTCACACACACACACTCTCACATGGCTTTTTCCTCTCTCCATGTTCTTCCTTTCTTTTCCAAACCCCCAGTATTCCATTGTAGACAACATGATTTAACATTTGGATCCTTGTTAATTTAGTACTTGTCTCTCAATTGTTATCTCAATATTATTTTATAACCTTTAATATAATTTATATTCATAGCCCCTCAGGAAGGTTTCTTTTTTCTTTTTCCCTATGTTGTCATTTTAGTAGTTAACTTCCATGGCTATTTCAACCATCCCAATTTTCTAACACTGGTGCTTACAACTCAACCAGTATCTAGGCCATTCGTGGCAAGATACACAGACCACATAAAACACACAGACAGACATTTGGGCCCAACAAGCTAGCTCTAAACACATAGACAATAGTTATAGACCATTACTCAGAACCTGTTGGATTAACTAAGACTTCATCAGGTTTATTGGACAGTATATCCACTACCGCGCTCCCTCAGGGTCCTTTAGGGCGGGTCCCACTACCTCGCTTTGGTGAGGTGGGAATTTCCCTGAACTCCGAAGAGTCCCCAGCGCTGGTTGACCCCTGGACTTCTGTGGTCAAGCAGCAGTGGTGATATCTGCCCCAATCTTTTATGACGGAGGCAGAGGAAACTTTGTATTTTAACTCTCCCCTGGATGTTCATCTAATATCCTGCTCTATGTCCCTTTCTTTCTTGGCTACTTTCCTTAATCCTTTCTATCGTTCTAACAATCTGTGTATGCATGTCAGTGGGTGTTGTCAGTGGGTTAGGGTGTGTGTGGTTTTAGCAAGCAGTTCTTCATTGCGGTGTGCGTGTGGGTGTTTGTTACCGCCTTTCGGTTCGTTGTCGTCCGGTCGCTCCGTCGCCTCTCCGCATGTCCACCCGTCCGCCAGTCAATTAGCCGGTTCCTGTAGTCCTCGTCTTCCCCAGCCGTCTCCCTGCCTCTCCTTTCTTGGCCGTGGGCCGTCTCTCATCCAATGGTCCCCTGGCTCCACAGTTAAAGCACCCTTGGTTTCTCATACTGCGAAACCTTGATAGCCTTTGGTTTTCCTGCGTGTGGCCGTGTGCCCCCACGTCGTGGACCATATGAGTCTCCCGGTGGCCCCCTCTGCTGATGTCGGGGCCACTGTTCGTGTTTGTTGGTCAGTTGGGGAGAGTAGTCCGGAGGCGCACTAACGGTGGCAGGGCCTCTGTCTCTGAGAACCGTCCGATGGGCTGAGGGTGCTCCCCCCTCTCTCGGAAGATCTCCGGCCAGTTGGAGGGATGCCAAGGGAGGGTAGATGGACTGAGATGTTTATCCAGCTGGGGTGGAGGGTGGTGGTTGCTCTGGTCGGGCCTGGTTCCGGGCAGCGGGTGGTGGACACGCGTCGAGGTCCGGGCGTACCTTCAGAAACGTAGGGGTAGTAACAATGGGTGGGTCACTGTACTTCGCTATATATATTATCACTTTATATAATATGTGTCAATAAATGAGAAGCATACTGACACAAGAAGATGCACTAGTGCAATGTTTTCAATGCATCTTCCTGCAAACCAAGCCCCCACTAAACCTCAAATAAGCTGCCCACCCCCAACATTCAACTATGCATTGTTTAAGCATCCATGAGAGCTGTGGAGGGAAAGGGGAGAATTGCGTGTCTGAAGGTAATTAGGTGTAATTAGGTGTAATTAGGTAATTAGTTTCATTTGTTCCCTGAGTTCCACGGCCAACCGATAAACGGGACGTTTGTGGTTGTGGTGTGATGAATAACATGTAATGTTATCGTCTTGAGCAGCGTTCCAGTTGTATTGGTGGTTTGTTGATGCACAAAGGAAAGATGCAGTAAAGCGATGGACGGGGCTATTCGGCCTTCCCCAGACATGTTGTCAAGGGGAACAGCGCTTGGTGAACGCTTGAATATACAGCCGATTGGGATAAAACACGTTAAGTACGTTTAAAATAAATCAGTCAAAACCTAAACCACACAACCGACTGCATGCCTTGTAGACTCCTAACCACGCAATGCCTTCCTGTATTCAAAAGTGGTTTTATAAACGTCTAGCTACATTTGGTGGAATAAGATCCAATCCCTATTACAGGCGACGGTTCACATTTAAAATGTGCCCAACATCTATATTTTAATGTATGCCCTTTTTAAACGCGCATTTTATGAATCAATCAAGGCATATAAACACGTTATATAATCATAAGCACGTGGAAAAGTATACCGTGTATAGCATAATAACAAGTCGCCATGCCCAATATTGACACTTGAGGTATTTCAAAGTAAAGGCCTTGCTTTCCCTTGGGGCTGATGGAGATTACAGATGTTGGTGATGCCGAACAGCAGCCCACTATCTGCTCTCAGGCGTCACAGTGCGGAGGCCTGCTGTGAAGGGGGCGGGATGACGTGGACGTGTGGGAGGAGATTCGGGATTATTTCGTCCAGTAGCGACCCTGTGGTCGGGGGTCACATGGGTGTTCCGCATCGAAGCGTCCAATGGGCGTCCATATTAAAAGTTGCTCGCGCTGGTGACGAGGAATGATTGGCAAACCCCGGTAAGGTCGATTAGATCCGTGGGGAGAAGCCTGTGAACTCTCTGAGGCCGCTTCACGGCGTAAGGCGACCCCCCCCATGGCGTAAAGCTTTTATTCCTTCCCACCGTGACCTTCTCAACGTTTGTTCATCGTTTCCCACCAGGTAGTAGGCCACGTTCGTTTCTGTTGAGGTTACATTGTGTGTCTTTTTTTAAACTAGCCAAGCACGGCCCATGCAAAACAGTTGCATATCCTATAGCTGACCTGTTATCTAACATTTGTCTTGCAGTCTGTTCGTTTGAGGTTCTGTTCAATGTGATGCTCTTCGCCTTGTTGCTAAAGTCAGCTCGTATTTCCATTGAAAGTTGTTGTTTGAATGTTAAGCTTTAAGCAATTGCTTGAACAATTGTTGCATTGGAAAAGAAAAAAAAAGAAAAAAAGTAGGACCTCAAGCAGTCACACGAGGTATTCACAGCCCGCGCGCCGCCTTTCCCAGCGGCCGCGAGCGACTCGCCGGCGCGGTCGTCACTCATCACCGCCGCGTCTCACAAAATGCTCGGTCGAGGTCGGACTCGAACCGGCGACCCTACGCCCGTGCCGTGTCTCACAAAATGCTCGGTCGAGGTCGGACTCGAACCGGCGACCCTACGTCCGTGCCGTGTCTCACAAAATGCTCGGTCGAGGTCGGACTCGAACCGGCGACCCTATGTCCGTGCCTTGTCTCGCAAAATCCATACGTGGCGGATACAGTGAGCTTGGTAGCTGCGGTAAGAGGGCATTTGCATGCCTTATAAACTGGTTTACCGAAAGCAAACACATCTGCCCAGCCTGCGTTGTGCAAACAGAGAGGCCTCTGTTTTGCATAGGCGAACGTCAAACCAATGCATCCAATTATATTCTGAAATATAAAGAATATAAAGATAGAGACACACACACACAGAAAAAGAGAGACACACACACACACACACACAAAGAGAGAGAGACACAAAGGCATAGAGACACACACAGACAGTGGTTACATAGTAGATGCCGTTTATGTGTGATATTTTGCCACCTGCTGGCGAATTACGCTTCAGAGCGATCACTTTAATTGACACTGTGACGTCACGGAACGAGACATTGTTGTGGAAAATTGGATGACTGGTGGCTGGCTCGATTAAAGGCTAAGACAAAATGGATAGCCGTAGTTGATTTATTTAATATGCTGCAGCACATAAAAGACACAGTTTCAAAGGCAAACTCCACACAGAGCAGAGTTCTCGAGAATGTGTGCCCCAAAGACAGGAGGGAAGCCTTTTTATAAAGTCGGGAAAGCAGCATCTCAGAAATGACACTAGATGGTGCCATTTGACTGTAGAACAGATTCGATGCCCAATTAAAACCGGACACCTGGTTTGGGGAGAGAGCATACAGTCAAGGCCAGGCACAGATACATTGTTTTAGAAGAGGGAGCTTGCTCAGGAGTTTCTCATATGGGAACAGAGCACCATACAGGAATACAGGATAAACAGACAGCTGTGGGGAGGTAGAAAGTTGAAAAGACAGATAGGCCATTATAGTGTGCACATCAAAACTAATTAGTTTTAGCAAGCTGACCTCAGGATGGGCCTTGAGTCATTTTCCCACCACAAGTAACGGTACTGTGAAAAGGTTGGGAGGTAGGCCTACATGCCTAATGGTTTACTATGATGGGGTTTAAGCTTTGGCACCCCAGTGAAAAACAAATCAAAAGTGGGCTACTCAAATAAGTTATCATTGTATATAATGTAATATGTATAATAATAATAATAAGGTAATATAATATGTAAAATATCAATACAATTATTGATATTGTTTATGACCGGTCTGCTTATGGGATCAAATCCATAGACCCTCGTAGCGAGGTCTCAGCCTGTCTGATAGACATGAGACAAATTACCAAAGCTGTCCTACTTATTATGCATCCTAGAGCCTTTGACATTAAAAAATAAAACGATCAATATCATGGAATATATCTATATTGTTGGAATGTTTTTCTGTTTAAAACGGGGTCATTACTGGGGGACAGGCCACCAGAAATGGGGACGTCTGTTCACCCACATTCACAACAATAAGAAAAAGGGGCATATACGTTTTTTGGTTTGTCTACAACCAGACTACTCATGTTGGACAGAGGGGAGGTAGTGGAGTGGCTGGAGACCACCACAGAGGAAGTCTTCATCATTGAGGAGTGTGTACTACCTGCTGGTAAGGCATTCACCATCCTGCACTGTTAATGACTTCATCTAATCTTTACTATTGGTTGTCATCGGAGTCTCCCTGACGATTTGTATTTTTATTTTTATTTTATCAGTGCTTCAAGGATCAGAACCAACAGGAACCCCCGCGCAGAAGTTGCTGGACTCAATGGTGCAAGGAGAAGATGCTGACTTCGATGATGGCTTCCGTAAGCAATAACCTGTTTTTCATAATATGATTGTAGCAAAGTCCACTGCTACACGCCACCTAGGTGGCTGCCATACTCCACCTAGGTGACTTTCCTCAGGCTCCTCCAAACAAAGGACACAGGGTGGTGATGTTAAACCGGTTTATTGCCAAGGTTGAGTATAATGATACAAACAGATGGTGATCCATGCTGCCATGTAGGAGAGCTCTCCCTGAGTGTGTGCGGTGATGGCTGGTTTAACCTGTTGTTAGAAAAAAGGTAACACCCCATGGTATGGTCCTATAGAGAAGTATGGTCAGGGCCCGAGCCCCCAATAGATAAAGTGACAGTTGTCAGCTGATGTCACAAGATTAGTCCATGGTTGTCTGTGGTGGGAAAATGACTGAAGGCCCATTCCGCGGTCAGCCCGCTTTAACTACTCCATTTCGATGTGCATACCATAGTAGCCTATATATCTTTTTAACTATCTACCTCCCCACAGCTGCATGTTTACCTCCCTTCCCGCATAGTGTTATGTTCTCATGTGAGACCATCCAGAGCAAGCTCCTCTCCCCAAGTATGTGTCTGTTCTTGACTGCATATCTTCGCCTTAAATCAAGTGTTACCCTGACCGTACGTTGTACCCGCTATAAATAATAGGTGGCGCCATAAATGTTGAACTACGACCGAGTGACCCTAGGTTGCACCCACTATAGTGGCGCCATAGAAGTTGAGTTACGACTGGGTGTCTGGCTTTAACTGTATTGAACCAGTTATAGATGGTAAATGGCGCCATCTAGTGTCACTTCTTAGACGTGGGTTGCTCCACTCTACAATAGGACTTCCCTAATTTGCTACAACATGTCTCATGCCTGGAAGACCCGAGAGCACGAGTCACATGGACAAAATCGGGAACACGCTCTCCGAAGCCTCCTCTCTCCTGCGCGCGCCCGAGGGGAGAATAAAAGACACCAATCCACGGAGATCGGGGCTTCTTCTTTCATCGCGACCTCCCTCTCGACGGAGCTCGTTTCAGAGAACCAAGACCAGCGCTGATAGTTTAGAAATACCCCCGTGTTATGCCTATTTTCTAGTCTAGTAATTAAAGTAGTCACAACGCCTATTTCAATTCTACCCTCCGGTTCCTGGTGTCTTACTTCAAGGTGTCTCCTCTATTTAAATGTATTAACACTGCGCACACTGATTGCTCAATGTGCAACAGGTGTGCAGCCTCACCCAGCTCCAGACTCCAGTCAGTCTGACTCGGGCCAGGTGAGGCTGCTTAAACCAGCCATCATCCACACACACTCCCACAATGATCAATAGACCTAATACCAGGACACTGACTCAGCTCAGTGGTATTGCTCACCTTTTCTTTTTGTGATACGTGGTTTCCAACTCTTACAGATCTAATTTATCTGATTTATTTATTAATAATTAATATATTCATAATGAACTATCTGGTTTCTACAGATTGTGACGAGTGCCGGTCTCTGTTCCAAGAGCAAAGCAGCGTCATCACCGGCCCGTCCTTCATCCTGGACTCGCCCGCCAACATGGCCGTGCCTCAGAGAGCGCTCCTGACGCTTCCCCATGGGCTGATGATAGGGAGGTCCAGCATTCCCGACACGGGCCTCGGGGTCATGAACCAGGGGCCGGCGGTGACCCCCGGAATGCATTTTGGGCCCTACGAAGGGGAAGTGACCTCCAGAGAGAATGCAGTGGCCAGCAGGTTCTCCTGGGAGGTGAGCCGGACCATGGGCAGCAAAAACCAACATGAACCCGTTGGATCTTACTTCCGTAACATGGAGGATATTAAGGGTGGGACTTGGATGTGATGATATCATTCAGGGATGATTGTTGTGTAGTTTTAGGAAGTAAGCCAGCAAGAATGATTTTTTTAAAAGTGATTCTACCTGTGTAATACGTTGGGTGACTGTGTTAGTAGACACTTGTTTGAATTTCTCTAGATATACAAAGTAAGTGACGGCTACCACTACATTGATGCAGCGAGAGATACGCACTCAAACTGGATGAGGTGAGCACTGTACATACTCTACTTGTGTCGCTGAAGACAGAATACACTTAATTCATATACATACAAAATGCATTGTATTCAAATGAAGCTTAATGCATTCTATTCATTAGAGATAGTACAACTATCCATATAGCCAAAGAAAGAATACATTCTAAAATGAAAACAACAAATTTCTTATAGACAATTTGCATTGTATTTTATTTGAGGACTTAATTTTTAGACCGATTTGAAATTATTTACTCTGCTTATTTCAGTGCCAGAAACATAAAATAAGGTCAGCCCTAGTAGAAAAAGACTATTTAAGCAACAGGGAGCACACTATTCAACACAATGAGCAAAGATGGCCACCTCTCACTGCTCTTCGTCAGTCTGAGGTCCCTGCATCCTATTCTCAAACAGGTATGTGAACTGTGCCTGCAACCCAGAGGAGACCAACCTGCTGGCGGTCCAGTACAAGGGCAGCATTTTCTTCCACTGCTGCCGCACCATCCAGCCAGGAGACGAGCTGGTGCTGTGGCCCAGCGCAGGGCTGGTGAGCCGGCTCAGTGAGGCCTGGAGCCACATGTGGCTCAGGAAGCTTTCTCCCACAGGTCAGGGGGCTCTCTAGGTCTCTCTTACTGAGGAAACACGTGTTCTGAGATACACCCCCTCCTCCAAAGATGATATGCTTTGACATGGAAAAAGGACCCCATTCCCTCATCTTACTTGAAGATTTTGACAAAATGGCCGTATTTCATTTTTGTTTTGTTTCTTTTCAGAGAGTGACCCGGGCATCGCGTCCCAGATGTTCTTCTGCGCCCACTGCCTGCTGTCCTTCACCACGGAAACGTGGCGCCAGCGCCAGGCGGAACACTTCAGCACGCAGCCAACGAGGGAACGTTCCACACCCCACACAGGGCCCGCAGGGCCCCAGAACCAGGACCACCCTCCCAGGGAAGGGTCCCCCTCCGCCACTCCCAACCCGCTCGACTCCTCGATGGCGTTGGACGTCGCCTCTCAAGAACCACCGGGAACCGAAGAAGCGACGGTCGCCGAGCACGCGCCCGGGCAAGAGAGTCGCCCCCTGGAGGAGGCCGTAGGAACGGCAACGCGGGAGAAACTGCACGCGCCCGGGCAAGAGGGTCGCCCCCTGGAGGAGGCCGTAGGAACGGCAACGCAGGAGAAACTGCACGCGCCCGGGCAAGAGGGTCGCCCCCTGGAGGAGGCCGTAGGAACGACGGCGGGAGAAGGGGCGCACGTTTGCCCCAAATGCGGGACGAAGTACAGCACCGCAAAGAAGTGCAGACACACGTGCACGTACCCGTGCACGGACTGCGGCAAGGGCTTCAGCAACCGCTACAACCTCAAGCAGCACCAGCGCGGCCACGCGGGGGAGAGGCCGCACGGCTGCCCACACTGCCCCAAGACCTTCCTGTACAGGAGCCAGCTGAGCGTGCACCTGCGCACGCACACGGGGGAGAGGCCGCACGGCTGCCCACACTGCCCCAAGACCTACGCGCAGAAGAGCAAGCTGAGCGTGCACCTGCGCACGCACACGGGGGAGAGGCCGTACGGCTGCCCACACTGCCCCAAGACCTACACGCAGAAGAGCAAGCTGAGCGTGCACCTGCGCACGCACACGGGGGAGAGGCCGCACGGCTGCCCACACTGCCCCAAGACCTTCGCGCAGAAGAGCAAGCTGAGCGTGCACCTGCGCACGCACACGGGGGAGAGGCCGCACGGCTGCCCACACTGCCCCAAGACCTTCGCGCAGAAGAGCAATCTGAGCGTGCACCTGCGCACGCACACGGGGGAGAGGCCCTACCTGTGCGCCCACTGCGGCCAACGCTTCCGTCAGTTGGGGCACCTGAAGCAGCACCAGCGCGTCCACGCGGGCGTGCTGGTGCCGCTTCAGGTGCCCCGAGTGCTCCAGGAGCTTCAGCCGTCTGCAGAACCTGCGCGCCCACCTGCTGCTGCACCAGAGGACGTTGGCGTGCGACACGTGCGGGAAGAGCTTCTCGCGGAACGACCGCCTCAGGAGACACCAACAGAAAATGCACCCGTGATTCGGGGAGTTCACCCATTCCAGGGTCGTGTTTTAATATGGACAAACCAGGTCTAAAGGCTATGCTATGCCTGGCGCATTAACACTGTTAGTCTGGTTATATGACCCGGTGGAGGTAGTCTGGTTAGATGACCCGGTGGAGGTAGTCTGGTTATATGACCCGGTGGAGGTAGTCTGGTTATATGACCCGGTGGAGGTAGTCTGGTTATATGACCCGGTGGAGGTAGTCTGGTTACATGACCCGGTGGAGGTAGTCTGGTTATATGACCCGATGGAGGTAGTCTGGTTACATGACCCGGTGGAGGTAGTCTGGTTATATGACCTGGTGGAGGTAGGTACTTTTATTCTCTCTCTCTTTGTCTCTCGCTGTCTCACTCTCGCTCTTTCTCTGCCTCTCTGCATCAGTTCGTCTTCATCACCGGTAGTCTGCAGTCTCTTCTCCACTTCTCTCTATCATCTCTTCCCACAGATGTGGTTTCACACATGGCTTCTACTGACTGGTGTTAACCAGAGTTCACGGGGACTCTGTGCGTCTGTGGGTGTGTGTGTGAGACAGCCAGTTATGCAACAGAAATATGGGTCGCCTCCCCAAGCACACACTTCTACATTCAGATACACTTACTCTCAACATCACTGTATCTCTCTGTCTCTCTCTCGCGCTCTCTCTCTCTCGCTGTCTCTCTCTGTATCTCTCTGTATCTCTCTCTCCCTCTCTCAGTTCAGTTATCTTAAAAAAAGGAACAATGTTGACTTTGAAAATATCAACATGTATTAAGAAATTATCTCTCTCTCCCTCTCTGCCCTCTCTCTCTCTCTCCCCCTCTCTCTCTCTCCTTCTCTTCCCCTCTCTTCCTCTCTGCCTCTCCTTCTCTCCCTCTCTGTCTCTCTTTCTCTCTCTCTCTCTTTGTCTCTTTCACTCCCTCTTTTTCCCTCTCATTATCTTTCTCTCTTTTACACATCTTGTTCTTTATTTATTTTTCTTCCAGTGTCGTTATCCCAGGTTAACTAAACCGTGAGTATTGTGCCTGTGTGTGTGTGTGTGTGTGTGTGTGTTTTTCATATTGCATGAAGGCTGCAAAGAGTTTGTGTGTGTGATTTTCCCACAAGAACCTCACCACCTCCTTAATATGAACAAGATTTTCTAAGGTCATGAACTCTCCATCCATGACCCTGAAGGGAAAGATCCCTATTCTTGTAAAAACTAAATTATCTCTCTCTCCTCACCTTTCTCTGTATCTCTCTTCACCCTCTCTGTATCCCTCAATCTCTTCCTAACTCTTTGTTTCCATCAGATATATTCATGGACTGTGTCACACACGAGCTGTGGGAATATTTGGCTGTGAAAAAGAAATGTAAATATTCACAAATGCAATACAATCTAAACATGTATATTATAAATGGATTACTTCAATCCCTCTCTTGATCTCTTTTTCTTTCCTCTCAATCTGTGTTCCTCTGCAATCTGTGTTCCTCTATTATTACTACTTGGTTTCTGGAAGCTACAGCTGTGTAGTTACCTAACAGTTACTAGTTACAGTTATTAGTTACTGCAGGGTAGTTACTGACAGTCAATGAACAGTAGTTCAGATGAAAGCAGCTAATTGGCCCATTAGCTCCCTTCGTAGGCAACTTTCCCTTTTTGATGCACGGTTCCAAGTTATGAAAATAACGCGTCAGAAGGAAAATATTCAAATCCAGAGTGAGCCAAGTGGCGGGGGAGGAGGGGGAGGCAAGAACAGGGAGGAGCAGGAAGAGGAAGAGTGGGAGGAGGAGAAGATAGAGGAGTAGGAGCAGAGAGAAGTGAAAGAAAGAGGAAGAGGAGGAGCAGGAACAGAGTGGGAGGAGGAGAATATACACTGGTCATTGATTGACTAACAGTTATGTTCTGCAATAATGGTACATTAATGAAACCTGTGAACAGTGTATGTTTTACTATAATCACAGTAAAACAAAAGAGTGTCTGCAAATCAAAGTGAGTCAAATCAACACCTTGTAGACTTGCAACTGCAGCCATGCACTTATTAAAATCCCCTTCTGAAAGCTTCATCCACTCGAGTGGATGACAGAAACAAGGTGTAACTAACTGCCCCTTGCAGTTTCTTGTTTCCTGCCCAGGCTCTGTGCCTACACACCCCCAGAAGATCTGCTATAAGACATCAGGAATGCTGGATGTCAGATTATGAAGCTACAGTGGCTCCCAACGTTTTTGGAATCCAGAAGGTCAATGTAATCCTAATGGAAGCAAATTAATGGTACCGTCCAACAGAGGGCGCTATAGTGCAATCACTTGTCGTCAACTACTTATTCCAAATTTAGAGATAGAACAAAAGTAGGACAATTTACACGCGCACACACACACACACAGTCGTGGCGATCACCCGCATATGTGTCAGCGTCCCTTTGTGGAGTGTGTAAGTATCAGAGATGAAGGTGTGTGTGTGTGGGTGTTGCGGGATGTTAATCCGATAGTCTCGCGATGAGTTACGTACGTGAGTACGTTGTGTTTTAGGTTTTGATTTAGGCTGTGCTTCACATGCTGCAGTGTGATTGCCGTTTTCCTCGTAATTCGTGTGTATCTCTCTCCACGACAACACACACACACACACACACAGACACACACACACACACACACACACACACACAGGTTGGTTCTTTGAAACTATTTTTCTCTGACGCGTCTACGTCACGCCGTGACAACTGTATACTTGAATGAACACAGTAAACACGTCGATAAATGATACAGTACCCAAACAAACGAAAATTACACATCACATTGCTGGTCTGTCTTTGCCATTAAATGATGCATGCACACTATAGTGGCCTGTCTGTCTTTCTAACTATCTAACTCCCCACAGCTGTCTGTTTTTCCTGTATTCCTGCATTGTGCTCTGTTCTCATGTGAGAAACTCCTGAGCAAGCTCCTCTCCCCAACAATGTGTCTGTTCTCAACTGCATATCCTCTCCCCAGACCCCCGGCCTCCGGGGGTCAGTTAAACAGTTAAAGCCGGACACCCGGCTCTTTGGGTCGTTCGCTCCGGTCGTGGGGCGGGGCCTCCCTGTGGGAGGGGGAGCCCGGCAGCACGTAGGAACTTGTGTCCTGTTTGCTCGATTGTGCTTTCCCCTCAGGGTGAGCTAGATTCCTTTGTGTGTATATATATGTTTTGGTTTTCAATGTTGTATAATGTCATGAGTGTTTTTTTCCATTATGCAGTAGTAGACGTTGATTTGCCTTTTGATTGGGGATGTAATTGATTTGTATATATTGTATATATGACTTTGTAAATTTGTTAATTGAAAAAAAACATTGAAGAAATATATATATTTTTAAGTAGCGAGGCCACCACTCGAATCAAGAGGTCACCGGTTCGATTCCCTTCATTGTCCGATTTGGATTTGCTATTATAGTCCAACGTATTGATGCAATTGGCCTCTTTCATTTTAACATTTTAGTATGATTTAGTACGACGGTATGATAACTATAGGACGTAATGACAGGCCAGCTACGGCCGGCTGGTGTAAGCTGGCGGCTAGCTGCTTTCGGTCACAACCAAAAGCCTATTTAATCACCTTATTAAACAGAACAAATATACAGTATAATAACAACGTACAATGATACAATAATGTATAGCTTAGATATTGATAGGCCTTTTTATTACATATAATAATAAAACGCCTATTGGTCTATCTTTATATGAGTTAATACAGTGATGTGATGTGTACGAATTTATGTTACACAAAAATGTTACAGTTGCCTACAATTATTTAAATGAAAGTACATTTGTAACATCTAGCCAACCTCTACATGTCAGTGTTACAGCCCATATAAATATGTCTTCATGGTTGAATTTGGAAGATAAACTTTATTATACCTCCATGCACCAAGTTCCATGCACTAAGCGTAATAATTTCGATTTATTATAAGTCTTCAAGATAAAGAAGTATATGAATAACATAATTGTATTTGATTTATTGTATACATATGTAAATAATGAAATATGTCAATAAAGTTGGGAGAGGGATCTCTCCCAAGATCTCGAGAGGGCTCTCGCGATAGTTGGACTTCTACTTGCAGCGTTATTTAAAGATGGAGCCTAATGTGACGGGGTAAGTGTTGAATTGCAGAACAAAAGGATTTGAAGTGGTTTAGGACTGCTCTTCTGTGGAGTTTTTGCAGAATGCTGTTGATAGTGGATCTCGGCATGCGGCAATAGAACGGCCAGCATTTGTAGCTAATGCTGTGACTAACACGCATGCTCATGCTAGTCATAGCATATGCTTATGCTATGACTAGCATGCGCTAATGCTTTTACTAGCATGTGTGGTGCTGTTATGACTAGCATGCATTAATGACATGCAATGGCATGCGCGCTAATGCTATGACTAGCATGCGCGCTAATGCCATGACTAGCATGTGTGCTTATGCTACCAATAGTGCTGTAAGATAATGTATTATGATGGGGGGGGGGGGGGGGGGGGGGGGGGTTATTTGCAAAGTATTGAAATTAAACCGATTTTCTATGTTAAAAGTGATTACTGGGAATGATACGTTTTCATGACCTCAAAAGAAAGTATTTATAAATGCTGACGTAACAGTTGTTGAATAGCGGTGAAGTGGTCTTGTGTTGCATGTAAGTCGCCGTGCCAAACCCTGGCCCCTTGTGATCGGCCCTAACTGCAGGAAACAGTTCCCCTGCTACAACACGCAGATTCTCACGGAGCACAAGGACGAAGTGTGGTTCTGCATTTTCTCCCATGACGGCACCAAGCTGGCCACTTGCTCCAAAGACCGGACTGTCATCGTCTGGCAAGTGGACCCGGTATGTGTACGCACACACAAGATGTGAAACAAATGACCCAACGAGGTCGGGCGCACACACAAGATGTGAAACAAATGACCCAACAAGGTCGGGCGCACACACAAGATGTGCGCCCGACCTTGTTGGGTCATTTGTTTCAGACGTTGAGTGATTGTTCAGCCACGCTCTCATAAGTGTGTGTTGAGAGCTTTTCATTTGAACAGTGATTCAACCACACGGCTCACCGGTTTAGTGGACGCCAGAGTCAGCGGAAGTCCATTCATGTGGCCGCTTTGTGTCTTCTGATTGACACGGTGAATAAATAGAAAAAGCATAACTAGACAGAAGCAAGTCGACACTGCGGACGTCACGTGAGCTGTCTCCAGTCCGGTGGGGAAGTGACACGTTTAGCTTTCCGTGTCACATGTTCACCGTGGTCCCTGCACCCATTTCCATGCCACGCAGGAGACCCACCAGCTCAAGCCGCTGCAGACACTGGATTGCTACACCTGCGGTGCCTCCTACCTGGCATGGAGCCCGGACGACACCCACCTGATGGCTTGTGGACCCTTCAGCTGCTACATGCTCTGGCACTGGAACACCCAGGTACGTACACACACACACACACACACACACACACACACACACACACACACACACACACACACACACACACACACACACACACACACACACATACACACACACACACACACACACACAGGGCCAGTAAGGATGTATACCACCCTCCCCTTATCGTATTTGATCACATTCATGTGAACTCCTGTATCAAGGTATTGGGTCCAGGATGTCCTTACCCTCCTGCTTGTTTTTCTCTTGCTTTGCGGCCTGTGGCCCCCTGGTGGCCAGACGTGGATGGTGCAGGTCATGTTTTCCCAATCCCATGACATCAGGCTGACCAGCGCAGCGTGGAACCACGACAGCAAAGGCGTTGTCACGGGGGGACATATGGGGCAGTTCTACCAGTATGTAAGTACACCGCTCTAGATTCATTTAATTACAGGTGTTTATTAATGATAGAAGTATAATTTTAGTACTTTCATTCAATGGGAAATATGGGAAATGTGTTTTTTGTGTTTATATCTACTTGGCATCTACATTGTTTTTGTCAGCATAAGCCTTTCCTCACCTTTCTTGTTTGCATACTGGTATCAGTGTGTGAGAGTGGGGGTAGGTGGGTGTGTGTGACTGGGTGTTGGGGTGGGTGGGTTGGTGGTTGGGTGTGTGACAGTGTGGGGGTGTGTGTGGGCTCTATCATTAAAAAAATCTGAACAGCTTGCTCATTTGATGAATTGGCTAGATAAAAATAATAGATTTTTCGATTAATTGCACATTTCTATGTTTTGCAATCGAATATAATATCATGTAATACTGAAGTTGATTATTTTCCCCCAATGTTTTTGCAAAATATTTTTTTCTTGCAAATCGAGAAACTGAACTACAGAAACGCAATGATCAAATATGGGCATTTAAGTGTGTGTGCACTTTATTTTTAATTTCAGTGCATAAGGTGCTGTGAATGGTTTATTCTTTGGTTGATAAAGAAGAATGAAACGGTGGAATGCGTTTTGTGGTCAATTTGATCTAAACAATATCAATAATGCACATATTGTATCACATATATCAGAAGGTACTCTTTTAGTTTTTTGAATTATCTGGGATTTCATGTGTAGCATTGCATCGATATTGGTTTGCTAATACCCAGCTCTAAACGTTGTGCACTTGCATGATTTCCGGCTTGTATCTTCGTGGTTGAAATGAAGTTATTGTAAGTTACTTTGGATAAAAGCGTGCGCTGAACAGGTGTAATGTGTGCAGGACCTGCGCGGTGAGCTGCTGGAAACCTGGGGGGGCCAAACGGTGCACGCCCAAAGGGTGAAGGCCCTGTGGTGTCTCGGCGACGGCAGGACGGTGCTGCTGTCAGACACCCACCATCGTATCCGCAGTTTCAACTTTGACGACCGCACGGAGCAGAACATGTACGTGTGTCTCCTGTCTCGTTGTTGTGCTGTAGGAATACAACTGGATGCTGCTTTCATCGTTTATGGACGGGGTTACCCTGAGCAGCACGATGCACTGCCTTAAGGCCTTGTTTTGTTCCTGTTTTAACCAATGTGGTTTTTCTCTCACAGAATACAGGAGGACCACCCAATAACGTCGTTCACTGTTTCAAAGGATGAAAGATTAGCGTTGTTAAATGTAGCAACTCAGGTGGGTCCAGTGTCCCATTAACATCACCTACGCTAACTCTGCCAGGATAGTTATCCGCACAGCTCAACCTTTGTGCACTGAATATTCAACGCTCAAATGAAATATCCCATTATAGATCACCTGATTTAAAACCTTTTTCATTTTGATAATTGTCTAACACCCCCCCCTCACCACCCCACATGTTTGCATCAGGGCATCCACCTGTGGGACCTGCAGGACCAGGTACTGGTGAGGAGGTACCAGGGAGGGAGCCAGGGCTTCTATACCATCCAGTCCTGTTTCGGAGGAGACAACGAAGACTTCATCGCCAGCGGCGGCGAAGGTGCGGCCATTTTCCGAGTGGATGGCATGTTAATGAATGGCTCCTTGTCCTGACACCTTCATGGCATGTAGGGCACCCCTTCCTTGTCCTTGCTCCAAATCGTAGCTTTGCGCTTCAGCTGTAATCTCTTGGAGATTAGACTCAGAGTTTTTAATTATTTTACCAGGTTACCAGTACGATTCTAAAATGTAGATTGCAAATGTTTTCTCCAGGGGGAAAACATGCACGTTATATTCATAACGCACAATAATCTGGTGAAGTTCTTTATCTCCCGTATGCCTCGTGTGTCTAAACCTTAACATCAGCCCACTACTTCCTGTCCCGGTGACCTCTTCCTGTCCCGCCCTCTCCCCAGACCACAAGGTGTACATCTGGCACCGCAGTGGCGAGCGGCCCATCGCCGAGCTGCCGGGCCACACGCTCAAGGTGAACTGCGTGAGCTGGAACCCCGTCATCCCGGGGCTCCTGGCGTCCGCCTCGGACGACGGCACGGTGCGCGTCTGGGGACCGGCCCCTGACACTTAGGGGCCCGACGGACTGAACGGTAACTAGCGTTCGTTTGTTCTTCGATGTCTCCTTGAATTGAGTAGCGGCTCCCCGGTCGTCGCTACGGTAATGTGTTCGTCGTCACGGAAATCCCGCAGTTGGCTGCGACAACACTGCGCTACCGGTAGGAAGGCTGGTGCGTTGTTTTCATACCCTGGTCGGCATCGTGTGTTTGTGTCTTTTGATCCTCCCCAGAAAGGTGCCGTAACGGGGATGGCGAGTCCACGATGAAAGAGCCGGACCATTGACCTCTAACCCTAACCCTAACCCAGAACAACGGCAAACAAACACCACCTAAGGGCAAGTGCAAAAAACGAGAGGAAGATTACGTGTCCGACCCAGACGAAACTGCGGAGGTGGCGGGATAATAAAGGCCCTCAGCAAACACCCAGGTCTTCATCCGAACCCCTGATGGTTACCCAGAGAGTTGGAAAGCAAGTCGCTCCACCCACCCACCCCCTCCACAAGGTCACAGGCGTCCAGAAGTCCCCTGCAGGCTCCACCTCGGACTAGGAACCCAACATCGGGGTCAACCAAGTGGCTATTCAACATTCACTCACACACACACACACACACACACACCACACACACACACACACACACACACACACACACACACACACACACACACAGGGTCCTATTTGTTTCATTTCTTAACCCTGTTAATGGGTCCCACTGTTCTTTAAGACGGTTTAATTGTTCAGTGGCTCAAACTTAATCACATGTCCATCTGTAGAACGGTGCGGTGTGTACGAAACAAACATAATTCATCGGAATGGGGTTTGTTGATGTAATATCTCGACCCTACCTAGAAACATTGAACATGTTGCCCCAACTGTCACTCTGCTTAAACTATTTGGCCTATAACCAAACTCACATACCTGACCTTAACGAAAACAGAAATGTTGGTGTCTTTTACCAGGGTCATATGGGATAACTAACACTGAGATCATTTAGTTGATGCTGCATTTGATAAGAGCTTATCACAGACGCGCTGAAAAAGGGGTCTTTGTTTAGTTTCTCAACCCCAGGCTCTGTTAATTGGCCCAAATTAGTTTTAAGACGAAACTGAGGTTGAAGTTCATATCCTTTTGTATTCATTGTAAATTAATAAATACAACCATTTCTTTTATTTGACTGAATTTGTCTTGTTTTATCAGATTTCAGATTTTTTTAACATTCAATAATAATTGTGTGGGTCGCCCCCAAACATATGTAATCTCTCCAAACTTCGTAAAACTTGGCATCCCTGTGTATAACGTATTGACCAATGAAGTCACACACACACCTGATATTAATTTACAATAGGGTCAAGATGATCTTTTATTCCATACCCTACTTAGTCAATTCATTTTATTCAGAAACAAACAAAGTTAAAACAGGGAGTACCTTAGGAGAGCGATTAAACAATGTACAGACACAGAAGATCCACTTAAAAGCAATCAGTCCACAGCAGGCTGGTTAGGAGCCTAATGTTTAGTGTTGGCCCCGCGGAGTCAGCGTCTCTAGTTTCAGTCTTTGTTGGGATTTATTCCCCGAGTTTGGAGCCAATCTAACGAAGTGCGGTTTCATTCGATGTGACCCATTGTGGCTTGCGGTCTTCCGAACGTGTACGGTAAAACCTCACCGTCAGCAGATCGAGATGACGCGTTGGCGCGAGAGACACGTTAGTTTGTTACGCACGGGAGAGTGGGAGGAGCCTCGAAGTGACGTCACTTTCAGCCTAGCCCCTTTGCTCGCTCGCTCTCCTCCGCGTTTTTTTTTGGCGGTCCTCTCGTCGCTCTGGTGGCCCCTGGAAGAGATGCAGGGCTGTGTAGATGGCACGCCGGGTCCGTTAGCCCACTGACGAGGACGGTAAGGACTTCAACGAGTTCCGGCCTCCCTCCTCCGAGGTGAACTCAAACGGAAGCGAAACGGCGTCGGGCCTCGACGATCCATCCGATCACGAACAACTGCTTCTCCGGGGAGTTGTGGAGCTACAAGTCCGCGGGAGACCCCGAGTCCACGACTTCGACGCAAAGCTGACCTTAGGCTCCGGAAACTCGGCCCATCACGGAGGAACATTTCCTAAAAGACGACGAAGGAGTAGGAACGATGTGTGAACTTTGAACCGTGCTGTTGTTTGAATGGCTAGCCTTATAGCTCACGTTAGCCAGCTAGCCGTGTAGCCTAGCTTTACTTCACGTGATGACTCAGAGGTCGGCCAGAGACCCAGGGGACAGGTCGCGATCTGCGAACCCTTAGACGCAATTCCCTCCGTTGAGTGCCGTATTCCTGGGAATAGCAGTGTTCTCGGAGTGGATTTAACGGTGAAAAACATCTCCACGGACAGCTTGAAGCGTCCTCTTGGTGTCGGCATGCCTTGGGTGGAGGCCTACCTCTCCGTCCGGTAACGCTGGTCTGAAGGGCGTGTCCCCGCGATGTGAAGGAAAGCGAAGCGGATTGATTGGCCCTTGTTTTAGGACCAATCAACTAACCCTATCGGGGCCGATAACTAGGGCCGACGTGACGCCTGTCGACTGGGAGAGACCTGCCACACGCGCTCCCCTGCACCTGCCCACGCGCAACCCACGCCCGCACGAGGTGCCGTGCCCGTACACACGTCTCTCTCTCTCGGTCTCTCACACACACATCTGGACTTGGAGAAACCAACCCGCATGTGTCACTCATTCACCCTGCATTACGTGTGGAGAGAAGCTGGATTAGAACCAGCACAATAACTAGTAAGTTAATGGTATTATTGTTACAGGGTTTCTTGGTAGCGCTTCAGGCGGCTACTGGTTATCGATTCTCCTCATACCAAGGAGGAACTTGTGTTTATACTTGCCTTTGTCCACTTCCTGTAAAGAAGTTCACCATTTGCAATCCATCCATCTTCATGCACTGTTTAATCTGCCCTCTGTCTCTGTCCGTCTATTTGTCTCTTTCTTTCTCTTTGTCTCTTTCTGTATCTCTCTTTCTGTCTGTGTCTCTGTCTCTCTCTGTCTCTTTCTGTCTGTCTCTCTCTGTCTCTCTTCTGTCTGTCTCTGTCTCTTTCTGTCTGTCTCTTTCTGTATCTCTTTCTGTCTGTCTCTCTGTCTCTGGCCCGGTTGTCCAGGCGCTGGACACGCAGTCCCTGGACGTCTCTGAGGACGAGGAGCTGCAGATGGACATCCAGTCCACCGTCGTCTCCTGCGTTAACGAGCCCTCTTCAGCGCAGAGGAGGTGAGGTACACACACCTCCTCAACCATTCACACCACCTCTCGTGTGTAAGAGCAGGTGAGGTACACACACCTCCTCAACCATTCACACCACCTCTCGTGTGTAAGAGCAGGTGAGGTACACACACCTCCTCAACCATTCACACCACCTCTCGTGTGTAAGAGCAGGTGAGGTACACACACCTCCTCAACCATTCACACCACCTCTCGTGTGTAAGAGCAGGTGAGGTACACACACCTCAACCATTCACACCACCTCTCGTGTGTAAGAGCAGGTGAGGTACACACACCTCCTCAACCATTCACACCACCTCTCGTGTGTTAGAGCAGGTGAGGTACACACACCTCCTCAACCATTCACACCACCTCTCGTGTGTAAGAGCAGGTGAGGTACACACACCTCTCAACCATTCACACCACCTCTCGTGTGTAAGAGCAGGTGAGGTACACACACCTCCTCAACCATTCACACCACCTCTCGTGTGTTAGAGCAGGTGAGGTACACACACCACCTCTCGTGTGTAAGAGTGCAGCGTCGTTAGAAAATACATTTAGCTCGTTGTTTGATCCACCAGGAAATGAGGTGTGGTTTGTTGCGTTTGAAGCCCGGGTGACGGCATAGTTTAGTTGATTCAGGATTGGACAGCTAGCGCTACAGAGAGCTACAGCTCTCCTGAGTCCTCTCAACATGGCGGAGTGTCGCCAACAAGGAGGACGGGGCAGAGTGCGCCTGGGGTGAAACCCAAGGTGCTTTCTGATGTGTGTGTTGTCCCTCCCAGGTGGTCCAGGACATAGAGGACATGATGCAGGCGTCCCCTGACCCGGAGGAGGACGCCGGCACCAGCACCTACCAGTCTGACCTCTCCATGCTCTCTGAGGACGTCCACGCTCTCAAACACTCCCGGTCCAACTCCAGCTACCAAGACCGTAACACACACACATCCCCCCCCCCCCCCCCCCCCGTGTGTGTGTGTGTCGGATGAACCATGATCTTGTGACTGATTGTCTTTTGAATCACTTGGTGGAGGATGTTAATGAGGCCTATTACACAATATCACACGTTGAGCTGCAACTACACAGGACTCTAGTATAACTGGGACATTGATCCCGTCCCACTGCATGCGTTGCATAATAACTGTTGTAGAAAATACGCTCAACTCGATATGTCTGCCGAAATGTAACCTGACACTTCTACCGAAACAAACGACACCCTGTGAAGTGCGGCCTTATGTAAATCTTCTGTAGTATGCGGCCAAGATACCGTTGCATTCCCCCAACGGAGTAGTGCCCATGGAACACTAACACCCCCCCCTCTTGACGAAGGCCCCCAGCTGAGGAGAGGGAATCTGCTGATCTAGGGCTGCACATCAGTCCATCCACACAATGTCATTTTGATGATGGATTTATCGTCTGAGTCAGAAACAGCAAACATTTGCTACTTGATGTTCAGACTCTAATATTTTATAATTGGTTGTAATTATACATTGTCTCTGATATCCAGTGTCTAAATGATAAAAACAAATGATATAAGTTGTTTGCTTGAATATATGCACGTGATATTCTTGGAGAGTAAATGTGGCACATTATTCAATTCAACTTTATTTGTATAGGTGTTAATCACAGTTACAGTCCATCGCCATAGACATTAGTTATATTTACTTTCATTAGCTGATTTAAAATGTTTTGCCTGTATGTATGTATGTATGGCACCATCCCTGGAAGGAGGGATCACCCACTCTGCGTTCCTTCTCAAGATTCTTCCTTGCTAATTAAGGGAGTTTTTTCTTGCCCTCTGGGGGGCTAGGGTTAGGGGGGTGTCATAAATATATGGCCTGTTAAGCCCTTTGATAACTCATTGTGGCAGAGATCACGGCCTCTTCTCCGGGGTTTTCTCGCGGCTCCACATCCTTAAGGTGTGGACCCATCGACAAGAATACAGCGCGCTGTAGAGACAGTAACGAGTATCGGGATTTGACATTTTTGTAACACCGCATTAGTAATTCGACTTGCATCTTTGCTTCTTTTTTACCGGGTTTCCAAGTTTAACATTGTCTTGCCTTTTATTTTAACAACATAACCGCCAGTGCATTTATGCCTAATATATATCTGGCAGAAGAGCCGGTGTGCTCACACACCGCATGCTAGTGCTGCGTGTGCATATCTATTTTTACCAACCACATAATCCCTTTGTCCTCCCGGTTGCCAAAAGGTGTTTGAATCTAGGCTAATGTAAAGAAGATAAAACACATAATATGATAATGTTTTGTCGCAGCTGATTCGGCCGTACAAAAGAGTGCAGAAGAGAGCAAGGTTTTGAAACAACCCAAAAAGGTTCCCTCCCTCTCCACGTTTCTCGGCCATTCAAACGTATGTAATTTCACGTACCCGTGATTGACAGGCAAGATGGATTCCCTGAACCAATCAGGGAAGAGATGCTCTCATTGGTCAGAAATTAGCCGGGCGCGGTCTCTAATAGCTGACAGATGTCTACCATTTGTAACAAATCCCACTCAAAGAAAAGCTCTGAAGTCTTGCCTGCTGCACCTTTAGTTCTGTTGTTGACGTCTTTGTGTCGGCCAGTATTCAGTATTACTAGCATCAGCAGCACAAAGCTCTCTGATTGGCCAGTGGCTGCTGAATGGGGGGAAATGACAGGATGGATGTTAGTTTTTTTAAATCTCGGGACACCTGCAGGAATGGGATGTCGGCTGTACCATTTCTGGGGACGTTTTCTGTGTTGCTGCAGTTCTTTCTTGGGAGAACAGTCGATCACGGTGATCTGGGATCTCTGAATCCAGTCCAGCATAAATCTGTTGCTCTGATTTATGCTGGTGACTTTTTTGTTCTTTTGGCTACAAATTTAAAATATATATGCTTTGTACCTCATGGAGACAAATGGAAAAAAAGTCAGGCAAGGGTTAGGTAGGCAGGCAGGCAGGCAAGGGTTAGGTAGCAGGCAGGTAGGTAGCAGGCAGGCAAGGGTTAGGTAGCAGGCAGGCGGGTTCAGGCAGGCAAGGGTTAGGTAGCAGGCAGGCAAGGGTTAGGTAGCAGGCAGGCGGTCAGGCAGGCAAGGGTTAGGTAGCAGCTGGCAAGGGTTAGGTAGCAGGCAGGCGGTCAGGCAGGCAAGGGTTAGGTAGCAGGCAGGCGGTCAGGCAGGCATGGGTTAGGTAGCAGGCAGGCAGGCAAGGGTTAGGTAGCAGGCAGGCAAGGGTTAGGTAGCAGGCAGGCAAGGGTTAGGTAGCAGGCAGGCAAGGGTTAGGTAGCAGGCAGGCGGTCAGGCAGGCAAGGGTTAGGTAGCAGGCAGTCAGTCAGGTGTGACCGATGGCGTCTGTCCGTGGACATGTGTGGATGTCTACGGCGCAGGAAGGATGGCTCAGCTGCACAGGACTTGCTCTCACGCTGCTTCTCTTTATTTTGATACAAAATGATCCAACACACAAACGGTGTCCACAGTGTGCAACTGCAGTCAGAAGCATTCACATCTCCAGCACGGATCTATTTTTATTTTCATTCTGCATGACAAACGTACGGAGCCCTAAGGGGACATGAGCAAAATAAATAAAACATGTAGTTTCACGTGCGCATGTGAAAGCTGTATGTAGCCTGGGCCGTACTGGAGACCGTGACAGCTGGAGAAATGACTACAGCACCGGAGTTAGTTGTACTATATTGTAGCAACCCTGTTTCTATGCGTCCAAGCACCACACAGGTTGTTCTGATGAACTCTCTTTTATTAATCGCGGACACGTTGTCGAACGCTATAACACAACGAACATGAACTTCCCCACACTGTAACCCGGATATCCAACTTAACCCCCCTTCTCCTGAACCCCAACATCTCAGAACACAATGCAGACAAACATGCAACTCAGAACCGTTACACTGTTTTAATCTAGGTCTTCATTAGAAGGACATTGCTGGTTTGCTTGCAAGTCCTTACAATTATATTGTTTCGATGCGACATTTAAAACAAATTTTAAAGTCTTGTAATCTGTTCCAACTCTTCTTTAGCCGCCATCTAACCGTAGTTCTTTGCTGAGACTATCTCGTGCGCACGTGAAACTTTTTTTATTTATTTTTGCTCATGTGCCCTTAGGGGCTCCGTACAAACGGGATTGTTTAGTGGTCTTTTTTTCTTTTCTAAACACGCAAGGTTTTGAATCAACCCAAAAAGGTTCCCTCCCTCTCCACGTTTCTCGGCCATTCAAACGTATGTAATTTCCCGTACCCGTGATTGACAGGCAAGATGGATTCCCTGAACCAATCAGGGAAGAGATGCTCTCATTGGTCAGAAATTAGCTGGGCACGGTCTCTAATAGCTGACAGATGTCTAACATTTCTAACAAATCCCACTCAAAGAAAAGCTCTGAAGTCTTGCCTGCAGCACCTTTAGTTCTGTTGTTGACGTCTTTGTGTACTGAGAGAGGGCGGACAGCCGGGCACAGGGAGAGCACAGGTTAGGGGCAGGTACTGAGAGAGGGCGGACAGCCGGGCACAGGGAGAGCACAGGTTAGGGGCCGGTACTGAGAGAGGGCGGACAGCCGGGCACAGGGAGAGCACAGGTTAGGGGCCGGTACTGAGAGAGGGCGGACAGCCGGGCACAGGGAGAGCACAGGTTAGGGGCCGGTACTGAGAGAGGGCGGACAGCCGGGCACAGGGAGAGCACAGGTTAGGGGCAGGTACTGAGAGAGGGCGGACAGCCGGGCACAGGGAGAGCACAGGTTAGGGGCAGGTACTGAGAGAGGGGCGAGCGTTCAAGAGCTGGGACCGCGCGTGAACACGGGTTGAGTAAACAACGAACCAGCGCCGGCTGCTGGCAAATCCAGGGGAGAAACGGGGAGCGTTGATTGGGGATTGCCGTCAGGTGTGCAAACGGAGGCGCACGTGGTGACGTGGCAGCCGGCGCCCCGCTAGGTGCCGCTAGACAGGGCATGTGTCCGGAGAGGCGGTCACGTTCAGGGAACAACTGTTGTAGTTCAGGTTGTGTGAAAAGCACGGCTGCGTCTGGCCTGCCTGCACGCAGATCAGGAGCACGGCTGTTGTTACGAGTCACCCCGACTAATCGCTATACTTGATCACAATTTGGCTTTTCTAACCTTGATGATCCTCCATTTTGTCCTCCTTTTATAGATTGTTGATCAGTTGCTCACTCGTTGAGTTTAACGCAATATAATGCTTCCTCTGTTTGGATTGTTTCATGTTTACTGTCTTTGTGTCTTTGTGTACTTGCAGTACATTCATTTATTATGTGACTGTTTTGTGTGGTGTGTACTTGCAGTACATTCATTTATTATGTGACTGTTTTGTGCCCTACTGTTAACTTTAATGGCACAAGTGGTTTGTGCCCAAATTGCATTGCAACTCATTTCAAATAAATGAATATGATCATTTGATGCTGTCCATCTTTTTCATGCATCTTGGATTAAGCCAGTGCTTCTCAATTATTTTCTGTTACGCCCCCCCTAGGAAGAAATAAACATTTCGCGCCCCCCCAACTCTCCGCCGCGACTGTAAATAGTATCATTTGTCTATAAAATTGTTATAAGTACACCTCTGCATAACATTGTATTCTTATTAACATTAAAGAAAACAAAAAAAAGAGAAATATAGATCAACTTACAACAAAGAATAACTTTATTAACATTGTTTTTTAGTCTGTAACAGAAAAGACTTAAAGTGCATAAATTTGCCTGATTTTTTTAATCCTTATTTAAACTGTAAAAAAAAATTTGACCAGTTGAAACTGAAAAATAAAATAAAATATAATCAATAAATAAATAAATAATAAATTCAAATTGATCAGCAACATTAACTCGGGAACACAATGTGAAACACTTTGACCTATAAAACAAAAATGAATAAAACAATTTGTGCTGATTTTTTTTATCAAAATGAGG
>JACYXH010000530.1:0-210000 GCA_026745465.1 Lota lota
CCACGGGACGTACGGAGCCTGTCATTACAGGCCCAGCGTGGCCCGGCACCCTGCCCAGGGAGGCAGGCCGGGACCCGGGTTCACACACAGACAGCTTCCCACCGGGGACTACTCTCCCAGCTGGGGTGTTACGGAGCAGGCCCTCCACTCACGGGCGACAGAGAAGGATCAACAATCACGTTGTAAAGGTGCAATGCGGTACGTCTGTTGACTAACACAGTCAACACTGGCTAGGCCGTAGGCGTGGTTCTTTTCAAACCCAGCTGGCCTCTGATTGGTTGGTACGAGGGAAGTGGACAGTGATATTGGCCCGCCGGAACGTTTCTAGATTGAATTGAATACCGTCTAATTATCCGACATTTTATGGACTTCTGATGATCCCGGTGCTAAAAGTGGACGGCTTCGGGCCATCCCAGAGAGGTTTTATGCTCCCATTGATCAGGGTCAGGCAGGCTTTTGTGGCACAAGCCTGCCTTGTGCTTATGGCTTCTGGCAGCCGCTAAGGCCTCCGCCATGAAAAGGACCTTTCCCCCCCCCCAACATCACTAAATAGTTATCAATCACAATCATTCTGGTCCGATATCCGACCGACGCATGCAATGCCGGCATGCAACGCTTTTACAAAATCGTCTAGGAAACCACAGAGTGACAAACAAGTCTTGACCGGTGTTCTGACCCACCGGCGACACCGCCGCCAGACAAAGGAAAACTGTGTTTCCCGGAACTCCGTCCTGCAACGCAATCTGCTGTCTCTTAACTGGTCTCGGTTAAAGCATAAAAGATCCCTTTATCGGTGGACATCCCAAAGTCATTTGGCGGCTAATGTGCTAATGTTAGTGCAGTTATGTCAATGATGACGCTGTCTAGAAACAAAGGCTTTGTTGGCTAGCGTTGACACAAAGGCTTAGTTAGCTACCGCTGCTAATCCAAACCATGGGAAGGGATAGACGCGGAGCCCCGTCAGCCCCCTTTAATAAGTTGCTGTCAGCGGTCTAGCCATAACCTTTTTTCATTGGTTGCCATACATTAACTATTTAGATTGAAAGTGCTGTGAGGTGTTTTGTCATTGCACCCCCAATTTCAAGAATGGTTTAACCATCCGATAACCTAACAAAGACTTGTCTTCTTTTGGAAACCACAGAAGCATGGTGGACCATGTTGTGCACTTCAGCTTCAGGCAGGCGCTTTGCTAGCCACTGCCTCCTGGTGACCTCACAGCCGAGAAGGTTAAGCTAAGAAATAACATTCCCAACAGGACTATCACAACGGGATAACGAGAGGAAACACAAGAATGGAAAGGAGCAGATCTTTCGAGATAGATCTGTATGAGATAGATTATGTTCTTGTGACGATTTCTGTTAGCATGTTATGTGGTTAATAAGGATTATAAAAAATAACTTTATTTTTCTACTTTTCTATCGCGAGGCCATTTATAATGTGTAAAAAAACTAACGGTCACACAGCAAAGTATTAAGTGAATAAGAGACTACGATTTTCTCAAACCATTGTTTGGTTTTCTCCAGCACTTGTTCAAACCATTGTGCACGACTTGTATGTTTTACAGCCATTACAGAAAGAGAGCCATGCCCGAACAAAACCTAGAAAAGGTTTTAGGGAGTTGAGGCCTCGTTCATTTTGGCTTCCCATCTCCTGAATGAAGCATTCAGTACACAATTCACTCAAGGTTAGCAGCCTTTCACATAAATAAGGGCGTGTAACCCCTTGTGAAGTAGTTCGTTAGCAGACCCTCTCGAAACCCACTGCAGCCTTGGCTTAACACCTCTTCACTTCCTTTGAGAAAATAAAAGCCCCCTTTCTTTGAGTTTATTGTTTTGCCACATTATGATGATTGACTCTCCACTACATCCTGGAGAACGAGAGACCCACAGACAGTTAGAGAGAGAGAGAGGGGCAGAGAGGGAGAGAAATAGGAAGAAGGAGGGAGATAAAAGAGGGATCTCTGCTCCTCCATTACCACCACATCCATGTAGGAACAAGGTAGTTCAGAAGCATTAATATGAGGCTTGTTTTTTTTGGTCAATATGGCAAAGCTCTGAAAAAACGAATAAATTATCTAGATTTTTATCTAGACTAGATAATAGCCATGTCTAATTATCAAACACTGACATTTTATTCCCGCATAGCACCAGACCTGCTAGAGTTTATTCAAGTGGCTGCTAAATCGATTTCTTGTTCTTTTATTAACGGAAAGAAATAGTAGTGGTTCTTGCGTAACTATCATTGTTGGTAAGAAGTTCTCTTACAAACTGTACTACTTTGTGAAAATGCATGGTCTGTCAGCGTGTTCCGTAACAAAGGGTACGGGGATCATAAAGGGTTGGTGAGGCTTTGGACTCGTCTCGTGTCGCCCCTGGTGGACGCCCAACATTTGGCTGGCGGTGGCGGTGACTTTGCGTGGTGCCGGGGTGTCACGGCGTGGAGCAGCGCCCTGTGTATGGCGAGGCAAGCACGCACACACAACCACGCGCACACACACACACACACACACATCCCCGCAAACCACCGCCATAGAAATATAGGAAACAAATTAGCCCCCTCTTCTCCTCCAAACAAAGGATGGCAGCCATCACTGTTGCGGTGTGTGGTTATGTGTGTGTGTGTGTGTGTGTGTGTGTATGGTGAGCGCAGCATTCCTCTGGCCAGCTGTTCCACGGTGGGGCCGCCACCGTGACGCTCCGCAGCATGCTGGGAAGGCAGGGGGGGGGGGGAGGGGCGGGATAATGTTATAGGTCCTAATTGCTTCAAAACGTCCTGAAGAAGGCCCCCCTATTATCTATTGACATCGTCTTGACGAGGAGGGGAGGGGAAAGGAGGGAGAGAGGAGGGAGGATTGGGGGGAGAGAGAAAGTGTGGAGAGGAGAGACGGAGAAAGTGAGAGAGAGATATAAAGTGAGCGATATTGGAAGAGGGAGCGCAACACAGAGAGAGAGAGAGAGAGAGAGAGAGAGAGAAAGAGAGAGAGGGGCGATAGAGAGAGTTGCTGTTGTCTCATTATTTTCTGTCTTGACGGAGGCCTGTGCACCCCCTGGATGAATGGCCCTGCGCGGAATAAGTTATCGCCACACGCACACACACACACACACACACACACACAATGGCTGACACAGTAGCAATGAATAAATACCTCCTACCCCCCCCCCCCCCCCCACAACACACAATCTTTTTTTCATCTTCATCTTTCTTTGTGTGCTTTTACTTTTCTCATTCGAGTGATGCACGCGACACTCATCCACCTTCCCCCCAATCTCTCCCCCCGTTCCTGTCCTCTCTTCCTCTTCCTCAGAGGAAGAGGTCCTCTTGATCAGAGAGCACACACGCGCAAGTTTGGGTTCCATCCACAGCGCTGTGTCTCGGTTTCTTTGAAATAATGAAGACCAGACTGTCGTTACCGTGTGATACTGGACCTTCTTGGTTGTCCTACGACGAAACGCAGGGTTCCCGTGGCAACCGGGTGTGGAGAAGGGGGTGGGACATTCATACGTATTCATCACAGATCTCCTCCACACACTGCAGCACTCTCAACTGTCAGATGAACAGGGATTTGTGTTTTCGTTGTTTTATTGTTAAATAATGTGTTGATAAGACGCTGGCAAGGATCCACGCCATCGCTGCTTCAGTACGCCAACGTGGGTGGAGGTGAGTTTGAGTGTGTACGGGAGAGGCAGAAGAGAGAGAAAGGAGAGGGAGAAAGGAGGGAAAGGAGATGAGGAATCGCCTGTAGTACAGTTTACTGTACGGAGCACTCGCGTTTGATTTCACATCAAACACGCCCAGCGATCGGCTCCACTTCACACGGAGGACACGAAGCTTCACAGTAGAGAAATACCCTGTCCATTTAACCTCTAACACCACCCCACCTCCCTACACACCTGACACCTCCCCCCCGTAGAAACCCCCGCCCCCCCCCCCCCCCCCGAATGAGAGGAACTGTCCCTTTCCATCTTTACCTTCAAACTGTCACAATCAAAGTCAGTCCCTGCACTGCTCTCTTCTCTATATCTCTCCATCCCTCTCTTCATTTCCCTTCATCCTACCCTTCCCTCCTTTTCTCTCCCCCATTCTCCCCCCACTAACTCTCCCTCCTCCCATCTCTTGGCCTTCCTCTATCTCTCTCTACCCCGCCCCTATCTCTCTCTCGCTCTCTCTCTCTGCCGCTCCCTCTTTCTCCCCCTCCCCCTATCGCCCCCCCTCCCCCCATCCCCCCCTCTCCCCTCTCCCTCTCCCCCTCTCTTTCAGCATCACTAGGGGTGGAGTGGCGGCGGTGACGATGGAACTTTTAAGACGGCGGCAGCGTTTCTTCCTGCTCTGTCTGACGGACCAATCGTATTGCTTCGTTGCTCTGACAGGAGGGCGGCGGCGGCGGCGGCGGGGGCGGATCAAACGGGGGCGGCGGCACGGCGGCCAGCCTTGGAGTGACACCTGGAGCCACTTCAATGGGACCGGGGGCCCGACTGATCTGGAGTGAGCCCCCCGTCAAACAGCCACGGGCCAGCAGGGTGAGTAGGGGGAGACAGGGGTAGAGGGGGAGGAAGAAAGGGACCTGTCTGAACGATGATGGACTTACAGGGGTCAAGAATGTCATCACTTCCTGTCTGCGCTAGGACGGACCCACAGGTCAACGAGGCAGTCCGTCGGCCGACCTTAAAGACGTTTAGGAAAGGCTCCGCGCTACAGACTAGCGTTGATTTATTTGTATTCTCAACAAACAAAAAAAACACCACCGATGGATGGTTGTGATGATTTGGCAAAATAACAGTTGGCTTGTTTTTTTTTTGGTGGTTTACTTTTCTGAGCGGTTGAATGTCCAGTCTGTTGCAACCGCTCCTAATTGGTCAACAGAAACGCTACAACGGGAAGCAGGCCAACAGCTCTCAAATCCCTTTGGTTCGGTCTCGGTCTCTCTCCTATTTATGACCATAAGGACAGTGCCCAATGAATATATGTAAAGTAGTCTAGTGGGTTCAACTCCAAGCCAAAAGGTTCTTGGGTCAAATCTAGCTGTCGATATCCTTTTGCACGATGCCCCTAACCCCTACTTGCTCCTTAATGACTTGAATCAAAACATTCATTCATCATGTGTGTGGCTTTGGATAAAAGCTAAATGACTCAATTGTAAACATAAAATAACTACTGGAAGAATTCAAGCAGATTTTAAGTAAGCGAAGGGCAGATTCGGCTGTGAGACTGATATTCTCGTATGCTTGTCTGACAGAGGAAGGTAAGACGAGAGAAGTGGTGTGTAGGAAAAGAGAGGGCAGAGCCGGCCTCTTCTCAACACACAAACGGCTTCTTTCTAGAGAACAACAGCACGTCAACACACCCAGCTACGGATCTGCCTGCACTAAAGCGTCCCATCAGCACTCTCTAATGGGCGAGAGATATTTAGAAAAAGAAAAACAGAGAGAGAAGGAAATGTGGAGTAATGGAGGTGAATTGTCATTGTTACCACACACACACACACACACACACACACACACACACACACACAAAGCTATAAACTATACTCTACAACTCCAGCCATATCTCTTGATGAACATAATGTGGATTCACCTAAGGCTGTGGGTTCAAACCCCAATGTCCACAGTCTAACTTGTAGGCATCCGTGAACTCTCATCTGCTCCTTAATGACTGAATTCACTATTAGTGATTGTGGATAGTAGCTAAATGGGCTAAAAGACAGCTTTCTGTGTGGCCATGTATGCCCATTTACTACAAATATAATAATACTGTAAAAATATAAATATAGAGGACAGGAGGAAGATCAGATGATGATCACATGTAGTGATCACATGTAGTGTGTGTGTTTTTGGGAGAGTGGGAGAGCTGGGGTTGAATGTGTGTCATGATCTAACACCCCTCTGGGGAGGGAGGGGTAAGGAGAGCAGGAGGGAGGGAGGGAGAGAGGGAGAGAGGGAGAGACATGGAACTGAGATGAAAGGGACCAAGTTCCCCTGATGAAATAGGGACAGAACTCAGCGGACAGGGGAACAGTGTGTGCGTGTGTTTGTGTGTGTGTGTGTGTGTGTGTGTGTGTGTGTGTGTGTGTGTCAGTACGGGTGTAAAGGAGAGTGTGTGTGTGTGTGTGTGTGTATGTGTGTGTGTGTTGTGTGTGTGTGTGTGTGTGTGTGTGTGTGTCGGTACGGGTGTAAAGGGGAGAGTGTGAGAGTGTGTGTGTGTGTGTGTGTATCATGTCATGTTGAATGAATTGTCTAAATGTAGAGGAGGGATGATCACTCCAGCGACACAGAGGGGAAATCAGAGACACCCAGACCCACCTGGACCCCATGTGGGGGTCTCGTTCTGCTGAGGTCACATAGAGACCAGACCCCCATAGGACACATGACCACTCCTCTCTTTATCTTGTCCTACAACTTCAGTTGGAAATGGAGTTTAGAAGACGAGGATAACATGTCTGTCCCAACCCGGGTCAGAGTTAAATAGCAATCAAATGAATGTTAAAATGATATCTCATATCTTGGTGTGGGGTATGTGCAGTCAGGCTGAATGATGATACACAGTCAGTGACAGGGTCAAAGAGGAAGAGCAGGGAGGAGATGGGAGGAGAACATGGAGAGATGATGGTGTCATCACGGCAGGTGAACTTGAGTGTTCATTTCCCACAATGCATTGCTTTCCCCCAGATCCTTACCTTTACCCTAATTGCCCAATTTAGTTATTTAGCAGATGCTCGTATCGAAAGCCCCTTACAGTGAATTCAGATCCAGGTGTAGGAAGGGGTTAAGATGTTACTTTACGTGCTGGTGAATTTGATATGGCATCAGACCAATGAAATTAAAAGAAAGGGTATCGTTTCAGGTGATCGGTTGATGTTGGTGTTTTTGTGCACAATTCAGCGTGTGATTGTGTATCACCAATGTGCAGTACATGCATGTGCACACGTCAGTGTAGGAGACATGGCTCTTAGTCACATGGCTACACGGCAACACACATACAGCCGTCTTCATACTGGGAGGCAGGAAGAAAGGTGGGAGGAGCAGTGGAAGACTTAGCTCTTATTTGTCTCATCTATTGGCTGCAATCAAAGAAACTTCAAGGAGGGCCGCCTGCAGGAGCGCGTCTAGCTCCGCCCCCAGGAGTGCGTCTAGCTCCACCCCCAAGAGCGCATCTAGCTCCACCCCCAGGAGTGTGTCTAGCTCCGCCCACAGCTGGGGCCAAAACAGCATTCATTATACGGCCTACATATCACTCTGGTTAATACTCCCGGACCAGGGAACCACATACAGAGAGAAGAGAGAAGATAGAGGAGAGAGAGAGAGAGAGAGAGAGAGAGAGAGAGAGAGAGAGAGAGAGAGAGAGAGAGAGAGAGAGAGAGAGAGAGAGAGAGAGATAAACAGAGACAGAGAGATAAACAGAGACAGAGAGATAAACAGAGACAGAGTGAGCGATGAAGACCGAGATAGATTGAGAGACCGAGATAGAGAAAGGGATAGAGTGAGAGAAAGAGACGGAGTGAGAGACAGATAGAGCGACAGAGACTTCGAGTGGAGCAAGAGAAACATTGGTGGATTAGAAGGAGGGGAGAGGAAGAAATAAAAAAAAGATAAAAGAAGAGATGATATTGCCGCAGCCAATGAGACGGAGGGGAGTTTCAATTTGGAGATGTTGGAGACATCAGACGCCTTTCTACTCCAGACGGTCGTCTTTTATCTGCTCCCTGCTGACATTGTCTGAAAAACACCACTTTAATGGGACAAACAAACCCAACACGCCGCGTGGCCCCGAGCCGCCTTTCAACACACCCAAACACCGCTCCGAGAGCATACAGTTTAGAATCGCTCGCAGGGCGTCTGGAGTCTGGTGCTGGTGGTGGTGGTGGTGGAGGTACTGGGCGTAGAAATGCCAGCGCGATACGTGAACGAACCCTTATTGCCGTTACGGTTACCCGAGAAAGTGTCAGAACTGGTTTGGCGAGGGAGGGCCAGGGGTAGCGCTGGGGAGGAGAGGGGGGAGGTTGATACGTCAAGTTAGCCTTTGGTTTTTTCAACAAGGGCCGCAATGATTTTTAAACTCTTTTCAAATTTCAAAAACATCAACAATTCTGTTTAAAGTATCGAAACTTCAAACCGAGTGAAAGAGTTTTTGTACTGTATAAGCTATCCGTTATTTTGTGTGTATAATATTTCATACACACACACACACAACCATGCACACACGCGCCACATTTTGGCTTAACGATTGGCCTTCAGTTTCATTCTCTTTTTAAATAAAAAATAATTCGAATTCAAATAAAAATTTAACCTCAAATCGAAGATCATAGAGTCGTTCAGAATATGTTCAAGTCTAAGCTGGTTCCTAAGACACCGTGCATGCTGTGCGCTGCTTCAGCTGTGTGCTCTGGATGCGTGTGTGCGGACCTGGCCTGTTCCTTCCCAGCCTAGCCCAGGGGCTGAGCTCTTAATCGGGGTCCAGACCCTCCTCTGGAGATCCATCCCTCCATCCATCCATCCATCTATCGCTCCGTCCGTTCGCCTGTGCTGCTGCTGCCAACCCCCCCCCCCCCCCCCCCCCCCCCCCCCCCCACCCACTCCATAAATATGGAGCTGTTCTGCGGACCGGGGCTTGCTTATGTTTTCTGTCTGATATTCCGGCCTCCATTCCCATTTCAAAGGGAGGTCCACTAGGGGCTCTGACTTTTTGATCTGCCTGGCGACCGCCTGGACCACCTGCATGCGGGATCAGCTGCCAGGGATGAGGAAACAAGCCCCCCCCCCCCCCAAACTCCTCTTCCCTACGACCTCCGAGCCCCCTCTCTCCTGCCCAGCCCAGTGCTCCTAACTGGGTCTGGAGCGGCCTCGTGTTCCCCTCTAACCCTCGAGGCAGCAGATGAGGATGCTGCTCTGGATGTAGGACAGAGCTACAACAGTGATGACGTAGCAGTTGACCTCCTCTGAGTTGAAGTCAGAGAACCCATTTTGGATCCAGAGAGAAGCGGGCCGCGGTGTCACAGTTTCAACGTCAGGCCGGGCGGAGGAAACCGGGAGTTCCCTCGACTCTTATCGAGCATTGGGGGGGATTTCTTGAACAATTTTCAAATCCCTAATTGGAATTTGACACTCGCGGACGGGCGTCATTGTCATATTATGACTGTTAATAGCGACGTTGATTTCCGCTAACTGTCAAAGCTATTAAATGTTAATGAGACGGCTGTGCCCGTGACAATATAATTAAAACCCTCAGGAGTTCACATAATGGGCTGAATAATTCACAGGGCAAGGACGTGAGGACGCGAAACCATACTGCGTTCTGAGTCACCCCATCAGGAGAAGGGGGAGCTGACGTTTGAGGGACTGGCTTTAAAACGTTTGACCCAACTCGTCTATGTTCCAGACAAGTCCGCCATTTCATCTGTCTCTTCTCTAGGGCTGTCAAGTTCTGGTCGGTTGGTCGGTTGGTCGGTCGATATGCACTTGTTCTTTTCATAAGAAAAGAAGCGCTTCTTAATCCATTATTTTCTGGGGCAGGTGGGACATACGTGTTAGAAATAACATTAATTATGAATACAAATTATATTGAAGGCTCCGTAGTTTCTGTTTTAATAATCGGTTTGAGATGGACTTTACAATTGATAAGACAGGAGGTCCAAACACCCAGGGTTAGCACAAATTTGAACTCGCCCAACTTAAGCAAGACAGCTAGTAGTCGTAACTTAGCGAAATTAACTCGGCTCCATATGAATTGATACCGAAGAAGTTAAAAAGATAGACCCAAATAGTATGTAAAGTGTAAAGTAAGTAAAAGTATGTAGGTATATCATCTAAAATCATAAAGGCACACGTTAAAAAAAAGTTCATGTTGTCTGCGATTTCTTCGTCAACTTGCGTGTTTCATGCTCGATAGGCTTTGAGTGTGAACATATCAGAATTGGCACCTTAGCACGAATTGCAGCGCCATCCACTCAGACGCTGCCCGACGCGGTGCTCTGTGGCTTGTCCGGTGTGCGACTCGCTTTATAATGAAGATCTGCTGTAACCGAGTCCGATCTGAAGCCCACTGGCCTTCTCTGAACAGCACGTACGCGATAATTAGGCTAGCAGGTAGAGTAGAATGCACTGTGGCCAATTCACTTAATCCAGAGATAACATGCAGATTTTAAATTTCATCTCTTTTTTTTCCCCATCAACCAATCGATTGGTCGTAGAGTTAGAGTCAGTCGACCAACATTTTATTTGGTTGACTACAGTCCTACTAGACTCCCTTGCTGGCAGAAAACGAACTGAAAAAGCAGTTCAGTGAATGAAAATAAAGCCTTGACGCTCAACTGTCTTTTGTTCACCAAAGAGCTACTTGGTTACGATGGTGTGTGCTCTTATTTTGAAAGAAAAATGCCTTTGAGTCATTGGCTTTGTGGAAAGACATAGAAGTGCTGTGATTTGTAATTGTGATGTGACCAGATTTTCTGCTCTGTTCATTAATTTAATTCATTTATCCTTAGCTGATCATTATCATGAATAAAAATTACATCATGAGGTGCATCCGAGGAGACTCAGCATTCAAAACATTTCTAATCGGATTACATGGATTAATTTCAATGTGACAGGAACATATGTTTAAATATAAACAAATGCTGTCCCTGCTCAAGTGAAGGATAATCATACGGTGTCTGCAAATATTACCTGTCTGGAACCACGCATCTGTATGACCCTTTCCGTTACAATCAATGGAAAATTACTTGATCGTTGAAAACTTGGCAAAAAAGTGAGTTTTCAATGATCGAAACCACTACCATCTCACTCCTAAAATCAAGACTTAATCAGTTATCTTACTCTACTTTATTTTACCGTAGTTATTCGTGACAAAACAACAGTTTTACGGAAGGTGTGTCTGGTAAAGGTCTTCACGACAACAAGTGATTTTCACAGAGTCTTGAAATTAATTGGCTGTCTTGAACCTGAGCAGCAGGACTAATGAGTGTCTAATTGGTGCTCTGTGGGTGAGAGCCACCAGACAGACAGGACAGGAGCGCTGCCAGTCTAGACTGGAACGAGCAGGTCCACGAGCAGGTCCATCACCACCATTAGATTCACATGGCCTTGGAGGAGAGAGGCTCCTTCAACATAACTTTATTTCATTCATGTAACATTAAGTTAAAGTGCACTAGAATGACCAGATATTATCTTTTACTTTCACTAAAGTTGTTTCATGTACAGTGTGCAATCAAATATTTATTAGCGCCTGGATCGGGTACAGAAACCAGTTTGAATCATTGATGGATTTAAATACAATTCATACGTTTGTATTTTTGGTGGTTTTCAGCGGTGATTCCCAAACCACAAATAAAAAGGGCTGTTGCCATCTCCCTCCATATATAGGTGACTATGTATCTTCATTGATGCTCAACTACCATCAGTCCCCCACACCACGCTGCTGGCAAACCAAACGCACAACATTCTACAAGAAGTTCAGACCAATGGCCAAAAACGTTTTATGTCTGAAGAATCCTCTGTCTGTACTACTGACCGTGGGCACATCACACCAACATAAGGGATGAGTAGTAGGTCACAACATTATCCATGTAGTTCGTGCACACCTTTAATATGTATATTTTTTCTTTCTCTGAAAATGTATCAAATATCCATAGCTTTTATGTCAGCAGTCTCCTGCAACAGCACACGCATATCAACCGACCGCAAGGTTGGGAAACACTGGCTTGGACAAACAAACGCACAAAATACTACTACAACTAGACAAACAAAACAAACGCACAACAACTCTTAAGGACCAAAGTGAGAGAGAGAGAGAGAGAGAGAGAGAGAGAGAGAGAGAGAGAGAGCGAGAGAGAGAGAGCGAGAGAGAGAGAGAGCGAGAGAGAGAGCGAGAGAGAGAGAGAGAGAGAGAGAGAGCAGAGAGAGAGAGAGAGCGGTAGCGGAACTAAACTACATGGCCCTGACACCCAATATAAACACACTATTAATCACCACCGGAGCAAATCATGAAATAAACTGGGCAAACAGAAAGAATCGCCAAAGCGGGAGAGGGAGGAAGAGTATTCTGTCTGTGGGTTGTTTTTATTCACGGTAACAAATGATTTCAGAGTCAAAGCTTCGACCCCTGAAGAAAAAAAAGAAGAAAACTCGACACAAAAGACATGCTGGCTTTTATTCAAACAAAGACAGAGAGAAGAAAACTACTTTCTTATAAACGAGAGAGGAGGAGGGAGGGATGGTGGGTGGGTGGGGGGTGTTGGAGGGGGTGGGGGGGGGGGGGGGGTTGGCTGTCGTCCGTCAAGCAGAAAGATGCGATGTTGGTGGCGGGGAGAGACGACAGGACCCCCGCTCTCATAAATCCTGATTTGAGCGGAGCGTTACACCAGAGGAGGTGAGGACCAGGGGGGAGGTGGAGGAGAGGAAGTACTGTCCCCCCCCCCCCCCCCCACTCTCTGATTAAGTCGTCCCATTAGGTGACAGCTGAACTTTAACATTAATAGGATAATATTGAAATAAGCGTGTGTTATTTACCGCGGCGGCAAGGGGGGGGGGGATGATGAATGATTCCAGGACAGCTTCGGTTGACACGCCGCCGAGCACCCCCCCCCCCCCCCCCCCCCCCCCTCACACACACGCTACTAACCAGCCATCCCAGCAAACCGCTCCCCCGCCCAACCCCTCTAATCAGACTTGACAAAATGGAGACATATGCAGAAATATCGGTTACAGTCGGCATCACACCTCTGTCTTGGCCGTCTCCCTTCCTCAGCCCATTTCCCCTCTCTCTCCGTGTCTCTCTTTCAACCTCTCTCTCCCTCCCCCCTCTCTCTCTCCCTCTTTCTTTCTCTCTCCCCTTTTCCACCTCTCCACTCTCTCCCTCCCTCACTCTCGTTCTCTCACTCATCCCCTTCCTCTCTCTCTCTCTCCCTCCCCCCCCCCTCTCTCTCCCTCCCTCCCTCTCTCTCCCTCCCCCTCCCTCCCTCCCTCCCCCCCTCTCTCTCCCTCCCCCTCCCTCCCTCCCTCCCTCCCTCTCCCTCCCTCCCTCCCTCCCTCCCTCCCTCTCTAAGTAAGTGTCGGCCGCCCCGGAGCCGCCCTCTAAATTGTCCAGAAGCACTGAAGCATCCATTTCAATTGGTACTTCCTCCCTGGGCTGGGGTTTTCTCCTGTCATTTACATATTCCTCTTAATCAAAGCGTCGCAGCAGAAACAGGAGCGTGTCGTCATGGTTCACGAGTAGACACTTTATAAAATGGAGATGTGTCGAGAAATTACGCTGTGGCTGGGTGTGTGTGTGCGTGTGTGTGTGAGCGTGAGTGTGTGAGTGTTTGGGGACTTTGTGTAAAGTTGTGTGTGCGTGGGGGGGGGGATGTGTTTGCGTGGGCATGTGTGCGTGTAATTGTCTGTGTGTGTTTCAGTGTGTCTCTGTGTGTTTGTGTCTGGATGTATATATATACATGTATGCATCGATGCATGTATGGATGTTTCTATGTATGTATATGTGTTGTGCGTGGGTGGGCGTGTCCATGTGTGCGTGCATAAATAGGTTCCATCTGAGAGTTTATGTCGGAAAGCAGGTGGATTCGAGGGACTGGTTGGCTCACACACACACGCACACACTCACACACAAGAGTACATGTTTGCCGAGGTTGCCGTTACAAAGAGAGAAATTGACTGACAAAGAGTTGGTTGATTTCTTATAAAAAAAATGAATAAAATGAATACCAAACCCAAAATGAGGAGGAAGAAAAAGAAAAAGAGAAAGAGAAAGAGGAAGTTGAAGAAGAAGAGGAAGAAGAAGAAGAAGAAGAAGAAGAAGAAGAAGAGGAAGAAGAAGAAGAAGAAGAAGAAGAAGAAGAAGAAGAAGAAGAAGAAGAAGAAGAAGAAGAAAGAGAGAGGATGAGCAGTGGGGCGTACAGAGACGACTCTGGAACCCTCTGTGTTGCTTTGACAAAGCAAAGCCCACACGGTCACAGCACTCCCAGCCATGTTTGTCGTTAAATATTGTGTGGTTTGATTTTGTAGTCTATCATTACAAAGAAAACACACACACACACAGATACCCCTTGTGAGGAAACGCAAGGATCAACTGACTTAAGGTTAGTCAACCACTGTACTATAATTCTTTTCAAAATGCCATTCTTTTGCTATTCTTTCCTGGCTGTTAAAAGACACGCATCGAAGACCTAGTGGCTGTAGACACAGTCGGATGGTGCAGTAGAGGAACAGGACTTCTGTTCAGGTGAAGTCAGGTTATAGACAAGTTAAGCCCTTTCTCACCATAACTGCCAATAAGGGCACACAGGCTTAGATTCAGACGATCATTTATAAAGACTTAGAAGACCCTTAAAATGAACCCTGCAAAAGGTTTCCAGCGTGGGACAGGTGTGTGCAGGAGTAAAGGTGCCCTCTACCTGACTGAGCATGGGACAGGGGTGGACAGGTGTAATGGTGCCCTCTACCTGGCTGAGCGTGGGACAGGTGTAAAGGTGTAAAGGTGTTTTTTCCTTGGCTGAGCGTGGGACAGGTGTAAAGGTGTAAAGGTGTTTTTTCCTTGGCTGAGCGTGGGACAGGTGTAAAGGTGTTTTTTCCTTGGCTGAGCGTGGGACAGGTGTAAAGGTGTTCTTTACCTGGCTGAGCGTGGGACAGGTGTGGACAGGTGTAAAGTTGTTTTTTCCTTGGCTGAGCGTGGGACAGGTGTAAAGGTGTTTTTTCCTTGGCTGAACGTGGGACAGGTGTAAAGGTGTTCTTTACCTGGCTGAGCGTGGGACAGGTGTAAAGGTGTTTTTTCCTTGGCTGAGCGTAGGACAGGTGTAAAGGTGTAAAGGTGTTTTTTCCTTGGCTGAGCGTGGGACAGGTGTAAAGGTGTTTTTTCCTTGGCTGAGCGTGGGACAGGTGTGGGCAGGTAGAGCATAGAAAGATGTCGCCTACCTGGCTCTTACCTTCTGAGCATGCCGGTGAGGATACGCGAGCTCTTGCCCAGGTTGGCGTCCGTCTCCCTCAGCTGAGGGTAAGAGGGAGGGAGGGAGGGAGGGAGGGAGGGAGGGAGGGAGGAAGGGAGGGAGGGAGGGAGGGAGGGAGGGAGGGAGGGAGGGAGGGAGGGAGGGAGGGAGGGAGGGAGGGAGGGAGGGAGGCGAGAATGGTCAACAACATGAATCAATATTATCACTTTTACAAAATCCACTTACTCTCATCAAAAGGAGTTTTTGGAGCCGTTTTGTCCTATTCACTATCCACACTGAGCCACCAGGAGTAAACGCATTTGCATAAGGTAAGAGAGACAGGTGGGGGAGAGACAGGTATGGCAGACAGGTGGACAGGGAGATGGAGACAGATAGGAGGGACAAGTAAGGGAGAGAGAGTGAAGACAGATAGAGGAGAAACAGGAAGACCGTTAAGGCAAGGGGTTGAGAAATCGCATTGCTATCAGTTTGCACACAACACGTCTTCTCTCTAGTCCCTCTACAATTCTCTCTTTTTCTCTTTTAGCCTCTCTCGCTCGCTCTCGCTCTCTCTGAGGTCACAGAAAAGTTTGTTGTATCTGAAGAAGTGAGGGCTCAGGAGTGAAGGGAACAGTTGGAGAGCCTGGAGAAGGTGTCTGGTGTGTCTTCTGCGTGTCGCGTGTGTTTATATATAAACGCTGACACTGCAGGAAGAGGCGCCACTGAATTCTAACTGTTGGCACATCTCAGGTGCACGGTGGAGGTGAGTGTGTGTGTCTGTGTGTGTGTGTGTCTATAAGAAAGAAGGTAGGAGTGTGTATTTATGTGTTACTGTTCATACCAAAATAAATCCCTTTCTGATTCTCATTAAATCATTCCGCTTGCACACAAACGCACAAATACACACACACACACACACACACACACACACACACACACACACCTTGTCCTTTTGCTTTATTTCCTCTGCCTTTCTAACTCTCCTTCTCCCTCCACCTCTCTTGCTTTTTCCATCTCCCTCTCAAAAGGAGAAGACTACTGTAAATCCTTAATGTGCAAACTACTTCCAAAAAGAAAATCTCTAATATATCATTTTCATATTCCTATCCTCCATATTTCTTATCATAGCTCATGAGTCTACTTTCATTAAAAACATGTGTGTGACATCCCATAATAATAATACAGCTATGTGATGATAAAGGAACGTGTGGGATCCTTATGAACACATGAAGGGAGGGGGTCTGTTTGTCTGGAAGAGATCAGGAAGTGCGGAGGGTGGAGTGGTCTGTGTTAGCCAGGGGGGGCGCTGTGGAGAAGAGTCAACACGCTTCCTTCAGACCCACAGTTCTAACCCACTGTTGACCTCCTATCACACACCATAGAAGAAAAACAATAAAAGGCCAGCCCCCCCTGCTGAGAGCGGAAGTGATAGTGATTGGAGACTGTGTGTTTGTGGGGGGGAGGGAAATATTGACGTTTACTCTTCCCTCTGTGTCTGTTTGTTCATCTTTCATGCAAAGAGGAGCTCAGACCTCGTTCATGGCCTGAGTCATGACTGTGTGTTTGTGTGTGTTAGTGGGGTTGTTTGTGTGTTTCTGTCCGTCCATCTTCCCTCCTCTCTCTCCATCTCTCGGTCTGCCTCACTGTCTGTCTGACTCTTTGTATTCCCTCATTCTGTCTTCCTCTCCCTATGTCTCTTGCTGACTATTTATTTATCGATTAGAGTGATTTGATTGTTCATCTTTCTGTCTTGTTTTTGATATTACTTTATCCGTTATGCTTTGCCAGAATGAAAATGTTTATTATTTCATGCCAATAAAGCTATTTAATCTAATTGAAATTCAAGACAGAGAGAGAGAGAGAGCTCTCGACAGACTGGGACCTTTGAGGAAGTAGATGTAAACAGGTGAACTTTGAACAGTATCGCTTACTGTCCTGATGAGATTTTGAAGAAATGTGTGTGTGTGTGTGTGTGTGTGTGTGTGTGAGAGTGAGAGAGCGTTTGTGAATGTGTGCATGTGTAAGAAAGCGGGAGAGTGAGAGAGAGGGCCCGTGCCCAGCTGTGTGTGTGTGTGTGTGTGTGTGTGTGTGTGTGTGTGTGTGTGTGAGTATGTGTGAGTGACTGAGTGTGTGTGCGTGCATGAGTGTGTGTCCTCACCCTCTCTCTAGCTCTCTGGATCTTCTCGCGGTCAGTGTTCAGGTTGGACAGCATCTCCTGACCGATTTGTTCTGTGAGAAACAAACAAACACACACACACACACACACACACACACACACACACACACACACAGCATTAATGATGTACTCTCAAGGTGCAGCTGTCAGGTAAACAAGACAGGGGGCCAGTTATCGTCGTCAACATGTTTTATCCACCCTCTACCATACGCACACGCACACACACACACGCACGCGCACACACACACACACACACACGCACACACACACATACGTACACACACACATACGCACACGCACACGCACACACACACGCACACACACACACACACACGCACACGCACACACACGTACACACACACATACGCACACACACACATACGCACACGCACGCACGCGCACACACACACACACACACGCGCACACACACACACACACACGCACACACACACATACGCACACACACACACACACACACGCACACGCACACACACGTACACACACGCACACACACACACACGCGCACACACACACACACACACGCACACACACGTACACACACGCACACGCACACACACACACACGCACGCACCTTCCTGCCTTCATTAGTTTCTAATCATGGATGCGACACATTGAGGGATCTCCAGATTAAACGGAGCAGTCAGACAGCAACATGACAAACAGGACATATTACAGGGATATTACAGGCTGAACGCAGGTATTAATAACCATAACAACACTCATATTAACAACCAGCCACCCTGTCGCCGGGGCGGAACAGCACCCGGACAGGAAGTGAGTCGTAGGGTAAATGTTGTGTTAAAGAGCTAAGCACACCTATCAGTCTCTGTCCCCCACGAGGACGGTGGCCACGGAATAAATGACTACCACGACACAGAGACAGCAGTGTGTGTGTGTGTGTGTTTAGGGGTGTGTGTGTGTGTGTTTAGGGGTGTGGGTGTGTGATTTTTGGGGGGGGGGTTGATTGTATTGTTTTTCATGAAGAGAGAAGCTTACAAAACAGTCATGTGGTGTTTCTAGATTTGAGCATAACGAGCTAAACAGTATCACGCCGTCACGAGAAGGTTCTGCCTTAATCTGCCAAGGAGCCCAGCCTGTGGATTGTTTAATGGCGGTGGTAATTCCCATGATGCATCGCTCCCTCCCTAACCTACTTGCTCCTCACTTCCACGGTGTCCTAATCGTCAATCTTCTCCATCTGAGGGGCTTCACCTCCCAACAGTTCATCTCCCATTCCCATCCATCTTACTCTAGGCATCCCGCGACGGATCTCTGAAGACATCCGTTAGGGTTCCTCTTTGTTTTGTTAAAACTACAATGCCGGTGGAAAGAAGGCAGATGTAATCCAGACCGAAAATAAAAGTAAGAGGAAACAATGAAACACAAACCAAGTGCTTGAGGTGTAATTAACTTGATTGACAGCATATATGCAGCTCGTCTCCAAGTTGTTATATTTGTATTTCATTTAATTTCTCACAAAACACATTTTTGTGTTGCTTTGAAATTATTTTGGGTTCCTTCATATTCAATTTATTTAACTGCTTGACTGCATAAATGCTGTTATTTTTTTTTACTCGGAACAGTGGAATTTCATAAATCTGTCCAGGAAATAAAAAATAAAAAATGTCCTTCAGGATGGAAACATTCTCTGCACTTCCAAATACGGGTGGAGAGGATAAATAATTTCCTATTAATCCTTCTCAAAGGTTCCTCGTTAGCGTGGAAAATATTCGTCCTGTTTGAGCAGCTATTAACAATTTAAATGACCCTGGCTCAGAGACCTCGCTCCGTCTCGCTAAACTACTAAAATACACATCCCCAAAGGTCCGTTTAACAAGCCCATTACTGCATTACGCCGCGCTCACACCAGCCCTAGCCTGTTTAACTCTCTCTCCCCTAATGTACGAGCACATAATAATTAGTGTTGGAAAGTTAGGGGAATAAGTCAAGTACGACGGAAATACAGTGCCTGAATTAGACATTACATCTAGTCCGTGTACGGCCACAAGTTCTGGTGCTGTTGCATAGTACGACCCTTCGTGCCCTGATTGGAAAAGCAGCGATTTAAAATGGCCGTCGTGTTAACACGGTACAACACAAGCAGACTAGGAGTTGGAATTACTCGGATCGACCTTTACATTCCTCTGTTTCTGGTGAACTTTGGCTTGTGTTTCTCAAGGCTTATGGTCAAGTCATGACAACGATTGCCATCTGAGCAGTAGCCTATAATAATAACAACGAGGTCTGATGCTATAGAATATTGAAGAAGTGAAACCAGCACCCATCCAGCGTTTCAAACCAATGGGCCTAACGAAATCAAATAGTACGACGTGAGCGTACGGGCTGGCATATCTTCTGACCGGGCAGCACGCGATCCTGGCCACTGGGCAAACATTTCCACCATGATCCCCGTGCCTGATGTGAAAGGTAAAAGTCGGTAGGCTACCATCGAATGTAATTGTGTGGAAGTAATACAGAGCTCAGATGATGAGATGATACAAAGGCTATTCATTAATCCAAGACCGGGAACTTTGGGCGTCACAGCAGAAAGGACAGCGTAAGACATTTAAAAAGATATGTTCACGTGGTAGCTCGTACGCATACAGACACACTTGACCGTACATATAGGGTTCTGTAAACAGCAGGGGACTGTGAGAAAGGCAGAGGGATTAAACACAACTACTGCCCCGTCTGTACGCTGTAGCGATGCTGTCTGACCAGATGGGATCCATCGAGTTTAGACGTCGAACACCCCCCCCCCCCCCCCCCCGCTCATCTCACCGAGCATTGATTCGGTGTTGATCTGCACATATCAGAACAAGCTAGATAAAGGGTTGGTCCTCATTAACTAGGGTGCTTTACAAAATGATCTTTTCAATAATACTGACCAATGGGTCTGGAACTCAAGGCTGATGCCCACTAGCTATCCGATACATTACTCATAATGAACAGCGAAGACCATTATTTACAGTCAAAACAGTTCTGACGTACAATCAATTCTCCTCCCCATTAGAGATCTGCGACATGCCTCAGCCACTTTTTCCTTACTACTGAATGTGTTTTGTAGACAGATTTATTATTATTATGGATTTGAAGATATACTGCTTAACACAATACACACATAATTATTACTAACTTTGACTAATTACAGATTTATATTTTACATTGTAAATATGCAGAGCATCTAGACTGCTTTACACAATACACATAGTTAACCATTACTAAATCCGGATTTATGTTTTAAATGTTTTGCTTCATACTACGGATATACTGCTTTACACAATACATCTAGCTACACTATTGACATAAACTCCTCTCTAATTGACAACCCACGGCCGCTCCTCATGTGAAATGTTCCATATTTGACGATATCTCACGCAAGCGTTTCAGTGCTCCAGTTTTGTATGCATAAAGTCACCCAGCTGGCCTGACGCAGTGAGCCCCACCCTCACCCCACATGACCAAGCCAGTCGGTGGGCCAAACAATCCTCCCTATGACCCTCCCTTCCTGGCCGGCCTCTCTCCCTCCCTCCCTCCCTCATTCCACGGCCCTATCATAATTGGACACATTATCAATTTTACAGGAGCTGTTTGAGAGTGGGGTGCCGTGTGGCCCATCCTCCTCCCTGCTCTCATCCTGCTCTTCTTCGTCGTCGTCCTCCTCCTCCGCCTCCTCCTCCTCCCAAGAGAAATGAGAGAGAGAGAGAGAGAGAGGGAGAGAGGAGCAGCAGGAGCTGACACTGACATCACTCGCTCCCAGGGCAAGAGAGACCGCGTTTTGAAGGTTACCACACACACTTCTGTCCGGACATAGTGCTCGCACACACACACACACACACACACACACACACACACACATCAACGAAAGAGAGAGACGCAGCCCAGGGAAGCTTTCCCCGGTGGGTAGGTACAACACACACTATCTAACACTAGCGCACATGCACACGCACGCGCACACACACACGCACACACACACACACACACACACACAGCACCACAGTCAACTTCTACGGGACTCCCAGGTGAACAAAGTTAGCCGTCTTTGTACACTTTTCCACCGAGGGGCTTTTTCTGTTTTGCTGCGAGGGCTTTGGGTCTGCATTCGCGTGCCTGGTGACATTCTGTCATCACCGCAATCAAAGCAACAAGCCTCGCAGGGATGCCGGTTGGAGCGCCCCACGCCCACGGGCCACGCGGCCAGCGTCTCCCCCCGTTACACCGTCGCTACACAGCTCTGCACTACAGCTGCTGATGAAGAGGAACCAACTGCCTGGGCACTGGGGGGAAGGGGGGGGGGGGGGATGGGGGGGGGATGTGGAGATGATGGTGGTGGTGAGGGCGGTGGTGGTGGTGATGCTGGAGGTACAAAGGTGTTGGTGGTGGTGGAGGTGAGGGGGGGGGGTGGGGTGGAGCATTGCTCTGAGAGTCGATGTGTGCTATGACTGTCTGCTATGATGCTAACGCCACCACTGTGCTGCTGGATGGGAACAACCAGCTATAGGCTAGCTGGGCATAAACAAGGCGGATGGAAAGGTCCGGATAGATTATTTGTCTGACACTGGATGCCCTCCCAACCCCTACCTGTATGTTGCTTTGGATTAAAGTATGACTCAATTATCAAGATATGAGCAGATCAGTTTGGTTCCCTATTGAGTTGTAGTTTAATAGTGTACAGTCCTGTTTTAGATATTATACGTCCTTCAGAACTAACAAAACAAACATAATAACAGCAAACCTTCAAGAGCTAGTCGGGCTATGGACATGCTCTAATCAAAGCCAGGGTGAAACCCGGCCGTATTTTGAGCAGGCAGTAGTGTGGACGGCTGGGTCGGACCCCATGCACCATGTGTAGGAGCAGGCAGTAGTGTGGACGGCTGGGTCGGACCCCATGCACCGTGTGTAGGAGCAGGCAGTAGTGTGGACGGCTGGGTCGGACCCCATGCACCATGTGTAGGAGCAGGCAGTAGTGTGGACGGCTGGGTCGGACCCCATGCACCGTGTGTAGGAGCAGGCAGTAGTGTGGACGGCTGGGTCGGACCCCATGCACCGTGTGTAGGGGCAGGCAGTAGTGTGGACGGCTGGGTCGGACCCCATGCACCGTGTGTAGGAGCAGGCAGTAGCAGCAGTGGTAGGCAGTGAGAGAAGATCTCCCGGCCCTCTGTTTCCCCTCCGTCAGCCGATGTTTTACTCCTCTGCATCGCCCCTGACCCTCCACCCGCTCCCACTCTGACAAATCACTTCTGATTAAGACGGATCTCTGTTAGTCGAGCCTATTCATCATCCCGCACAACATATCCCTATCCTCCCACCTCCTCTCTCTAACCTCTCACCATCCTCCTCTCCTAACCTTCATCCTCTCCTCCCCTAAAGTCCTCCTCCTCCTCCTCCTGTCAGCCAGACTGGAGCAGCAGGGCGGTTGTAAGCGGCTGATTGGGGAGGTGCCACGGCGGCGGCGGGGGGGGGGGGGGGGGGGGTGAGACGACGGTTGAATCGGTACGAACGACAGACGGGCCGAGGAGGAGAGGCCCGGCGAGCTAATAGAACCGTTTGTTTAAAGCTGAGATTTGGGTGCCGCCCTGCCCCAGACGTTTCCCACAATCCCTCCTTCCCCCTGCCTCCCCCTCAACTCAAAGTCGGTTTACCGTCTCCCTGTCTGGGTTTGTACGGCGAGGGAACCAAACGACTGAATAGACGGGGTTTGGCGGTGGGGCTCTTTCACATGGCGAACGAGGCGACCATCTTGTCCGATGTACATCTGCTCGTACCGGTTTCAACTGGTTGGACGGTGAATCATGTAGCATTCTCTATGTGCGATATGGCTGGGATAAGAGGCAGGATACTGAACTATGGGAACCTCACACATCGGAGCGTGACGCCAGTCAGAACGCTTTTGTGGTACCGGTTTTAAATATTCCACATTACAATTAACCCTGAACCTGATCCTGAACGCCAAACCATTTGGTGACTAGGTGGAGGTGCGCGGGGGGCTTCTTGTCAGCAAATTGCATGGACTTAATCAACCAGCCTTACTGAAGCATCCAAATGAAAACTAATAGCCATTGGGGTGCTGGGGCCCCGCACCCACTCCATTCAACCCCCCCCCCCCCCCCCCCACAAGCAACACTTTGCAGGGTCTTCAATTAAAACGGAAAACAAGAGTGCATTCTCCACAGACGGCTGCCCAGCTCATAGCTCGATTCCGACTGGAGGGCCGCTGGTCAATTGGAAGGCAAAAATAAATTTTCTGATCCGATTTATTCCATTCCCCTTCTCTGTTCAATTAACCTATTCACCGGCAGAACCTCGCTGTCCTAAAGTCTACACAAGCGGAGAATTTAGATTCATTTCTAGCCTTGTGTTTTATTAATATAGAGCGCATTTGTACAAGGCCCCACCGCCACCGAAAACAAAACCAACGAACCCAAATACTGAGTGACAAAAACCCTTTTGTCCCACAGTGGATGGAAGACGGTTGGAATACAAGAGGTAGGAGAGAGAGAGAGAGAGAGAGAGAGAGAGAGAGAGAGAGAGAGAGAGCAAGTGAGCGCGAGTGAGAGAAAGATAACTTGATGTTCTTCTGGCCTGGTAGAGTTTAAGAGCGGTAATCATCACATTACTTTAGATTAAAGGCTTTTTGCGTCTCTAATCAGAAAGTTGACAGGCAGATCAAAGACCACAACGCTAATTTATTGCCTTTTAATTATCGGTACAACAGCCCACCGCAGGCCTCTCTTCCTGCCCATCTCCTCAAACTCCTCAAAAGGCATAGGAAGATCTGTCGGCCAAGATCATTTTACCTTCATTAGCACGCACACACACACACACACACACACACACACACACACACACACACACACATATAAATAAACACACACTAGTTAAAGTAGAGGGGGTTTAGAGTGTGGAACCCCTTAATTATGTTTGTCAAGCAGTGGTGCGGCGGCCCTCATTATCGTCCTCTGACGATGTCCGCGTGGCAGCGCTGCCGTTTAGCACTCTTCAACACCTCATGATTATAAGACATTTTAGCTTTTTTAAATAAATTAATCACTCGCTAATTGTGCTTTGTTGCAGATCCTCCCCACCCGCTCTAAACATCCACACTACCCACCATTACATGGATGTCTGAAAGCTTAAAAAGTTAAATGATATATGGGAGCCGTCTGAACTACCCACAGAGAACCATCTAGACTTCCTTAATCAGCACTTGATCACAAAACTCCCGCTTCCACTGATGAGTGTTTCCTACCTGCTTCTGGCCAGCTGCTCCTACGATGTTAAACAACAAACAAACACTATTCAAACACACACAAAACATGAACGACAACTTTGTGGGGCCCAGCGTCTTTAGAAGGACCAACACTTCACACAGGTCCTCAAAATCCCTAAACGTTCCTTCAAGTTGTTGAGTTTCTTAAATTGACTTGGATGTAACTCCCGTTTCCTCCGTTTCAGATAAAAGGATAGCCTTGGTTCAGCCAAATTAGCAGCTAGCCAAAACTAAAACATGTGCTAATGGCACAAACAAACAACGAATCTGCAGGGATGCAGGACTGTTGACTGTCATTTAGTGACGGTGGAGATGCAGGCCACGAAACACCTACATCCACGAAACACCTACATCAAACACTAGGGAGGATTGGAACGGCTTGGCGCGTTAAGAGCGGAGGTGCCGACGGGGTCTGACAGTTGGAAGAGACTAAAAGACTTTGAATTCATTCATTCTCATGAGCAATGTGTGTGTGTGTGTGTGTGTGTGTGTGTGTGTGTGTGTGTGTGTGTGTGTGTGTGTGTGTGTGTGTGTATCATGAGGATGGGTAAGATTGTATGTAGCAGACCAGCCCAGTGGTATTTGATAAAGCTGATCATTTAATTATTCAAGATCAATTGTTTACTGTTGATGACAGTTCATTGTATGACTTATGTTGTATAGTGTTAGTATGCCACTGTGTTCCCCTAAAAAGAAATTAATTTCAAACAAAGGGAATTATGAATGAATGAATAAATGAATAAAATAACATTTATTCTGGAGAATAATTAGCGCAAACAAGCGATGATGGAAACGCCAGTTGGGAGGAACCCCAAAGAGTTGTGACAGTTGACATAAAAACAAAGTATGCTGATAATGTAATGACAAATGACAAGATGTAAACACACAGCGCATTAACTCATTCACATGTAATTTAACAGAGCGCTTCAGAATTTCAGTTAGTAGAAAAACAAAGCCTGACACCAAAATGACAGCAATCGTGGCCCCTAAAATTAAAAACACAAACAGGAAGAAAAAGGGTTTCTTCGTCACCAAATTCTGACAAAAACCTTCCTTTAATATACAGACATATTTAGAGGCTTATTATACCATCCATTTCATTCACCTTAAAGGGGAATCGTCCCACTCGGCTATTTTCAATTTTTTATAAGGGAGTACTGCTTCATGAGTGATCTGAAAACATTTGTCAAATTCACCAAAATTACGACAACGGTCCAACATTTTTGTGGAAATTGAGTTGATGTTACTGTCTGTGTTTTTTTTTCTTCTCACAACAAGCATATGCAGCTGTACCTGGTTATGTTATGTTTCCCTTTAACTGACCTTTCGATGCCTCACCGAAAAGCATGACACAAACTGTGGCATAAAGTGTGAGGTGCGTTTGTCTGAGATGTTCCTCACGTTGAACGACAACTCAACAGTACACTATGTTATTGTACTTTCCCTGTCGCACAACGAAACAGAAACACAAGGCAACGCGATACAAAGTCCTTGTTGTTCTATGGGTTTATGACCAACATGCTTCTCTGCTCTGAAAGAGAAATAGTGTTGCCATTATCTGCAAGGATCGGAGGCATGGAGCGGTATTCACAAAAGAGACACACACCAAGTCCCTCATTAAAGAGCAGACCGGCCAGAGCAGATGAAGGCCAGTTATTGTCATCTGGCCATGTTGTCAGCTGGGAGCGTCCATCCGAACACAAGCACAACGAGTATGATCGTTTGTCTACGCATACTTTACATTGCTTCCCAGACAAGGAATATATTACCCAGGCTTACCACCCGACTCATACAAATCCTGTCTTCTTAGTGGACCTCTCTTTCCATAAAATGGCACAGCCGACGGGGAACAATTGGGTTTGTTTGACATTTCAGACGTTGGTGTCAAACCTCTGTGCGCTCAGCAGAAAGTTAAATCAGCAGCATACTTGTGACGTGCAATAGCTCTGGGCTCCTTGGCTAACCACCAATCAACAGTCAACTGGAATGGAATAATACGAATCCGACCATGGTAGCAGACGTTCAGGATCTGGTTCGTCACGATACAAACGTCATACCTGATCAACAGACCTGGGAGTGGGACGCATCACCGGAAACATCCCCGCGTGAAGGTCCAGGGAGACGTTGGATGTGTTAAAACGGCGTGCATCACTGTCTGGATGTCACAATGCGCACGCCTGCGTCACATTACCTGGAAACAGCTCTGACTGAAGCCGTCACAATCCCCCGCCACCATCTCTCCTGCTAATGAAGCATATCTAACTTTTCAGACACGGCAGAACTAATTTAATCTACCTTCGAATGGGCCTTGGAGACATCTAATTAATTATTCATTAAGAACATGATATTATAACTCAATTGTCAACTCGCTGGATGGCCTTCTCTTTAAAACACCCCCCCCCCCCTCCCCACCCCCCCAGACCCCTCTCTCCCGGTGTCTCAGTCTTTTGTCTTGTGGCGCCTTTCTTTTGCACCATGTTCCTTATTGCTCTTAATCTACATAAGCGAGCGCAGGCCGCTGTCATTGTAGCCGTGGAACAAAATCATTTGCTTTTTGCTGTTTTTGAAGAGGAGGAGGTGGTGGGAGAAGGAGGTGGTGGTGGTGGTGGTGGTGGCGGAAGCAGCGGATGGCAGGTGTCAAGGGAGAAAAAGGAGGGGCAACGGGGAGATGAGATGGGTGACTCCCTATGGGTTTGTGTGTTGTGCTGTGACTATGCCTACTGTGACTGGGAACAGTGGTAAAGAGAGAGCCAGAGAGAAAAGGAAGACATCATGTCTGCAATAACAGACCACCTCCTATTTGCCCCCCCTGAATTATGCATGTCATCTAGTGATGCCTTCGTGTCTTAATGTTTTCATGTTGACTGGTTGGTCAGCGGGGGGTGTGCTATATTTCCCTATTCACGTACACCGGGGTTGATCTAAACCTAGAGTCACCAAGCAAACACGGTGACGCGGCGCAACCGTGTAGCAATTGACAGAAACGGCAGATGAAGGGTGTGGTTTCTGCATGCATGAAGAAGACAATATCTTCCAACTGCATGTGGCTAGCTAGTACAGAGGGGGTACAAAATAATTGAGATAGCGATCACAGAGAGATTACAGCTGGATGTAGATAGCTAGCACATGTGGGAATCAACTGGATGGAGCTAGCTCGTACAGCGGGGGTATGACTCTGGATGCGGCTAGCTTGGAAAGAAAGGATAGAAATGTATGAAGCTGAATTACAGTTGTACCTGGCTTGCACAGAGGGTATATCAATTGATGTAGCTAGGTAGCACAGGGAGATACATCTCTAGATTTAGTTAGCACACGACTAGCTACCACAGAGGGGTACAAATATGCAGATTCACAAGAAAGCATGCGGATGTTTGACATCCAGCAGAACAGCATGTGGTCGCCCTTAGTTATGCTAACAGAAGAGAAAACGTCACTCATCTCTCTCCAAACCATAGCGTCAGTTCTAAAGTAACCTTTATAGAAAACAGTTACTTCATAGAACACGTTGATCGCAAATATCAGCTGAAAATGAGCTTGGTTGGGGCCACAAAAAAGAGTTTGTTCATCCGTAGCTAAGCTTTACTATGACTTAACATCAAAATATCTACATGAATTCTGTCCTACATTTAAAAACATGTTAAATATATATATTGACAGCTCTCTTTCAATATTTCAGTTTCAGGTGTGGACACTTTTTTTGAAAGACTGGTGCTTTGAAGACTTAACCTAATCAAACCACTCTACTTCTCTCACAAGTTTGAAAAAGCAAGAGAACAAAAATGTGAATTTGATCGCTCTCTATTCAAGAACTTTTAATCGCTGGCCCTTTTGACAGACACAATTCATCCCTAGCAACCTCAGTGCTTTATTTCACTTTTTCAATTACTATTCTGAGCCATCTCTCCTTTCAAAGGTTTGTTGACAGACCACAGTAAATAGGTATCTTTCAGGTAGAGTGACAGGGGTATGTCTTGTTCTAGATGATGATTCTATGTTTTTCGGTGCGTCTGAAAGAAGTTAAAAGCGGATGTTGACCTAAACACCGGCAATGAACAAATGGGAAAAATAATCTTTGTGCACTGTCAATGGCGTGTGTCTGTCAATGCCATGTATCACAAAATGCTGTGTTAGTTTACTACGGTAAGAGCGTCGATCTGCCCATCACCGTCTCGTCTTGTGCTCTTTCTCACTGTTCCACTTTGGGCTCTTCCATCATAAAGACAATTAAAAAAACAAATCCAATCAAGAAGATTCCCTTGGCAGGGGCAGGTCTGAAGGAGTTAATCGCAACCCCAGCAGTCTCCCTCTTCACCGCAGACAGCTCCAAGACGGAGCTCCGCCCACTACAGCAATATGAGCTGTGACAGGGGGCAGCCTTTCTGCGTGCCACCCCCGCTGATTGTAATTGAGGTCGACGCGTGACATCCTCCGCTATGCGGCCCCCCCACGACGCCGGTCTTGGGGCAAGAGGGGTTGGTGGTGGTGGTGACGACGGGGGATGGATGGAGGGGACAGTGGCACCGGGTCATGGCTTGGCACGGCCATGGCGGGGCCCCCCCCCGGGGGCATCGACCCTGTGGCGCTCTATCCTCACCCAAACGCCTGCCGCCTCACCTCTGTCACCAGGCATCTCCGAGGCTAACGAGAAGGGCAGACCAGACTGCTTAACGATTCCGCCACATCCGATGGCAGAGTGGAGAGACTCTGACTCTCTCTGACTCTCTCTCTCTCTCTCTCTCTCTCTCTCTCTCTCTCTCTGAGTGTTCGTTTCTCCGAGCTTGGAGACCTTTGGCAGATCACGTGTCAGCTAAGGGAGTCACGCGCTCATCAACGTGCGACACCTGGGAGGTATGATGGGGGGGGGGGGGGGGGGGGGGGGGGGGGGGGGGAACCTGCTTTGTCCTCATGGAGAATGATAAAGGACAAAGACTGTCGCAACTTTTGAGGGTGTTAACTTTGAGTGCATTGTGATAGATATACTGCGGGACGGCATCAAAGCTACGGCGCATAATACGCTTGCATTGCACTTGGGGGAAAGCCACTTAAATCATTACACTGATGGGGGTTCATGTGATAGTGTTTTTTTGCTTTTTTTTTGCTTTTTGCTTCTGATGGTAAAAAAAAAAGGAAGGGAGATGAAGAAAGTGGAAATTCATGACAGGGAGGGACAGAAAGACAGGAAATATGCATCTGGGATCAAAGCGAGAGGGGAAAAGGTAGAGAAAGAGAGCGAGAGCGAGAGCAATGGGAATCATCCCTTCTAGAATCCCAAGCTACAAATGAAACTCAGGCCCACAAGTGAAGCAAGGGGCCTTTGGGGGCCTGATGGTACCCAGTACCAGATACATAATTAAACAAACCGGGAGAGTGAGCATGTTATTATCAATGTTTTCATTAGACCGAGTTAACGCCTTCCGTCTCCCACAAGACCAACAGGACCAGGGTGGAGGATGTAGCCTATTAGGGTCTAGAGGGGAGTCAGAAACAGCTTACTTCAGTTCTGAGTCTACGTTATTCCACTCCGGACATGATGTTCCCCATATTTAGAAAAATACAGAGATTTTCTCACATCTCGGATGTAAGGGATACAAAAAAAAAACAAGCCTGCATGGCCCTCTCCTCCTCATCAGACTTCCTCCGATTTCCCCAAATCCCGTCTTAAATTAGCCAGGGTTTTTTAAGATCAGGGGCAGTTTTTTAGGCTATGAAATATGGATTAAATGAAGAGGAAGTGTGTCCTAATGAGCTCCCTGGGCTACAGCAGGGACCGCCAGGAGAGAGAGTGGGGAGGCGAGCGCAGCCTTTGAGGAGGAAGAAGGGAGTTTGAGCCATGCCCGGAGTACGCCAGGCCTCTCTCTACTGGCTTTAGCTTCACTTGGCGCCCACGGCACCTGGGCTCCCGCCCGGACATCGCCGTGCCAACGGGGCGCGGAAGCAGGACGGAAAGTTCCAGTCGCACCTTCAGTACTTCTGCCGGCCATCTTGTTTTTTTTTTTTTTTTTTTTTTTTGTATATCTGCTCTACATCCTGTGAGCCACATTGGTGTGATTCACGGAGTGAGAGCTATTATATCTTGTCTTTTATCTGGCTTCATGTTTACACCTTGAATGTACTTGAAATGTCTGAAATGAGCGATACAAATACACTTGCAGAAGCATTTTTGACAACATAGTTTCTAAATAGGGTTATTTTTGGAGTCTTTGCTCATTAATTTAAAATACTTGAAAACAAATGGATAAATCGATTAAAGATACATCGTAGAATTGGTCACATCCTACAAACTAGCTTGGTTATAAGTGTTATTTTCTACTCCAGTCAAACTGCATATGACACCAGTCTAGTCTAATCCCCTGCCAACCTAAATACCTGTACTGTGAAAGATATTTAGACAGTTTTAGGTTTGGGCAGCTGAGTCTCTATATGAGCCAAAATGTGCCGATAATCACCACTTACTGCCAACTGTTACTTTTCAATTTCAGCATCTTCACAATACACACGAGCACAGACACACACACACACACACACACACACACACACACACACACGGCCAATTAGAGCCTGCGAAACAAAGAGGACGGAGGAAAAGAGCAAAGTCCGGCCCTGATGAGTTGCCAGGGCGATGACAACACAGCGTGAACACAGCCATCACGGCCCAGGGACCAAACACAAACTTATTTTGTTAGGGGGAGGGGGCGAGTGAGGAAGAGGGAGCGCAAAAGGGAAGTGAGGGAGGAATGATGAGGGAGGAATGATGTGAGAGAGAGAGAGAGAGAGAGAGAGAGAGAGAGAGAGAGAGAGAGAGAGAGAGAGAGAGAGATGTAAAGGGAGCGTGAGAGAGGGAGGAAGGAAGACATTAATTGGCGCTTCATCACTTTCACTCACTGTACGTTTTTTTGGTGGTTATTTATATCAGTAATTATTCATGTTTTGCGATGCCCTCTTTGTAAAACAACTGGCGGTTGTGTTTAGGTTGGTGGTTGGTGGTTGGGTTTTTTTTCCTGTTTAGACCCCAGCTAAATGCAAAATTCCCAAGTAATGTATTTTTGGGGAGGAGGGAGTGTGTGTGACAGTCGCCGGTACATTCCTTCACTGCTTCTATTGTCAACAGCGAGAAGCCCTCTGGAGGTCTGTCACTACAAACAGATGAACATTCCACTCTGACTGGTCACGTGTGGGTGCGCGCGCACACACACACACACACGAGCTTCAAACTAAACAAAAAACTAAGAAGAAAAAAACCGAACACTTTATTCTCATTCCAATGGATCCGATTGGCCGAGAGCCCTCTAACTCAGAGTAATGAGTTTGGTCGGTCCAGGATCAATCCGGAACCATCAGCAGACCTGACGTAGCAGAGAAATGACCCACACTCCAGATAGATGGGACGAGGGTGGGGGGTGACGGTGTGTGTTGTTTAGACACGGTGTCACACTGACAGCCCAATAGAGTAGAGCCGGCAGGCCTCATTAGCACCGTACACACACACACACACACACACACACACACACACACACACACACACACACTTTATCATGTTCAAGCTTGTAAGCAAATATGGATATGCAGCACAAGTACAATACATTTCTAGTTAAGTGCGGTGAAAACGTGCGTGTGTGTTTTGTATATATTTACACACTACTACAGGCCTAAAAGACTTGGAACGGATTGTTTTGTATGGCAGGTTACTCAGACAGATTAAAGCCTTTGTGATTATATGCGAGGACATGAGCGTATGAGAGGCTATATCATCTGAAGAGAGAGACACAGGCTCCCAGACAACATTCACAGAGAGAACACATTTTATCACACGTTTTTCTGAAAAGGTCAATTGCATGAAGGACCTGATGGGTTTAAATGAGTGTAGTTAGTTACTTCATGACAAATCTTATTACGATTGGTAAAGGCTGCAAAACTTGGTCAAAGCTGTGATATAATGTCTTCAGCATCTCTACGGACACACACAGTAACATCTCCTTGTGCTTAATAAGCCGTATCAAACTCTTGCTCCAGCGGTGGTTATTGGACCAAACAACAGATGAGTTCCAATATGAGACTCAATAATTAAGCAGCTTATTTCCAAAGTCTGCCTGACCCGCCCCTCCACCCCGAAAGACAGACGTGTTCTGCGTTACAAGTCCCCTGACTACAACACACCGCGAGGTCAGGTTCCCACCTAGAGGTGAGGGACCACAAGACCTCCCCCCTTCCTCACACCCTCCCCCCCCCCACAAAAAAAGTGTCTTGCCCTAATTAGAATACCAAACAGAAGGTTTTCATACACTATACCACACCTTGGCTGTACCCCACATATAATGTATAATGTATACCTCGCTCGGCCGCCACACAGCAAAAATATATGTACATATTCCAAAACAATGAGCCGGTACACAAGTGCGAGTTGTGTGTGCGTGTGCGCACAAGCTCCCAATAGTGAACCCCACGCCTGGTCTCAAGGGCATAAATAAACATGTGTGTCGTGTGTGCGTGAATGTGTGTGTGTGTGTGTGTGTGTGTGTGTGTGTGCGTGTTCGCGGCCGTGTGTGTGTGCGCGCGCGTGTGTGCGTGTGCGTGCGTGCGCTATGTGCGTCGTGTGTGTGTAAAGCGCCGGTGGATCCTAATCAGAGAGAAAAGGGAATCAAATTTATTCTGCGTCGGACATTAATATTTCAGGGCTGCTACAGTGGCCCGTGTGAGAGAGGGTGCATGAATGATTCATTTAGACATCACCTCTGTCACAAGCTCTTACCAGGCCCCGTCCCAGATCCACCTTTGAGAATAGTAAACAAAGGGCAGGGTTGTGCGGAGGTTCTGTGTTGTTGTGGTCTGGGCTGGGGTTGTCCCTGCCAGGCAGAAGAAGGGCCTGCCGTTTGTCTGCTGTCTCTTAGTGTCGCGCCGTCCGACCGGCCCAGGGAGGCTCTGACATATGGATGTCAAGCTATGGGGTGGGCGCCTTGTTTTTTTTGTTTTTTTTTACGTTTACACAGGCCCACCCCTCTGTGGGGACGACGTTGTGTGTGTGTCCTTTTTTGTGTATTTGTATGATTTGAGCTTTGGTGCCCATGCGGTGTTGTGTGCAGTGGCATCTTGCTGGTGTGGGGTGGGGTGCTTCGGAGGGGTTCAGAGGCACTGACGGGGTTGGGAAGGTTTGTATTGAGCGCTCTGTGTGACTGGTTTGAACCGCTGCTCCTGCCGCTTCTCTCTTCATCCATTTTCTTTCCACATTCAATGTCATTTTTAGAAGACTGACCGCACACTAAACTCCAACCACAGACAGCTCATTAGTGTATCGTTTCTCAAGTATAATTTCCGAGACCGGGCATATGGATAATCAAGTGCCATAGAGGTTCAAATATGCATCGGCTTATACTCAAATGATCACTGATCACCAGTGAATTTCAATGATCATGATTCATTCCTTAATCAAACATTACATTTTCGACATACAAAGTGTGCTCCAATAGTGTAGCCATTTGGAAGACAATCCAAAAGCAGGTTACAATGACAAATACATTCAGGTTCAAAACCCAGAACCTTTCGGCGGGGTGTGTAAAACACCTCAACCACAACACTAGCCTGCCTCTGTATCATAGTATTACATACGGATAGTAGGGACAGGAAGTGATCCCACCGTGTAAACCAATCCTGTGGCTTTCAACCCATTGAAGACTCGGCTAATCAAAGGAACATCAAACAGAGCAGCAGGCCTCGCCTCTGTTGGACCGTGTGTTGGTCACATGACATCCCGCCTCCACGGCTGCTGCTGCTGCTCCCGCTGTGAGTGTGACCGCTGGGTGGTGATACGCGCCATGTACGGATCAGAGGCGGGCCATTCAAACGACCGCCGCGGTGTGGCGTCCGGCGCCCGAGAGCTGTGGGGCGGACGCAAAGGGTTCGAGCGTTGGTGTGTGTGTGTGTGTGTGTGTTGTGTGATAGTTAGTTTAAAATTCTGTTTAAAAAATGCTGAGTCAAAACAGTGTGATTAACAACATATGGTGGATGGGAATGTGTTTTTGTTTGTTTGTTTGCGTGTGCCTGCGTATGTGTCAGAGTGTGTGTCAAAGTTAGTTTGTGTGTCTGTTTCTCAGCGTGTGTGACTGCTCGAGGGTGTGTGTGTGTGTGTGTGTCTGCGTCAGTGTGTTTGTGTGTGTCTGCGTCAGTGTGTGTGTGTGTGTGTGTGTGTGTGTGTGTGTGTGTCTGCGTCAGTGTGTGTGTGTGTGTGTGTCTGCGTCAGTGTGTGTGTGTAAGACAGAGCAGAAAGCCCACAGGGCCGGTGTACAGGAGTGTGACACTGATTTGTTGTGTTGGCGTGTGCCCTCAGGTGATTCTGGTGTGGCTGTCATTTTGTTGTCTTTCCATGACACCCCCACCACCCCCTTCTGATACCCCCACCCCCCATACCAGGCACCGCGGCCCCTACCCCCACATTATTTAAATAACAAGCCCCAAAGTGCCATAAATAAATTATCTATCCTCTGCTGGCTGGATTAACCAGCTGAAATATTTGTCTCTTTTTTTTTTCTTGTTGGTTGGACAAGATCTTCCTTTGACAAGCACTTCTCTCCTGAGAGAAGAAACCTATCAATCACACACACACATACACACCTAAATCTATCAATCACACACATTTACATAGCAAAATCTATCAATCACACACACAAACGCCAGACACACACAAACAAAAACCATTCACTGATGCACAAAAACGATATCATTCATACAAACACTCTCACAAACAGAGTCACACACACCACCACACCACACATTCATACAAACATGTTCACACAGTCACACGCACACTCACACACACACAAACACACACACAGACAGACACAGACACACACACAGGATCTGTTTAGATGAAATGCCATGGCCTAGCTTTTAATAAATGTAGGACTCTTATATCAGGACATGGAATAAAACAGCCAGAGTTGAAAGGTCAAAGTGCCTGAAGCAGCACAGGGGAGTTCTAAACAACACTCCAACATACATGCCGTAACAGAAAGCCAATACGCTGTACATTGCCATTTAATAGAAAATCAACATCAACATGCTACGAGACTGAGGTTCAGATCATGGAAAAGAGCATGTTGCTGCTACATGCAGACGTTACATACAAGCCATCTCCAAACATACCCCCCCCCCCCCCCCCCCCCACCCCGCTCTCTGAACACATCTCCATAGCTGGTGGGACCCGAGGAGGTCATCTGGCTTCACAACTTCTCTTTCCATCTCCACAACATGTGTGGGACATGAAAAGAGACAAACTCTCGCTCTCCACTTCCCTCGCGCTCTCTCTCCTCTCCTCTCCACTCCACTCAGCTCTAGTGTCTCCCTCTCCTCTCCTTCTCTTTCTCTCCTTCTGTCGCTTCTCTCCCTCTCGTCCGACTCTCCCTCATCCCCCTCTCTCCAAAGTTTTGAAGAAAAGATCAATACCCATCCAACACAAACCACTACTGGAAGCTCTCTTGTCAAAGGTCACAGACTCACTCTCTCTCACTCCGTCTTTCTTTCTAGTATTGGTTTCCTTTCTGTTCCCCTCTTTCATTCTTTTCTCGACGCTCCCCTCTTCGTCTCAGACGGATGGAGGAGAAAAGAAAGACAGGAAAGAGAGAGAGAGAGAGAACAAGAGAGAGAGAGAAAAGAGAGAGAAAAGAGAGAAAGAGAGGGGGGAGAGAAAAAGGAAAAAGAGAAAGAACAAGAGGGCAGATAGAAGAAGAGAGGAAGAGGAGAATGTAGTCTCTCACACACTTCCATTCTCACTCCCTCTACCTCACTCCTCTCGCTCACACTCTCTTTAGCTCTTCCCCTTCTATCCATCTCTCCTTTTTTCCCCCTCTCCGTTTCTTTTTCCATCTCTCTCCCTCCCTCTCTAATGTGTTCTGACAGACCGGGAGAATATAGGTCTATGGGTGAGTCGATAGCCATAGGTCTACGGGTGAGACTGCTGCTGGGGGGCTAGCAACCTGCGACCAGGCTAACTGTACGCTACTAGCATGGCCGCAAATCATTAGAAAGTCAATGAGTCCGCTAGTGCTCACAGCGGTGCTAGCTAGCTGTCCCAGAGAGCTGACCGGCTTGTAAGGGGCAAATCACTTTCCCACTGACAGCTGCTGGCAATATGTATCCAACACATTATCAATTAGCATTCTCAAATTCAATTCGAAAAAAGAAAACCTGATCAAAATGTAACTACTGTTTCTCGAAAGATCAAATGGTAGCTGGGGAAAACAAACTACGATGGTAGACTAAACACGCCTTGTCTTGGGCTCTGCTAGGACGCGCTGCGGACTGTGTTTCCGTGTGGGCGCATACTACCTCCGAAACATCTGGACAAGCGAAAATGAAACAAGCTAGTCAAAAAAAGCCACAATCTAATCAATAGCCTTCCAGCTCCTCTCACCCCTCTTTGATCAATATTCATGCAATCAAACTTTTTGGCCAGCATTTCCTCCACCACCATGCATATTGATCGCGGCCCCATTGATCTAAATGCTCAAATCCCTTTCAGGGCTGGACGAGAAAAAACGCATAGTGAGAACCTATAGACTCCCATCTGTCCATCTCTGTGAACTTTGACCTTTTGTGTTAATCCTCAAACAACAGCAGAAACTTAGCGGAACCAATACAGTCTGAACCGAAGTGGTCCCTGAAGCTCTAAATGTAAGGGGACTCTGAAGACTGCCCCCTAGTGGTGGCTGGACGCCACTTCAACGCCTGGAGCCATCAAATGTTTGAAAGGTAAAGGCCGGGGTCGAGATTTGACCAAGATATGTTTGTGCTTGTCTGAAAACGAGGAAAACAAACGTAATGAAAGAAAAACTAAACATAGTCACTAAAGAAGTTTTTCTGTTGAAAAAGGACAAAAAAGGAGAAAGGTGAGAAAATTTGATGGAGCGATAGTGAGGCTGAGCAAGGGTATGGGGGAGGGGTGTGTGTGTGTGTGGGGGGGGGGGGGGGCAGTGGGGGACGCCATCAGGGTCTAGAGGGGGGGATTTGAGCTCACTGATGCACCGCCAAACGCTTTGAAGGGATTATTAACACATTTTGATTACTCTGGTCCAGTTGTCACAGAAAATCTAACCTCCATCAGGGCTCCAGCACAAATGGCCCTTCTCCACACGCACACGCACACACACACACACACACACACACACACACACACACACACACACACACACACACACACACAGAGCCAGGCGAGAGTCAAATATATTTACTAATTAGTCTTCTCAGACATCTTTGACAACAGACTAATACACCATCAGGCTGATAGAGACCAGTGCATGTGTTTGTGTTGGTTAATAAGTAGGTTTTAGTTCACCTTTGAGCACATACATTGAATCCCAGACAGCCAACCTCATAAGATGTTATAGTGCAATTTAGTCTTCTTGGTTAATTGCAGCTTTGACTCATCAACTAGAGTTAGATCTTAATGGTTACCATCTATGTAATGTAAATGATTAGTTGTACAATTATAAGAAAATGGCAGCTTACAGAAGGTATTTGCAGTTGGTCTTTAAAATCGGTAGAAAAAAACAAAGGCCAATCTCGTATAGTACAATCAAATTTTTCTCACACCCCAAAATATGTAATGAATAAAAAAAACAAATAAACAACTAATATCCCACAACTAACACAATTTGCCAATTTGTTCTTTGAAGAGAAAATACGCACAACTTGTTAACGTTGGTGACAATACAAACTCCTCCACACAATCCCGCCCTGTCTCTTCCAAACCCGCACAAGGATGCAGAGAAACAAACGAGAATACACACACGTGCTCTTTCCTTCTCTTTTTGAGCCCTGCTCGATCCATTCTTCAGAAGGATAACAGTAAAGCGAACACAATTTGGTCAAAGGCGTCCGAAAGTGATTCTGCTAGCGTCATAGCGGTAGCAATGCTAACAGAGGAGGGCTGCTGACGACGGATGTGCTGGCCATTAGCTTGATGGCTTGTTTGTGAAATGTATATTCATAAACACGAGGAGGACAGAGCAAAGGGGAGTGCTCCCGACGCAAACACATGAAAAGGGCTAACGTAGCGCACATCAAAGGATTCAGGAGGAAGATGTAGGGCAGGACACCGTCTGGGGGGGGACGGGGGACGGGGGGGGGGGACGACATAGAGATGGAGTTAAAGAGGAGCTAGAGAGGGGAAGAGAGATTGAGGAGTGAAAGAGAAAGAGGGAGACAAAGAGAGAGATGCAAATAGCAAAAGAGAGGTAGGCCAAATAAAGTGAGTGAGAGAGAGAGAGATACAGATAGAGAGAGTGATAAAGTGAGTGAGAGAGAGAGAAACAGACATAGAGGGTGATAAAGTGAGTGAGAGAGAGATACAGATAGAGAGAGGGATAAAGTGAGTGACAGAGAGATGCAGACAGAGAGAGGGATAAAGTGAGTGAGAGAGAGAGAGAGATGCAGACAGAGAGAGTGATAAAGTGGGTGAGAGATACAGACATAGAGAGTGATAAAGTGAGTGAGAGAGAGATTGATACAGACAGAGAGAGGGATAAAGTGAGTGAGAGAGAGAGAGAGATACAGACAGAGAGAGTGATAAAGTGGGTGAGAGATACAGACATAGAGAGTGATAAAGTGAGTGAGAGAGAGATTGATACAGACAGAGAGAGTGATAAAGTGAGTGGAGAGAGATACAGACAGAGAGAGTGATAAAGTGGGTGAGAGAGATACAGACAGAGAGAGTGATAAAGTGAGTGAGAGAGAGAGATACAGACAGAGAGAGTGATAAAGTGAGTGAGAGAGAGAGATACAGACAGAGAGAGTGATAAAGTGAGTGAGAGAGAGAGATACAGACATAGAGAGTGATAAAGTGAGTGAGAGAGAGAGATACAGACATAGAGAGTGATAAAGTGAGTGAGAGAGAGAGATACAGACATAGAGAGTGATAAAGTGAGTGGAGAGAGATACAGACAGAGAGAGTGATAAAGTGGGTGAGAGAGATACAGACAGAGAGAGTGATAAAGTGGGTGAGAGAGATACAGACATAGAGAGTGATAAAGTGAGTGAGAGAGAGAGATACAGACAGAGAGAGTGATAAAGTGAGTGAGAGAGAGAGATACAGACAGAGAGAGTGATAAAGTGAGTGAGAGAGAGAGATACAGACAGAGAGAGTGATAAAGTGAGTGAGAGAGAGAGAGATACAGACAGAGAGAGTGATAAAGTGAGTGAGAGAGAGAGATACAGACAGAGAGAGTGATAAAGCGGGAGGTGGAGATGTGAAAGAGAGGTCAGTCTCCGTCTGGGGGACGGACCTCAGGTGTTACATGTGAAGAGGAACTTCCTGTTCGTGGCATGGGGGACCCCCGTGGGGCCGGGGGACATAAGGGGTCCCGGACAGACCCAGGGGTTCTTCTTGTTTGGTCCAAACACATCCAGGTGGTCCACAATGTCTGGCCCCCCGTCACTCTACACACACTCACACAAAACACGCACACGCCAAATCAGACCAACCCCGAAGCATGCACACGCCAACTAGGCTTGAAAGCGAAACACCATAATGATGGTGTTATTTTAGTAACAGTAGCAAAATGGCATAGATTACCATGTTGACAATCAAAAACATTACCAAGTAAAAATTCATATATATATATATAAAAGCAGTATAGTCGAACAATGGGGGAAGAATAATCTAATTGTTATTGTTCTGGGTTCACACCCCGACGTCCACAAGCTACAGTGTCTATATCCTGCTTATTTATGCATCAGCATGGAGTAAAAAGTATACTACATGAATTCAACAAAAGTGAGTAAAAATACATAATATCAAATGAGCCTCCAACTGGTTATAACTCCAGCAGCTCCCGGTTAGCACAAAACAACATTGTAAGCAAACCTCTTTCCACCCAGGCCTGCAAGGCTAACACCATACTGATAAACACGTCACGTTCACTTGTAACGCGACCATCTCTCTTAACAGGTTTTAATGGCTCTCAATGTTGAGCTGACATTTACCATCCCTCTCTAACGGCCTGAGTGGCCCTGGGCAGGCCTGCTGCAGTTCAGAGACCAGGCTGTTAATGTTGGGGCCCCATATGTCCATCCTATAGTTTACCATGCTGGGACCCCATAGGGACATTGGGGGAGGGGGGGCAGAGAGAGAGAGAGCGAGAGCGAGAGAGAGAGAGAGAGAACACAAAAAGGAAAAACTAACACATTAATCAACAGTCCTCCACCATTTCACAGCATCACATTAATCTTTTCCAAACCCCCCCAAAAATACTGAATATGATGAATTCATATTTTTCCTAAAAGGATAATGAATTCATTTTCAGAGAAAAAAAGGATGATGAGTATGATTACGATTAGGAAAGCTAAAGAGAAGGACTATTTGTTTTAATCACGGGAGGAGAGACGAGACCCGTGCTGTTGGATCAACTTGGCAGCTCTGCCGCACTCAAAATAAAAAAAGAAGTAGATAAAACGCAGAGCAACTCCACAGGAAAGATGCTCCAAACCATTCGTATCAATGACTTCAAAGATGGCGCTCGCATATCACAACTTGTTAAGTTAACTGTTGTCGTATCGCCAAGGTAGGGTGCCACTACCATTGTTGTCGTGACGACGCCCGCATTTAAATTGAGAGTGAAGGACTCCCCGGGAGGGGAGGGGGTTGTCACAGGAAAAGACGTGTGCACGCACATGCAAATGCACGCACACAGCAAAAGGACAGATGATGCCGATGATGATGATGATGATGATTTTAAGCATATGGAGGTACAATCTCCCTCTCTCTCTGTCTCTCTCCATACATCTGCAGCGTAAGCATCAATAGTGATTCTGCATTAAGCAGGTTATTAGAGGCAGAATGCAGGCAGCCACCAGTCTAAACAGCTCATTAAAATGGCTCAACTCCTCACATCAAGCCGGCAGGAAACACACAGAGCAGCCAGCCATCAGGCCATCATCCCTGGGCTGCTTAAACGTCCAATCTGGCTAAACCCATCATTGGGGGTGTTGTGGAAAAGACCTTGAATGTAGATCTTTTTGATGCTTTTTAGCATAAAAAAAAAACTCTTGAGTTGAGGTTGAGAGATATTGTTTCTGTGTGTGTGTCTGCAGTTGAGAATGCTGCCCCGTTTGGTCTGCTCCTCTCATTCCTAATATGAGTCTATATAATATCGTGTTCATAATATGAACCATATTGTACATCAAATGATCATCGTACATCCATCTATGGGATCAGCGATAGATTGGGGCAGTAGTGTGTTTGAAGCGGAACTTGGTGTTTGGTTCTAACACAGCCACACAGCGTAGAGGGTAGACGCAATATTAGACAATACTTTTTCTGTGTCTTTAACATGTTACATAGTATAGTTATATCCTATATAATGCTCTACCAGATGGCGATCATCTAGTGTTTTATACTTCACTAGTCAAACAAAACAAGGGATCTTTTCACTCAAAATAATTGATCCAGAAATAATCGTCCAAAATGACACAGGCGTAGGTTGAAATCCCGTCCGCTTTACACCAAACAAAACGACCAATCTGTTCCCGTATGTTTACAGAGCCAGATATGTCGCCAGGACTGATAAGGACACACACTTAGCGCATAGTTATTTATATAGAGAATGCCAGAGATAACAGAATGAAACAAAACGTAAATGGCGAGAAATAAAGAGCCTTGATATGGCCCATCAGCCTTAAGCAGACATTGAACACACCACATCAATGCAGGGGGTGGTGGTGGTGGTGCTGCTGCTGCTGCTGCTGCTGCATGTAGTCCTAACCAGGCCCAGATCCACATCAAACCTCAGACCAGCCCCACCACCAGCCCCACCACGCCACTGCCTGGCTCCCTCAGGCCACGTTAGCTAGTCCTTTGGAACTGTGCTTTAAAAGCCCGGCCTCACCACGGACTCACATCGGATCACGCATCTGTGTGTGTGTGTGTGTGTGTGTGTGTGTGTGTGTGTGTGTGGAGCTGTGCCTGCGCATCAACACTCCTTAATACATACATGGATGGATGCATGCATGTTTTATGTTGAAATATATCACACAGGGATAATATAAAAAAAAAAAACGTATCACTCGGACGGGATCGAGCACCTAGGAGTCTTTCAACATGGCGGTCAACGGCTGGAGTTTACGAAAAAAGGAAACAAAATATCGCATAGGGGGAGGAGGGAGCCTCAAAGATGCTGTCGAAACCGAGCAAAGACACTGAGATCGTGTGTACTATGCCACGTGCACACACATATGCAGAGACATGCGCACGAGAGAGCACATGCATGAGAGCACGTGCATGAGCAGGTGTGCGTTTCATCAGCGCACGAAGCACACACACATACGTACACACGCGTTATTCTTTCTAGATTTTCTGCGCAGGCCGTGACGACGGGAGAAAATGAGGTGGTAAATAAAGAAAGAAATAAACAAACTGCCTTCTGCTTGGGTTGGCACTCCTTCCAGGAACCTCTTGCTCTCACCTGTCCACAGACTGCTACCATTGCGTGTGTATGCATGCATATGCATCCACGTGCACCTGCATGCCAAGGCCCGTTGGTTTCTCTCAATACATGCGCACACAGAGATCTTCCCCTCTCAGCACGTTGAGCAGATAGAGAGAGAGAGAGAGAGAGAGAGAGAGAGAGAGAGAGAGAGAGAGAGAGAGAGAGAGAGAGAGAGAGAGAGAGAGGGAGAGAGAGAGAGAGAGAAAGAAAGAAAGAAAGAAAGAAAGAAAGAAAGAAAGAAAGAAAGAAAGAAAGAAAGAAAGAAAGAAAGAAAGAAAGAGAGAGAGAGAGAGAGAGAGAGAGCAAGAGCGATTGCTAAGCAGCAACCTCTCCTGCTATAGCAGCTCAAGGGCGCGGCCTATCTACCAAACCCCAGAATGCAGGCGCACAGAACGCAGCCTGCAAATCGACCAGCACCATAGCACATTTGTGCAGCAGTCACACCGTGGGGGGGAAAGAGGACGGGATGGGGTGTGGGGACGGGGACGCAGAGAGTAATTTAAAATTCTGACGAGCGTATCGGCCGACTGGGATTTCCATATAAAGTGAGAGCGAGATATGGAACGAGGCCAATTAAGTTTCCACGATTGCCAAAGCCAATATTTGATGGTTTACATATTTGAAATGTGCGCCCGTTTAAATTGTTTGCCGTGGAACAACAAAGTTGAATTCGTCCTGACAGACGGGGAAAGAGAACCCCCCCCCCCCCCCCAGACCAAAATGGAGGGAGTTTAACATGGAGGGAGAGTGTGTGTCTGTTAAGCGCAGTCAAGTAACAGGGCAAAAAAACCTCCAAAGTACAAAATCATCAGGAGAACGTCTTTTCCAACAAAAAAACGACACACACACACACACACAGCAAAAAAAGAAAAAGTGGTACAGCTCTCTCCTATGGGTGCCCCTTCATCCAGCCAGGACTAAAAGCTTTGCCATTCCACTAGCAGATGGGGGTGGTAGTGTGTGTGTGTGTGTGTGTGTGTGTGTGTGTGTGTGTGTGTGTGTGTGTGTGTGTGTGTGTGTGTGTGTGTGTGTGTGTGTGTGTGTATGTGTGTATGTGGGGGGGTGTTGGGGACAGCTGACATCTGTGCCCGGCCTCGCTTCACACTCCCTGGGTGTCCCACACGGTAGGGCACCCCGTCCTCGGGCCGTGGGACGAACGGTGGAGGGGGGGGGGGGAATCTTTCTTCCTCTGGGGGGGCACCGCATGAATAAAAGGAGTGCAAGGACAGACGGAGGTCGCTGATGTGTGGGCTTCATTGTTTATATACACAGTTTGATGGTGTGTCTATGCGTGCTGGAGGTTGAGGGTGGGGATGAGGATGGCGAGTAGAGCTGGTGGTGTCGCTGAGAGTTGAGGTGGTGGTGGTTGAGGTGATGGTAGGGGAGGTGGTGGGGGTAGTGGTGGTGGTGGTAATAGTTGAGGTGGTGGTGGTAGTTAAAGTGGTGGTTAAGGTGGTGGTGGTGGCAGGGGAGGTGGTGGGGGTAGTGGTGGTGGTGGTAGTAGTTGAGGTGGTGGTGGTAGTTAAAGTGGTGGTTAAGGTGGTGGTGGTGGTAGGGGAGATGGTGGTGGTGGTAGTAGTTGAGGTGGTGGTGGTAGTTAAAGTGGTGGTTAAGGTGGTGGTGGTGGTAGGGGAGGTGGTGGGGGTAGTGGTGGTAGTAGTTGAGGTGGTGGTGGTAGTTAAAGTGGTGGTTAAGGTGGTGGTGGTGGTAGGGGAGGTGGTGGGGGTAGTGGTGGTGGTGGTAGTAGTTGAGGTGGTGGTGGTAGTTAAAGTGGTGGTTAAGGTGGTGGTGGTGGTAGGGGAGGTGGTGGGGGTAGTGGTGGTAGTAGTTGAGGTGGTGGTGGTAGTTAAAGTGGTGGTTAAGGTGGTGGTGGTGGTAGGGGAGGTGGTGGGGGTAGTGGTGGTAGTAGTTGAGGTGGTGGTGGTAGTTAAAGTGGTGGTTAAGGTGGTGGTGGTGGTAGGGGAGGTGGTGGGGGTAGTGGTGGTGGTGGTAGTAGTTGAGGTGGTGGGGGCGACGCTGGGTCTGAGTGGGGTGGAATGAGCATGTTTAGCAGCGGCAGTCCTCAGGGGAAGAGGCCATCGATCTGTTTGTGGAGTTTTGGATTTAAGGCATTTCTGTCATTTTAAGTTCCAAAAATATATATAGTCCTAGTTTCGCTTTCACTTTTGCTCCCAGCAGAAGTGAGGAGGAGAACAGGCCATGGAGGTGGTGGTGGGGGGGGGGGGGGGGGGGGGGGGGGAGGAACATCTGTGGATCCGACTGGTTTCGACCAGATGGACTAGAGCACGAGCACAAAGTGTGAGCGTGCTCCACAGCACAGCGTGGACAGACGGCGGTGGCAATGCCGGGGTTAATCACCTACACACACCAGGGTGCCGGCCCCGGCTACACCAAGTTAGCTCCTGAAATGTTCCGCTTTAACCGAGACTTCCACTTAAATATGAAACATACTTTCATTGTTTTTATGGAATAATCCCATCGACTCAAATTGTATCTAAAGAAATCTTAGCTAAAGAGATGTTTGCGGTCTTCCAACGAGCCTTTAGAATCTTTAGAATTGATCCTGTTTATCACAATTCAGATATTAGTGGCATTGTTTGTATAGCAATACAATTATTTATATAATTATATAATACACCCTTTTCATCAAGTAAATTGGGATCTACATTTAAAATGAAAAAATCTGGTATTTTGTTTGTTCTGTTTACATTATAGGTATTATTTTAGTTAAAGGAACAAAACTCAGAAAATGTCCAAAAATAATGACTTGAATTAATGTGAACTGGTAGTACTAAATTAGGGTTGCTTGTAAAACCTGTCTACCTGCTACATTAAATTACGGTTCATGATAATGCAACATTAACATGTGGAATAAATTAGCTTTGTATAGTACATGATAGTGCATTCACTTCTGCATAAACATTAGTTTATCTATCAATGTGTTGGATTGCTTTTAACGCTGTGGCGTGAAAACTATTAAAAAATTATTTTTTTCATATTCATGGTTTGAAATAAACTAAAAGTGCCATGAAAAACTAAACAAAAAAGGTTAAAAAACAATAATAACCCTTAATTATTTCAAAAGTAACAGAAAATAATAATGTCCCTTTTTCTACAAGCCAGTTTTTCCAGCATGGCCATTTTTGCATAATAAGGAAATAGTACTGCGTGTTTGTCATCATTACCTCACCATATTCATATTCATTATATTTCTGTGTCTGCGGCGCTAGCGGCCCGGCGCTACATTTGAGCAACCTTGTGACAACAGTCGGTCAGTGACTGCTTTTATTCAAACAATACTGGCAGATTGTGTGAAAAACAAACACTCACCCTGTCTAAACTCACGCTCGGCTTCTCAAATCTACAAGTTCCTTTTCAATGGCACTTTATGACCACTGTGATTTGGATTCATTTTCTTCCCCTTTTTTTTAAGGAAAGGAATGAAAAATCACCCAAAGTAATTATGAATAGTGTAAAGTTGTGTTGTTGTGAACTACATGTTTATACTTATATAAACATGTTTAGTTAATCATTCAGCAGGGATAATAATAATAGTGATTTATAATAATACTGGTAATTTTGTATGTGTAGTTGAATTATTAATACAAATACAAACAATACACTATAATAATACACTCATAAACAAAAAAGTCCCAAAAGCTTTTACAGATAATATTAATATAACGACCAATTATAAATGTATTCTTTGATTTTCTACTTAGCTATATTTATTGATAATTTGCCAACAATTTCTGTCATCAGGAAAACTTAAAAACAAATATAATCCTGGAAGAGATTGGTCCTCTTAAACAAATCTACTTGCAGACGTTGAGAATGTGAAAGTGGTGTTTCACCAATCCTGCATTTTAAACTGACATATACACCGTGCTCGCCTTGCTTGAGACAACCGAAGTGCAGAGAAATACAATAACAACTGTCAATAACGCTGTCTCCGCCACCTTCTAGAACCTTCCGTGATGTTGCTTCAGCTAACCTTTCCCGCGCACGTCGACTAAGCCTTCCCCTCCACATGTTGTCCGCCAGCAGCTGCTGCCGGCTCCAGCAGCCATTTTGAGTCTTGTGTCACCTACATCAGAATAAAAAAGACGACACTTGGCCTAACGTCGCTTTAAAATCCAAGTCAGCACGTTTTCACTGGAGGTCTTTCTGCTGATTTGTCTCTCCAATTTGTATTTGTTTTGAACAACTTTAGTTCCTCGTAGACCCATTTAAAGCAGACAGATGTTTGACATTGTTTTTATGACACTTCGTTTTTATATAATTGAAAAAGACAAGAAGAAAGAAAAAGGTAAATATGACTTCTATAAATAAAGGCTTCTTTAGCCACATTGTACCAAATATACAGTTAATCCATTTTTACTGTGAAAAATGTCTACTCATTTGCAGCTCTTTGTTTGGTTCTTAGTTAGCATCATAATTCTGCTGTATCATCACCATCACAGCACTAAAACTTCTAATGTTTTCTCCCGGGGTGGTAAGGCAGCACCTCTTTCTCTCTCCCTCTCTCTCTCTCAGCAGTTCTCCTTTTTGTTTAGTTTTTTCCAGGGTGCAAAACAATAAAAGACCCCCCGCTTTTATTGTTTTAATATTTCAGCACCTCTGATCCGTTACCTCTTTAAAACACCCATGGTGCCCCGGCTCCTCTCTCTAGTCTCCCGTTTTCCTTCTGAAACCTCTTCTCTTGAACCGACTTCTCTGTTCCAAGCTGTTTGCTTAGCCCACACACACACACACACACACACACAAACTTTACTCTTTCTGTGGGTCAGCCAAAGGTCAACAACACACATTATTTTCTGCATGTGTAGAGGTTCGGAAGGGGGTGTTTTTGCTATAAATAAATAAATAGTCAAAATAAAGCCAATATTATTGTATTTCTGAGACTTATTTTTACCGTTTGGAGCATGATCAAACATTTTTGATGGAGACTTGATTGTGTTTTTAAACAAATAGAATTCAATAAAATAATTTGGCATTTAAGAATTAAGACCTTAATTGTGTGTACATTTCTATGGGGAGTAATAACGTAACCTTATCCTTTAACTTTTCCTATGTGGATTTTTTATTGAACATTTTACAACTGCAAATAATGATTACTGTTTAATGTTATATTAGATTAGCCCCGATACACGTTTGCTGTATTATAATTTTTTTAACATTGTGATCATTTTCAAATTCTATTTTACAGAAAAGAATATCATACAATGTGATGTTGAATTAAAAAAGAAGAAAAAACTCAAACATCAAAGTAATTAGTTTGATGTTGTACTAAAAAAGAGGCTTCGATGAGCTGTATGATCATTATTTTCTAGAGCCTTGTTAGGAGAATAAAACCACTACCTTGTAGAGGATAATATCCCACTAAAGGTCTAATTATGAAAGAAACCCCTTATTTTGCGCTAACATGATGAATATTGTCTTGTGTCCTCCGTACGGACCTAACAGGGTATTAAGTCGGAATAACAGAAGATCGTAGTCAGGAAGGCTTTTTCTGAATTACTCTTCCATAGAGGATATCATTTGACACAAATCGGTCGTCGGCGACTTTCATTTTCACCAAACATTTCTCAGACTACATCCCTGAACTGCCCTCGCTGAAGCGCCACTTAACTTAACCTAACATTGTGATTTGGATTTTAGCGGGAGGGGGGGAAACGAAACTGGAAAAAACACCTGCCGATGAACAGAGATACAGAGATTGGCGGGGAAACCAAACAGGCTGAGGGGTGTTCACACAAACACACACACACACACACACACACACACACACACTCACACTCAAGTCTGTTGGTTCAGCTCATTCCATTGAGGTGGCGTATGCTAGCCAGCCATTGTGTGAGTTGGGCCTTTTGTCAGCGCTGCCTGAAACTAGAGATTGCACCTTAGCTAGCTCAGTTCAAGCGTAAACAGTGTTTTCTTTGCACTTCGGTATACACTGTTGCCAGTAGACCCCCAAATCCTTGGGCAAGCTGAGTCCTAGGGTGTCAAAGATAATGGCGATTTATTGCAGTACGGGGCTTTCTCATTGCACCCCCCCAACCCTTCCTTTACCAATCGAGCCCCGTCCCCACCCTCCCTCCTCCTTACTCAAACAGATTAAAATTAAGCCGTAAACATGTGAAGATTGAATTAGCACATTTAGCGAGCGTCCTCTTCCCCCCATCCCGTTCTCGCCTCGCTTACCGCCGCGGCTGATCCCCGCTGCCGAACGCGGGCGCAATTTTAATGACTCGCGCCGTTTTTGAAGTCCACATGAAGAAAAAACCCGTCGCCCGCCGTTTGTGGCGGCGCTAGATATGGCTAGGGCCATGGCCACGATCAGGGGGAGGGGTGGTGGGCGGCAGGGGGAGATGGGGGAGAAGGCCGGGGGGCGGGGGGGGGAGCCCACGCCGCCAACTCGGACTCGGCTCTTCGATAGGATCGGTGTCATTTTCCTCTCCACGATAAGACGGCGTGCTGACAAGACGCGATTAGGCGAGGAAACATCATTATTGTGGCGTCTTTCATCCGCCGGGAGGGCTCGCGATAAACAGCTCACCCGCGGCCACACTTCCTGAGAGCTAAATGTTATATGTTGGAGCGTTTGTATTTATATATTTAGAAAATATAGTTTCAAGCTAAATACTGTTCTTTTTTTTACCCCACTTTCTATAATCACGTTTTTCTTTTTTTCTTCTCCTAAAAAATGTATCTTGTTAAAAAAGAAAGAATAAAAAAAAAAGTCTCTCTTCTCTGCAGTTGAAAACTCTGGGTGGTGAAATATTAAAGTATCCACGCTCGGTCCCATTAATCAAACAATTATCAAATAACTTCATATTCTTTTTGAAACACAATACAACACTCAGATTTTATCAGCCAACAAAAAAATTACGCCATTTATTATGCTATACCTCGAGGAAATCCACTTTAGCAAACTGTCCTTATGAAATAGAGATGATAAAAAATATGCTGAAATATTTAAACGACATTGTAGAACAGAGTGAATAAGCTAAGAGTGGAGCCTGCCATGAGTAACTCTAAAACTTATACAGGTCATGCATGTTATGGCTTATAAACACTGCATTTTGCACTAACAATGCACTTAATAAAATATTGGATTAAGTATTTTATTTTTATTACCATTATATTTTTATAATTAGTATTATAGTTATTGTAAGGATATTTACTTATTTATTTTGAAATAGAATAACTTCAATGGAAACTCCAGAGGGAATATAGGTGTTCATCTATATTTTTACTAAATATTTTTAAAAGGATACAAAGAAAAAAGAGAAATGATAAAAATAACTATTACAAGAAACTTGTATGGAAATAACATTTCTCGTTGTTAATAAAACGAAACATGTTTATAATATTTAAATTTTATGAAAATACCCAACATGAAACATTAGTTACATCATTATACATTTTTATACATGTATATATTATATACATACAAAATAAAACGTAATTTAAAGAGAAATCGAGAGTGAGATGGCGTCATTGAGAAAATGCTGACTGTGAACGTGGAAACAAAAGGTTATGTATAAATATATACGCCGTCATATAGGAGCGTAAAGTGATCAATATAAGCGGTTTAATGCCACTGAGTGTTTGCCGTGAGGAGGTTAAGTACGCGGCACCAAAGGACCCGCTAGGTGGGATCTGTGGAGCGACCGGCGACAGAAAGAAAGACTGAGAAAGGGAGAGAGGAAGGCCAGGCTGAGATGGCGGGGGAGAGATAGAGTGGTGGAGAGCCACGTACACTCTGTGTTTCCAGGCCACTCCAGCGCTCGTGGACGCTCAGCAAGACTCAAAGACGCTCACGGCATCAAACAGGGAACTGTGAACACCTTCTTTTTTTCTTTTTTTTTTATGTTTACAACAAATATTTATTTATTTCCCCACCCCACCGTACTCCACACTCACACACACACACACCCTACGCTACAAACACATAAATACAAGTGGATGCAAAAGCGCACAAAAACACACTCACACACAGAGTTGATCTATTTATTTGTCATCATCCTGCTACCTCTTCCTCGGTCGGCGTGTTGGAGGAGGGTGCTCATCACACAATCCCTATACTACACACAACCTACACCACACATACAAACACGACACACACACACACACACACACACACACACACACAGCCTTTTGCTTTTCATGCCACTGCAGTTAGGAATCAAACTGCTGTAAAACAAATTGATGTAGTCTTTAATAGGGCCGACACATCATCACAGGGGCCTCGGGGGCCCGCCTCGGTGACAACCGCAGTGCTGCCTAGCTTAGCTGTGTGCTAGCTAATGCTTTGACGGTTCGCTTCAATGAATGATCAAAAAATAAATAGATAGCCAGACGGGAGTGCAGAGAACGAGAGAGGTAGAGCATGTCGAGAGAGAGAGAGAGAGAGAGAGAGAGAGAGAGAGAGAGAGAGAGAGAGAGAGAGAGAGAGAGAGAGAGAGTAGAAAGGCCAGTGGATCAGGAGCGAGGCGCTGGCAACTTTGATTGACAAGGTCTAATCAGCTTATCTGGGTGCTAATCAACTTGATGACCTGCGGTGCAGCTCTCTACCTGCCACGCCGTGAACTTTGGGCCAGCCAGGGGGCCCCCTGGGGGCCGGGGCCCGCACTCTACTCTCTCTCTGTCTCTGTCTCTCTCTCTGCTTATCTAAACGGCGGTGAAATCAATCCCCAATGAGCTGTTTTCATTTCGCGGCATCGATCGCTAGGGCCACCGAGCACTGGGGCCGCTGCCCTTAGAAGATGGAGCTCTCATCGCCATGGTGCCTGAGCTGCTCTTTAAGATGCAGAGCAGCTAGCTTACTGCCTCCTTCTTAGCTCTTTGCTAACTCTGTGCCTTCCTCTGAATAGCGCAGCACAGCCTTACTCTGACTAGTGCAGCACAGCCATACTCTGGCTAGCTAGCTGCACATTTTTGTCTATCATAGACCGCCTCTGGCAAGCTAGCTGCTTACCTCTGGCTAGCATAGATTTACTCTGGCTAGCTGCTAATCTCTCGCTAGCTAGCTTCTAATCTCTAGCTAGCTTGGAGCCTCCCTCTTGCTAGCTAGCCAATTGTTTCTGCTCCAACGCTTTGATTGAAAGCGCCCACACCCACGTGTGTGTGTGTGTGTGTGTGTGTGTGTGTGTGTGTGTGTGTGTGTGTGTGTGTGTGTGTGTGTGTGTGTGTGTGTGTGTGTGTGTGTGTGTGTGTGTGCGGTTTGCAGTGAGAAGAATGAATTACGTGTTATTAAGCAAATGTTCAAAGTTCATGACAAGAGGATTTGGAAAAGGGGGACTTGCTCAGCATCTGTTGATCTTAGATCGTCAAGAAGTATTGTTTGGATTTTATTTCTTTTGCAATTATTTCTTGTTTTCTTGTTTCTTTTGTGACATGAATAATAATTACTCATTCTCAAAAGTTCCTCTACCGTGTGCTTTGACCCAGCGTAGTTCAGTTTCTATTCATTTTACTTGGTAATGGACAATCTTTTGGAATAGGTATGAAAGGCTAAACACGATATTTTAAAATTAATGAACATGGAGAATTCTGAATTTCATTAAAACTGCCTCGACCCCTGCTCTTTGTAAAAAATACAAACATATTGCTTGAACATAATTAAACTAGTGTACGGCAACAGGAGTCAAAACTAATGTAGCAGTCTTGTTTTGCACATAAAGTATGTTTATTTATGTACGGTCAGGTATTTATGAATTGTAAAGATGAACTGAAATATGTGGACATTAATTACTTATACAACTACACCAGGTCCAATGACAGTTTATTAAACTAAATTGTTATCTATACCAATTATCTCTATACCAAAATCATCGACAATAATCATAAAACAAGAGACTAAACTCAAAAGACAATCATCTCAAATTGAAATATCCTATAGATAAATAGAGACGAACATTTATATTTTAATTTCTGCAGTGCATTTGCAAACAAGCAATAATAAAAACATCATTCAACATCCTCAAGAACCATCTCTAAAAGCTAACAAGTCTTTAATTACAGACTAGGGCTGCCCCCATATTTGGGCATCAGCCCCCAACCCCCCCTGACTCCAAGGCATTTGAATGGACTAACTGCATCCCCTCCCATCATATTTGGACTGTGTTTAACTGGGCTGGCCCTCGGGTCCACACTGCGCAGACGCAGGGGGACTTTAAAGTGTGTGCGCTACGAGCTAATGAAGTTCTATACTTTATTTATGAGACAAACAGAGGAGCGCTTGATTTAAGGGAGGGGGAGCCCGTGGTAAATATCTCTCTGGGATCCTCACTCATCCCTTGGAGGGCTCGCGACGCTATTGGCAAACCCTTTGTGTGATAAATACGGTTGAGAATATATATATATATATGATAAAAAAAAGCAGATGTGCTAGGTGCTAGATAAAAAGTAAAATATTTAATTAAGTAAATAATATAGCGTATAAATAATATATAGATAAATTTATTTATTTATTAACTTCTGTCATTGTTATTCCTTCTTCTATGTGGCCCAGTAGTGTCTGGTCATTAGGACATCTCACCATTGATGGACAGAGGAAGAATAAATGTAAAAAGAAAGCAAAAGTCTTTGTTCCACGTCTACTTCTTTGAAATAAAAATGCCCCTCTCCCTACAGTACGTCCCCCCCTCCCCTCCCACCCCTGTGACAGTGTAGAACAGAGAAGATCACCTTTGAATTTCTGAGCTAACGACCGTTTTAGCCTCTCGCTGCTAAAAGTGTCCGTCTCAGAGCTGTAGTGGTTAGCAAGGACACAAACACACAAGTCTGACTGGACCAAAACATACAGATTCAAATTATTCCATTGTTTAACCAACCGACCAACCATCAAACCAACCTACCACATACTCTAATACATCTTCCTGCTGTATACACAAGTATATACAGTAGGTGTATGAGTTTATAGACATATGAACATTGACTATAATTATTGTTAACATACATATATATATATACATATATATATATATATATATATATACATATACACACATATACATATATATATACATATATATATATATATATATACATATACATATACATATATATATATATACATATACATATACATATACATATATAATATATACATATATATATATATATATATATATATATATATATATATATATATATATATATATATATATATATATATACACACACATATATATATATAAATATACATATATCGATAGATTTATATATTTATATATATATATATATATATATATATATATATATATATATCAATACAGACAGATAGATGGATATATCGATAGATTTCTATATGTATATATTATCTATCTATATAAATAGATAAACAGATATTTAGCTATCACAACAATCAAAACAAGCAGTCATGCAGGCGTAATGTTGACGAAGCCAGTGAGCTGTGAGGCCTGCGTATGGCCGGCGCGTCCTCGCAGCGCAGGGCGCGTCCTCGCAGCGCAGGGCGCGTCCTCGCAGCGCAGGGCGCGTCCTCGCAGCGCAGGGCGCGTCCTCGCAGCGCAGGGCGCGTCCTCGCAGCGCAGGGCGCGTCCTCGCAGCGCAGGGCGCGTCCTCGCAGCGCAGGGCGCGTCCTCGCAGCGCAGGGCGCGTCCTCGCAGCGCAGGGCGCGTCCTCGCAGCGCAGGGCGCGTCCTCGCAGCGCAGGGCGCGTCCTCGCAGCGCAGGGCGCGTTCAGGTGGTGCAGCGGTGCACACGGTTGTTGGCCGGACGGCCAGGGCGAGGACATGAGGTCAGGGATTAAACCACGCAACTCAAGAGCTTCCCAAAAACGCGCCATCCACAGCAGGAGCGGCGCGGGGGGGCCAAGTATGAGCCCCCCCCCCCCCCCCCCCCCGCAAAACAACCCTGTTCTCAGCTAGCCATGCACACTCTGAAGAGAGGGGAGCCGCCGCAGCGGGGTCAGAGGGCGCGTGGACGGGGCTTGGCTGAAAGGAAACCTCAGCGCCCAAGGAGGTAGCCGCCGCCGCCGGTCTGTGACCCGCTTCCCCTCCCCCCTCCCGTCCCCCGTCCGGCCCTGATGTCAACACATCAAAACCCGGCCAACTCAACTGCAAAAACACACGCCTGCGCTCGGAGCTAAAGGCTGCGGCTCTCGCAGGACCCAGCGCGCCACGGAGGAGAGAGGAAATTTGGCGTGATCGTAAGCGATGCGGGATGAGGATCCGGAAGACACGTCTGACAACAACATTTTGGTTTTTTTAGGGCCAGGTATCGCATATTGTATTTATGAAGTTGTGAATGCGGGCACGGAAGGAACATGAAAAGCTGGTGGCCTGCGCGCAACCCTGCCTTGACTTGAATTATTAAATCAGTGAGCCAGCCACCTCCCTATTATAGTGTAAATTGACAAACTTTTGGAAACCGCATCGGAAAGCCGAGAACGGCGGTTGATACTTGAAGAAGGAGCTTTGATTTCTCTCAGAGGAATACGCTCTGCCTCCATAATGTGAGAGGACTGACAACACGAGAGAGACACGGGAAATATGCTAACTGCTTCAATCTATTCAAGCTCGAAATTAGCCTTTTTTCCTATTTTAAGATATAACCTAACCTTGATAACAAGAGGGGGGGGGGGGGGGGAAACATGATTTGTGTCTGATTGTTTTATTTTTATTTTTTTTAGACATAGTTTATTTAGAGGCTGTTATTACAGATGATGTTTATTTTCTTCCGGAGTAACGCTGACGCTGGTTATTTCCATAGACCTGCTGTCTGCATGCATGCTAGACAATCACACGCTCGCAAACACACACACACACACACACACATGCAAACAGACACACCTCTGTGCATGCGCACACACACACACACAGATACTTAAACACGCACATCCATAAACAGACACAAACACATCAGCAAACACACATGCAAACAGACAAATGCAACACAGACACACTAGTAGCCCCAGAAATAAATGCATGTTTTTTTCTAAGGGGGGGGGGGGGGGGGGAGAGAGAAGAGGATGTGAGCTCACTATGTCATCCATACACCTCTACCTCATCTTTGATGTTCTCCTGAAAATGTCACCAGTCGTCAAGGCACGAGGTGGGATTTCTTTTCCCAAACCCCATCATACCAAGCCCCCCCTACACACACACACCAAATACACACAATCACACACACACAGGTCTGTGTGTGAGCAAGACAATTTGCTGTCGCTCGCTCATCTCCGCCACTATCTTACCCCACATCCACCACACCCCCAACTCACCCAAATCCTTCACAGAAATACACACACACACACAAACGTATATATATGCATCACTGCGTACCACACACACACGCACACACACACACACACACACACACACACACACACACACACACACACAGAAAAACACCAGAGGACTTACCAGTCTCCACGGCTATCTGGTACCCAGCCTCCAGCCTCCTGGAAGATCTCTCCAGCTTCTCTGTGTTGTCCAGTAGATGAGCCCTCTGTAACCACACAGAGGTACCAATAAAGTTATAGGGATTCAAACTGACACAAACAATAAAACCCCAAATGACGGTTTATCATTACTGAGGAGGTGAAACCTGTTGAACAAGTGGCCATGGACGGATAGACGGCTGGAGAAAGAGACAGACAGCTGGGCAGATAGAGAGGCATACAGATAGGCAGAAAAACAGCAGTTTGCCAGGCAGACATTCAGGCAGATGCGGAGACAGGCAGGCAGACAGACGCAAAGCCACGGTGGTGGTGACATTAATATAGACCCTCTCGCGCTGAACAACAGTGTTTGTTGTGGTAACAACAAGAGACCATTGCAGGCTCAACATGTAAATCGCTCCCTTCGTATCCTCACCCTTCTCTGGAAAGGTAATAATAACACAACATAAGTAAACATTTCAAGGTTATAGCTTTTGAAAAAAAAAAAAAAAAAAAAAAAAAACACACACAGTTCGATAGGAGTCTATTCACACAGAATATATCGTGTCTGTTTTGTGCCCAAAGCCTTGACCTGCGAGGACAGTCAGCTTCAACAGGTCTTTAAACACCACCAACCATAGGTGGGGATTTTTTTTTAATGGCAAACCGTGTCTGCCTACACACTTATATGTCCCTCTCAGGTACCACTTTGAATCATCGCCCAGGAGCCGTTCAGAGAGAGAGAGAGAGAGAGAGAGAGAGAGAGAGAGAGAGAGAGAGAGAGAGAGAGAGAGAGCTGGCCCTGACCGGACCCACTTGACCCTACAAGTGTGGATGATAGACAAATTGAAATCGAACTATATCACGATAAAGCAAAGATCGCTTTGGCTTCGTTTCATACACAAAAAGGAAACAACAACAAAAAACACAACCGCCAAATCAGGTAGTCGTGCCGCCTTGTAGTCGGTGGTCGTCTTAAAATCTATAATCTGGCAAAAAACGGCAATTCATGATGAATGTCTCTCCACCGCAAACATCTCCCACCCCAGTCCCCTCGCTGCCGTTGCCTTATTCATGGCGATGGACAAGGTTGTCCATTAAAAGCCCTGGATTCTGAGACATATCAAGGAATGCCGTGTCCCATAAATATTGAATTATTATTATATATATATATATATTATTTTTTTTAAGGCGTATCAAGGTGATTGCAGAGGACTCTGGAGTGGCGAGCGCCAGACCTGATGATGGAAAGTTCCGGTCGCTGCCAACAACGCAGCCGAAAAACAAGGAGTTTGTTTCCGTTCTCCTTGCTGCAGAATTCCTCCACGACGCACGAAGATGCAAGAGAAAGTGCAATCACTTCATTGATGGCCTTGAGTTTTACGTGGCGGATGTGACATCTTTTATTATCCGTGTCTGCGTGGATCTCTCCACAGCCAATTACCCATTCAGCACATCTCATAACTCATCTGACACGCAGTTCATTTATGAAGGTGTGCAAGTAAAGGCTTGCGTTTCTCTTCTGCCCTTAAATGTGTCTTCGTTTGGTTACCTTTATTGTACCGTCCCAGGGAAGTAAAATAAAGACGATTTTGAAAAAAGGATGTTGATGTATGGGACAGTACAGGGATGGGATCAGAATACATTGAGAATCACATGGGAACCATTTTGCATTGTGGTATGTTCATATAAACTCTAGCCACGGTCCGATTAATTAATTACGATTAATCAACCTGGTTGGTATGGGCTAATCAGAGAAAGAGGAAACTTGGGAAGGCCCTAGTTTTAAGTTGTATATGCACCTATGTTGATTGTATTTAGATAAGTTCTCATTGAAACAGTAAACAAAAGCCCTCAGCTTTACCTGGAATTGTGTAATACATGTTTTTCACTTTCCTCCATACAAATATCTTAACTTTTATGACCGTTTTAATCTGTCTTATATCCTTTTCACATGTACGCAAATCCTTGCTGAGCTCCAAGGAATCCAAATATTTCATAGATTTACTTAAAAAACTAGAAATATGTACAACCATACGATGTTCAGGCACCATTTCATGTAACTAATATAATCAATAGGGTAATGATGACCTACATTGGATTATCTCTGTTTGGTGTGAAAAACACAGGATTGATTCTTACCAAGGTCACCTCCAAGGAACAGCAAATTTATTTTACGCTGTCATTTCAAACTGTCAAACCAAATATTCTGCAGTTCTCAACTCAAACATCTCCAACATTTTTGATGACCCTTCTGATTTTCTAACGTTAACGCAATCTGAACTCGCTTGAAAGTTGAAAAACAAGCAGATGATTGACAGGAGATGGCTTCTGATCAGCCTATGAGGAGGCGGCAGAGGGGCGGGATCAATCTCCGGCTGTGGTTAAGCTGTCACACACGAAGACCAGATAATCACTCAGAGAAACCGAATGGGGACACAAAATAAGAAAGAGAGGGAAACAAGTCGATGACACTTTTTGAAAGTTTGACAATCAGAGAGGGATGGGAAAAGAAGAGATGGAGGGAGAGAGAGAGGAAGAGAGAGATGGGGAGGGATACAGAGAGAGTAAGAGTAGAACTGGGGTGAAGAGATGGAAGGATGAGGTGGAAAGAAAGAAACATGCCTCGTCTTCCCTTGCTAGCTCTTTTTTTTTCTTCTCACCACTGACAGATGTCATTTAAAATTGCAGTGATGTGTTTTAATAGTTAAAGGAATGGTAGAAATGGGTGGATGGGTGGATGGATGGTTTGATAGATGGGTGGATGGCTGGTTGAAGGAATGAGTGGGTGGATGGGTGGGTGGATGGTTTGATAGATGGGTGGATGGGTGGGTGGATGAATGAGTGGGTGGATGGGTGGGTGGTTGGACGATTGTTGGATGGATGGGTGGCTGGGATAGGGAGATAAGAACTGGTGGCGTTTGCGAAGACGTATGTGTAGAAATATTGGGTTTGGCAATCGCACTGCTGGCGTTAGCATTAGCCGTAGCGCTTCCCGCTACTGTGAGAGAAAGGGGATGCAAGGCTTGGGGTCTTTTAATGAGCCCCTGTGGAACAACAGAGACGGAGGGTAGCGTATTGACATGCAATGCTTAAGCTAATGCACCTCGACCGCGGCTGGCGCAGCTGTGTGTGCGCGCCCGGAAGCGCACGGCAGCCCGAGATACTGACAGTAGAAGTGCTCCGCGGCGGTGGCGGCGGCGGCGGCTTCAAAGCGCCGCGGTGATTAGCATGTTATCATTACCATTCGAAACGCCGCTCTTCCCCCAACTCCCTCTCGGCAAAGGTGACACGTCTCGCTGCAGCGGCCGGCAGACGAGCTGCGACAGGAAGCCACTTCAAAGCTGCCCCCCCCCCCCCCCCCCCCCCCCCCCCCCCCCCCACCCCCACCCCCACCCCCGAATTTCCCTCCATTTTCTCCCTCATTCTGTCGTCTTTCAGGAGTCAGAGTCAGAGAGAGAGAGAGAGAGAGAGAGAGAGAGAGAGAGAGAGAGAGAGAGAGAGAGAGAGAGAGAGAGAGAGAGAGAGAGAGAGAGAGAGAGAGAGAGAGAGAGAGAGATGCGTGGGGGGGGGGGGGGTTGCAGCGTTAGCTGGCTGGTGGCGGTAACACCATATGTGCGTGTGATCATTAGAATACCACGTCCCGGGGTTTGACGGTGACAACACCTGAAGGAAGAGGTCAGAGATCAGCTTGCACATCTCCAGGGATGGTACGCTGGACGACCCCTGCCTACTGGAAAGATGACGGGGTGACATTGTGAAAAGTAGCGGGCAAACAACTTGTTTAATTAAAACTGAAAACACAATGCAGTCCGTTTCAGATGTTGCCAGTCAGTACTGATGTCTGGTGTTGCTTTGAAAAAAGAAAAACACCGCCTTCTGCCGAAACAACGGGACTCCTGCTGGAGAACAGGTTTGTACCAGTTTGGACCGTTTTCTGGACCATAAACAAAAGCAAAAAAAATAGAAAAGATTGGATTCCTCCCCTGAACACCCACCACATCACACATCCTGTTTCACCGACTCGAGTGACTCTGCAAATTAACTCGCAAGCTGAACAAAACCAGTTTGAAATGACGAGTGACTGCTAACCGTCCCTCTCTAAAGTTGCAAACGAAATGTTAGAGATATATAATAAAGATGAAAGACACATACTTGCTTACAAGCATGACTTTGTGGTCAATATCCATGGCTTCCATCTGTGGACCTGGTGCCGAGCAATATCCATCCATCATCTCATTCAATCAATTAATCAAATCAATCAACCAACCAGTCTAGGTTTTCCTTACATTCCAATGACAATTTCTGTTCCAAGAACAAATAATTTCCAAAAGAAATAACCATATTGTGGCCCAAACTTTTAATGTGTTGAAAGAAACGGCGCTCTTCCTGGATTGCATTCGGCAGTAATCAACCAACCCTACAGGACAACCAACCCTATCAGAAAGGGGAGAGTGTAAAATGTCCGGCATTTCCCAAATGAACAGCTCCTAATGTCTGTATTTAGACTCGACCCCTACGGTTCTCCTCGAAGGGCCCCGAGGGGAGGACGAGATGAGGACATGTACATACACTTAGATAAAATAGCATTCACACACCAACACACACACACACACACACACTCACACCCTTACTGCACGTAAGGACCGCTGGCTTCAAGCTTCTCAAATATTTTTGGAAAAAAATGCAGGATCTTATCGGAATTGTATCTCGTCATCTGGTACGGCAGTCTTCCAGCAACACGCAATAAAAAGCATAATGGTGCGTCTCGTAGGTTCACCGGCGTGAACCCCTCTCGCTTGTTTATGAATGTATGCCTTTTTATCTGACACCTACATTTTGAACAAAGGCCTTCTTAGAAGCCATGAAAATGAGGTTTTTTTGTTGTTGTGCCTTTTAGTGCAGGGAAACACTCGGCGGTGCAAAGTTATTAACGCCACCCCCCCACCCCCCCCCCCCCCCCCCCCCCCCCCCCACCACCACCACCCCCACCCGGATCAACACAGCTGCAGCTCAAAAGAACTCTCTCTCCCCTCTTCTTCCAATATCAAACACAGACGGTTACTATCGCCATTTTCCAAAGTTCAGATGATTTCCTTATTATTTCAATGAGGGCGGGGTAGGGAGTCAAAGTGAATAACCATGACGGCTGCGTTTCGGGAGGGACCGTGTGATCTTTGCCGCCGTATGTTTGGGACTTGTAATACGAGGAATTACAAGTGTCAAACAGCTGTGAATATAAGTGCTAAATATTTAAACATGTTTTCCAGCAAAAAAAGAAAAGAAAAAAGAAAGTCCTTTTTTTCCTCTTCTTGAAGCGTGTGTATCCGCGCCCGCCAGTCTTTGATTCAGATGGAGAAGGAAAAGAGACTTGGATGGAGGGACGTGACGGTGGTGAAGAGTTGGTTCAATAAAAGCAGATAATACAACGTGGGCCCCGCCCACAGGAAGTATACGGCCAAGGTCTAGGCTCCTGACCCACAGGCTTGCAGGAAACCATGGTTGTAAATAATGTGAATTATTTGACGTATAGAAATGGATTTCTGTTGGCTTTTTGGCATGACCACATAGCTTAAGCCCCTGGAACGCATTGGTCTGATGCAAGAAACAAGGCATATGGACAGTTTATTTGAGTAAAAGTCCTTTCAACTCATATCCCCGGTTTGGAGTGGATTATTGGTCATTTTGGCTGCTGCAGACATACCAAACTACTGTGTGGTCATGGAGATGTGTGATGTTGATAATGCACGAAATAGCAAAAGCTACAAAACAACCAATATGTACCGTTACTGGGTCATTGAATTCAGGTGGTCAACATTATACCATTCACTGTTGTGCCAGTATAATTTCAAACAGATTTGAAAATTCAATTGATAAAAAATAACAGCGACAAGCCATCAAGCAAGTAGCTGACTTTTGGACGAAATTCTGTTTGTGGGTTCTGTTGTTACGCAAAGCCGGTTAGTTAGGAGCCCAGGTTAATTGCTGACCATGTCCAGATCAGCCATGCGCGTTCCAAAATGGAGTAGTTGGCGATCAATTGACATTCATTATGTTCCAAACGCGTGTTCAGCAGCACCCATGGCTGTCTCTTTGAGAGCGCATACGAACTGCCCAGGCTTTCCTCCAATAGTGCCCACAAACAAACAAATCCCCCAGTTCCAATTCTGTGTTCATCGCCACTGCGCATGCTCATGGGACCTAGAGACTAGAGGCGTGCAGTTCAAATGATGTGTGAAGCTAGTGGCAGTGTTACAATCCTGAATTCTGAGTACAGAGAAACGCTTCAATAAGGCGCGAGGGTAAGTGAAGGAGTTTACACGCAGTAAGCATTCAGTGTTTACACGCCACTGCGCATGCCCACGGACTTAGAGACAGAGACGACAGGCGAGCCGTTAGTATTCCTGAATGTTAAATGTCCTGGTAATGAGCACTGTGGCAAATTTGGGATTGAACTGTAGATATTTTATTGGTTCGACCCACCGGTTGCAATGGAATGGCTCAGTGGGGAAAAAGGGAAATTTGTCTCGTCAACAACTGGGAACTGAGCATTTTGATTCAGAAGGGAATGCTGAGGCTGCGTTCTAATCAGTAAAAAAAAACACACCCACTCCTACACTAACACTGTTGCTTCAGGATTCAGGATCATCACACTGGTCTTAACTACTGTATGACCTATATCCAAATGTTTGTGTTCCAAAGGGTAAATAAATCAAAATAAACAATACAAATAAAATAAAAATCATGGATAGAGACCGTAGACATCGTTCATTAATTAGAAGGGTAATTAATTAGTGCTTGGGGTGGGAGGAGGAGTCAGTGTGCCATGTACAGAGTAACAGAAGGCCCCCGGTAGTCCTGTTAAGGGCGACTGAAGGTCGAGGGCCATATAGGAAGGCGGAAACAAACCGTTAGTGACTTACCTCCTCGCGTAACTTTATCAGCTGCCACGCGAAAGCCAAAGACAGGGGGAAAGGAGAGAGAAAAGGGAAATAGCGGCAGAGTGATAAACAGATAAAAGAAAACGACAGGAGGCAGGAGGGGAGATCAGCCCTGCGTTTGCGTACGGAATTAACCTTGACGATTTCTCCGTTTGCGTGTGTTCAGCGTTTCGGTCGGATGGGAAACCTGCACGCCAAACGAATTAAACGGAGCTAAACACGCCACTCGCACGCCACTATTTGGAACAAACAAAGATCAAGTGACGCGGCTGTCAGATGACAGAAAGCATAGGAAGAGATCGCTCTGCTCCCCGCGCCCCCAACTAGCAACATCAAGGAATCCCACGGTCTGATATGCCACGGAAAAATACAACCAAGTTCTCCCCTGCTGTCCATCAACTCTGATGACTTGTCAATATTTCATGTACATTGTGTATCGCAACACAGACGCCCGCTGAGCGGACTATGTCTGAGGAGGCATGTGAGGCCAGCCACGTATACATATATATATATATACATAAATACATAACATGCTTGTTTGGGGACAGCCAAGGATCATGAAATATGAATCTGGGCATTAGCTATTCATTTCTGATGAAAGAGAATGGGTTATCTAAAGCGAAGTAGAAAGGGACAGCCATTGCCATTCTTGTGGCGGGGAGAGAAAAAAAAAAGATCCTCACATCTTTGATAACGAGTTAGACCAATCTAGGCAGGCCAATAATCCCATTTCCTTGTTAATCAAGCCTTAATTGTAATTAAAAGGTTTTGGGCTTCCCCAGCTAATTCATGGGAGCTGTGAAAAGTCAATGGTGGGTGGGTGGTGGTGGGGGTGGTGCTGTAACACTTTTGGCAGGGCAGGGGGAGGGAGGAGGGAGGAGGGGGTTGGGACACACTTCTTAATTTGTCAGCCTTTCCAGGTGATTTTTTTAAAGTAATTTCTTGTGTGAGATTAAAGGTTGTGTGATCTGAAGAGAGGCTCACGGCCACTATTACCTCGCTCTCATCTCATCGCCATAGCGACGGGTCACTCTAAATTCGACAGGATGGAGGGGTTTGCCGCGGTAATGGGTCGGAACACAGGAACAAGCGTTCATGAATTATGATCTTGATTGGCAAGAGGAATACATTTTTTCTTTTATAAAAATGGTTAGGCTTGAGTTAAAAAGTGTTCGGGTTCGGTTTGTTGACTGTTCCTATTTTAGTAACAAAAAATGGGAACGGGTGTATTAAAATACGTTAACATAGATGTATTTTTCAACATTTAGACTTTGTTGAAAATCATAATTTATTTTGTATACATAACAAATAGAGATTTCTTCTTTTACATTAATTTAGAAAAAAATAGGATTGGACATTTACGAGACAAAATCTTTTTTCTTCAAGAAATCCCATATGTATATGTATATATATATATATATATATATATATATATTTATATAGTTTATGGGTTTTTCAACCCAAAAAACACATTTATATATAAATTAAAATATAAACAGCGTAAAAAAAGGCTGCCTTGTTATTTAAAAAGGAATGAAGGGAAAAAGGGTCGACAAACCCTTTATTGCGTCTATGAACGCAAACCTCAAAATGGCCTCCCCACTGAGAATATATAACGGAAGAGGCCCAAAGTTTAAAACTACACCATAGAGTGGGATATTTGCGGCTTGAACGAGCCCAAAAGCCTTCACCTCTGCCCTGAAATCTGACTCAATGAGTCCTCAACAATCCACGCTGGAGCTCATTTGTGCTGCTCCACTGATTGCAAATCGGCTCAGTGGATTCTCAGACACAATGTGTGGGGTTTTCGCCACACAATGGCTCCTCTCTCTTCACATTTCTTAGGTTTTGTGTTTTTTGTATCGTTTTTTTTGTTTTTCTTTGGCATGGTAGTTGGGAGCCGCCTTGGCTCCGCTGTAACAACGGTAAACACTGGATTGTTTTGTGGCTGTTGTAATTACTCTCTCACCATCGAAGGCTCCTGTGTTTTGGCGATTCCTTCGCCAGTATTCAAAAATTGCCTGCTGCAATTTCATTTTCTGTTATGATAATCAGCATTTTTCTTTTTTTTTTTCAAACAAAAGATATTTTTTAATCCAGTACAGAATTTGATACAAGTGGTAATCTATTTCCTTTGTAGTGAGTCAAATCTGGCCCATGCCGGCTGAAACCAGCAGTATCTCTGGTGGCCAAGCCTTCTGCTGTGACTGAAATCGAAACTATTCCATATAGTGTTTGTATGTGTGTGCGTGTGTGTGTGCACACGTGCCGCTTTTGTGGTGTGCATGCGCCAGTGTGTGCGTGCCGTGCGCATGTGAACACATTTATGTGCGTTATCGCCTGTGCGTCTGTGTGCATGTGAGTGTGCGTGTGCGTGTGCATGCCAGTGTGCATGTGTGTGTGTGTGTGTCAGTGTGTGTACATCTACGTACGTGTGTTGCAGCAGAAGGAATAAAAAGAAAGAGGGAAGAAGCATGTGTTATGAAGGCAGCTCAGCGCATTATAAGAAACAGTGCGATAGCGCCAAATCAGTCTCTGTCCACACACAGATAACGAATAAATACCCAACTCTATTAAACCCTCCTTTGGCCATTACGGAGGGGCCACGCCGCCCGTTTGTGAGCTCGGTGGCAGCTTCCCATTTACTTAAGTATAAATCCTTAACCGTGTAGCCGCGGATTGGAAGCTAGTAATGATCTGCCGATGCCAGGCCTGTACCAAATGATCGTGACCCCTTTCAGATCGCCAGGAATTAAATTGACCGACTTGCCCTACCTTACCTCCCCTCCCCACACACACACACCTTCAAAACACACACACACACACACACACACACACACACACACACGTCGCCTTCTCCAATGTGTTCGATTAAAGAAAATATAAAAAATTTGAAAAGGGACATTTTAATTGGTTGCATTCCCCTCACTGGGAAGATATGATAGGATTCTAGTTGATATAAATTAAGAATTTGTGCTAGAGATGTGGGAGATTTGTTTATCTATTTATTGTGCAGGTGCACTTAATTATTTTTTAAGTCCCACACCTTTTTTCACTTGACCTTTAGTCATTTGTATGTGTTTAAGTGTGTCTGTGCAGTGTGTCTTTGCACGCCTATCACTCATTAGATAAATTAATAAAAAATGTATTAATTAATCACTCACACATAATTCATGTAGTGATCCTTTTAAAACTGGGTTTAATTCGATAATACAATATTCTAAATATCACTTTTCAACGTTTAATTCATTTAAAATGTTGTGCCCAATGTTTTTCAGCACGTTGAATAATTCACATCATTTTGTACAATAACCTTTAATAAACATACACAGATATTTTATTATTTGTTAGGTTGAGAGGTTTTTTAAAGAACTTTATTGTCCTTGCATGCAAGGTCTATTCTGTATATATATTTTCCAAACATAACTACAGTAACAAAGTTTATATTACCTACTGTCCTGAATAATAAATCACTATATTGTGTTGCTTTTATATTTCAGAATCTTGGCACGAACTAACGTCTCAAAAAAACAACTCAATGCTCAGCTTGTTTGCGTACACAAAAGAACAGCTTATGAAATGCCACAGTGCAAATATCCTTGACATAAAAACAACTTGCATTGAGCATTGTTTTTCAAAAAGTGTAATTCTATTTACCAATTAAATAATACAAAAATTGAATATGACCTATCGCATCCTTGCCAAATTTGAATAAATAATTAACCAAATGTTTTTCCCCCTCAAAGTTGTGTACATTCTGTGTTTATGAATAATCCATATTTTCCCTTTAATGAAAAGGAAAACAAAAATTAAATGAAACGCAGGTCATTATCCGAGGCCTCATTTGACAGGGTTGGGATGGAAAGCCGTCACTGTCTCAAAACGTGACAACTCCGGCAGCGACGGTGGCACCGTCTCCAAGGCGAAAACAACGGAATCGCCAAAATCACTCTGACGTCTCGCTAATTTAGCCCAGAATATGCATATCAATTACACATCTCCGCTCAGCCATACATATGTTTCTAAGATGCGCGGGTCATGGGTCAGCATTGAAATGGTAATCAGAAAGAGTTAAAAAAAGAGAGAGACAGACACACAGAGAGAGAGAGAGAGAGAGAGAGAGAGAGAGAGAGAGAGAGAGAGAGAGAGAGAGAGAGAGAGAGAAGTTTATTTAGCTTAGCTTGACTGTGAATAATTTAACTGTACTTCTGCGAAGTGACAAGGTACTAAATACACACATCCGCATTTCATTATCCAGCTTTTTTCCTTTCAGTTTTTCTTTTTTTTCATTGTTAGCATGTGTGCCAAGTAACTCCTATTTATATGTGTGTGCTGCTGTTGTGCTGCATGTGTGTATATGTGTGTGGGAAAGTGTGTGATTTTTTTTGCGTTTGCGGCATATGTGCTTTAGGAAGACAGCAACTCTGAAGAGACTAGAGTAAAGGTGTATAATTAGTCAAAGGACGTGTGGTCAGAGTTGACACCGGCTGCCTCTGACCGGCTGCCTCTGACCGGCTGCCTCTGACCGGCTGCCTCTGACCGGCTGCCTCTGACCGGCTGCCTCTGACCGGCTGCCTCTGACCGGCTGCCTCTGACCGGCTGCTGTGCAGGTGAGTGAGAGAGTGAAGAGTGTCTTCAGATGAATCCGCTGGCGTTTTGATGTGCCACTTCACATATTTGTTCAGAACAATATATATGTTTGTGAAAAAGAGAAGAAAATAATAAGTGGCTAATTTGGGGCAATTAAGGTCAGTATCGGAGATAGTTGTACTTTTTTTATTTATTTTTCGCTTCCCTCCTCCACCCCCATCAAGGTGGTTTTTATAACTGCTGTGAATAAATCCTGGGCCTTTTTCGAGGTGGCTAATTTCTATGTTTTTCTGCCATCATTGTTGTCACAATAGGAGAAAGAAGATTGCAACGTTTTCAGTATTTGTTGTTTTGTACCCCTGAGTTCAGAGAGCCGAACGTTCAAATTAAATGTCAATCACTTTTTGCTTTTATATGGTTCACACATTAGAGATATTTATCATATAAAACCGTGCTGAGTAATATGATAAAACGATTTTAACAGATAATTTTGCGGAGAATTAGTTTCCTGAAGAAATGGCCATCCTATGGCTAATTTTCAACGCCGCTAAAACGAACCGAATGCTTAGCGATTGTGTTGTGCCACTTTCCCTCCCTCTGAGTTTAAAGTGTGTCTGTGTGTGTGTGTATGTGTGTGTGTGTGTGGGGGGGGGGGGGGGGGGTCACAATGCTTTCCTTGCCATATTTCGGGGGCCCCAGGCCCCTCTGCGGCCCCGGCTTGTGGGCCCCGGCAGCTTTGCATTAAGCAGCGTTCCTTCCGCGTGACATGGTGACAACTATGCGGTGGTGGGCGGCGGCCCTCAATGGACCCTAGGAGGGACCCACCTCCCCGCCCTCCCCACCCCGGGGGCCCCGTCAGCCACCCACACCGCAGGAGCCACCCCTGGAGGGGCCCCAGATTAGTGGCTCACCTGGTTCTCGGAGGAGCCAGCTTCGTCCCCCAGCAGCTCGTTGCGAACCTCATCACTGTAGGCGATGCGTGACCTTTTCTACGAGAGAGAGAGAATGAGAGAACGAGATAGAGAGAACGAGAGAACGAGAGAGAGAGAGAGAGAGAGAGAGAGAGAGAGAGAGAGAGAGAGAGAGATGAGAAGGAGACAAAACAGGGGGAGAAAGTATTAGCCCGGGAACATTCGTCGTTGGAGGAGGGGGAGGCAGAGGAGGATGGGGGAGGAGGAGAGAGGAGTCATTCCTTAAGCAGCAGAGCCCCCTAATGGAGTATAGCGTGCGACAAACACAAGCTCACACTAACAGGCTACTGTGTGTGGACCTATGAGGGGCAGACACACACACACACACACACAGATCTGAGTTGGTGCCCATGCCTTCCTTGGTGTGATCTTGCTGGTGCTTTGTGCCACAGAAAGGGGCTAGCAAAGACCTCCCCTCTGGCCCACTTACTTTTTACCCTTACACACACACGGTGTGTGTGTGTGTGTGTGTGTGTGTGTGTGTGTGTGTGTGTGTGTGAATGGGGGAGGGGGGGGGGGCATGGGAAGAGGCAGGCCAGGGAGATACATTATGTGGAAGTATGACTTGTCAGCACTAAATCTTTCCTGGGTCTTGTCACCGCTGTCAGGAACGTGGCGTGGAGGGCTCTGTGATAACGCCGGCACCCGGGAACCAGACACGGAATAATTCATCAGCCATCGCCAAGACACATAGCATTTGGTGACTACTTTCTCTCCCTCTCTCACTCCATTTCTCTCTCTCTCTCTCTCTCTCTCTCTCTCTCTCTCTCTCTACCTCAGCTCCTTCTCCTGTCCCGATAGGCGAGGAAGAGAGAGGGAGAGAATGCCATGTCCACAAAAAAAACACAAAAAAAAAAGACACAGGAGTTCTCAGACTCAGACACACACACACACACACACACACTTCACGTGCGCTTCAGAGTGTGCCACCTCGGAGTGCGGCGGGGTGGGCTGCCGTCGTAGTGTTTGTTTACAGATGCCCGGAACGAGGAGAAACTGCCTCTCGGCATGCCCCCCTCCACACTTAACACACATACAGACGCACACACACACACACACACACACACTGAGCGGAGCAGCTTTAGCAGTAGTAAAAGTGTTTACTAAGACTTGTTGACTTCCCGTGCTCTCGGTGGCAGGGAGGAGGAGGACGAATCAAAGAGCGGCATCATGGAAATGGAAATATCCCATTCTGCACCCTCCGAAAAACACAAATAATCTCTACTGAATCTATCTCGTCCTCCATTTTAAACAGGGGGAAGGATGAGATGGCAATAGACCATTAGCATAGTATTTTGTGTGTGTGTGTGTGTGTGTGTGTGTGTGTGTGTGTGTGTGTGTGTGTGTGTGTGTGTGTGTGTGTGTGTGTGTGTGTGTGTGTGTGTGTGTGTGTGTGTGTGTGTGTGTGTGTGTGCGTGAGAAATATATTCGCTAACAGCCAAATAGTACCTGAAGGATTGATATAACAAGCTGGTTTCCTGAACTTTGGAAGCTAGCTTTGGGTTTGTAAGTTGTATTATTTTATAATATTCAGACTGTAGTCAGAAGGTGATGCCTAACTGATGTGAGGTTTTAATCAGGTTTAGATGCGGCCTGGATATGGTTTTTAATATGGTCTGGGTTTGTTTGGATGTTTTTATTGAGTCATCTTGAGTGATAACAATTTAACAATTTACTATTAAGTCATTTATCACATGCTTTAATCCAAATAGTATAACAGTGAATTCAGATACATGCAGGGTTTAGGTGATGCGATGCCTACAAGCACAGTGTGGACAGTGGGGATGAAACCCACAACCTTTAGGCTCTGAGTCCTGCCCCTAGCTACAGAATGGAGGCTATGAGTCTGGGGTAAAGGCACTGGATAAGAAGAGAAAACCCAGACACAGCCAGGCAGTGGTTGAACCGTGAGATCACCTGCCGTGCACCGCCATGGCTGTCGCCGTGGAGACCAGAGAACACACAGCAAGACACCCCGAGACACGCACACGCACACACACACACACACACACACACCAAATGTACCAGTATCGACAAACTATGTATATTTATTATAGTTAAATACAGTTACTACAGTTAGTAAAAATTATCTGTATTAACAGAATAAATCTTTCACTTGAGGAAATGTAATATTAAAAGATTTATAAAAATGTATATAAATGTATATTCATGAAATTATGTATAATTGTTATATCATTATTGCATGTATTTTTATCTAGAATTATTTTTTTTAGCCCAATTATTTTTGTGAGATTTTGTATTTATATTTTGTATTTATTTGTATTGATATTTATATCTTATTTATTCTTCTTTTTTTTTACATCGATTATATTTTCCTGTCGAGGGAGAATTTCATATAATATTAGATGGCAGGGAAACAACACTTATTTTGATAAATAAATACTGTGTTTTTGAATTGTCAGCCAGCCCTCTGTATGATGGCTGTGTCAAATTCTCCTATAATATGTGCCCGTGGAACTATAAAAGACATAAGAAAAAACAGTATTGACAATTTGTATATGCTCAGATACATTTATCTCAGACACGGTGAAAAAACAAGCTATAGCGTAAATTTCCATTTGCTCTGTAATTCATAAATTCAACAGTTTGCTGTATAAAGAGTAGACATCACGTCAGAGGGCAGGTCAGTAAATGTCCATTGCGCCGCTGTCGTCAGATTAATTAAAGGGTTTTTTCTCCCCCCCCCCCCACCCGCAGTTTTCCCCAGACCGCAGCAAAAGCACAGAAAGACAACAAGCATCCATTTCAGGGGGAGCACGTTCGCTTGTGCGCGCGGGGAAAAACACCCACATGTTCCATTAAAGTGGGGATTCATGTTAAAGTGCCGTAGTGTGACTTGGAGAGACCCAGCTTCACTGGTAATTGAGTCGAGGAGTTCTGAGAAGTGCGCTGATTTGAATGTTAAGACTTACAACGCCTTGAAACCAGGCACGACTTTATTTGGTGTTTTTTTGTGTTGGGGGATGGGGGGGTGGGGGGGGTCTTTCTAAATAGCTGTTTGTTGCTGATGAGGGTAGGAAGTGTTTTTGAAATGAGCGCAGAGCAGATAACAGAGAACGTAAAAAGAATAGCAAATGGCACCGGAATGAAAGACGAGATACCTCCACGGTCTTCTTCTTCTTCTTCTCCTGGCTTTGTGCTTCCCCCTCCGGAAAACACCAGAAGTAGACTGATTATTCTCTCCCCATTATAAGCAGAACGAGGCACAGCTGTGCGTTATCGACTGGCTCACACAGCCATTGATTGGGATTAGAAGCGGGAGTTTTTCGGCAAAATAGGCAAAACTCCCGTGATTGGCTGGGATTTCCAAGGACATGGTGACATCAGAGTTGGGAGTCGAGAGGTCAGTGGAATATATTATCTGCTGGAGCAGACCGTCCATACATTGCAGAGATAACATACCGCAATGGAATAGACGACGTAAGAAGAAGAGGAGATTTTCCTAAGATAAAACTTTGAGACGTCTCTGTTCCAGGCTTTGTCTGCTGATGACGATCAGAAATTTATAAAATGTGAATCAAGATGAAACAATCACAGAGGGCTTTGTAATCTAAAAAAAAAAGAACGAGCACTGTAAGAGCACACCTTATTACTTCTGAGGAGGAAAAATTATTATTATACATTTTTTATTTTTTATATAGATTTTAAATCCTTTTGAAAGGTCTGTCATCTGTCATGTTATTTCAGATCTCGGGTGACGATTTTGCTTCTATTCCAGGAAGCCCACAGAAGAAGAGGTACAAAGAGTCATCTTAACTTTATGCAAAGCGGCCTGGCTTTTAAAACGCTACACATGCTGTCAAACTGTGGAGGCGTTGTGTCCTGTCAAAAAAAAAAAAGAATAGAGAAGAAGAAAAGAATACACACTGTTGACATGACTCTCAGACGAGCTGCAGACATCTCCACCGCCATCAAAACGTAATTACATATGCATGCATAACAATTCATATCAGATATGCTAATCGTGTGGCCAGCATCCTCAGAGAAACCCACGATGATATATATATTATTATGATTATCATAAAAAAAACTCAGACTCTCCCCAGCTAGTTACTCAGAATGCAGACACATAAAAAAAAATGAATGTTTCATTAAATTAGTGATTTTCCTTCCATCAAATGCAGAGCATTAAACCAATTGAAAACACCAAATACTAAAATGATATGCCACAAATACTACTACTACTATACTCCCATGATATTCAACTAGCATGATACTACACTAAAATGATACAATACCATGATGTTATACTAATATGAAACTACAATAAGAGTGTACAGACACTACACTTCCACACTATTCCAACAGTTAGCAGCAGACACACCTGTCTGAGAACAATTAAAAATGACAGATTATTTTAATTTTAGTTTCATAAAATATGAATATACTATTGAATCTCCCTGCTCTACACCCTCCAACATATCCTTTCTGCTGGACGTCCTGAGGTAAACAGCAGTGACTACTAGCAGAGCTGGAACTGAGTTGATCAGAGGGGAGCTAAAGGGGCGCTCAACCTCTTTCTCTCCCTCTTTCACTCCCTGTCTTTCTTTTCCTCCTCTTTCTTGCTCCTACTGGAGGATATCGTCCCAGGTGACTCCCACCTCCCTCCCCCTCCTCCCCCTCTCTCTCTCCTCCTCCCAGAAGCTAGGGCAGAGGTGGGTTGGTGTGTTAAAAGGAAGGAAAGACCTTTAAGCAGAAACTAGTATCACAACAGCTTCTTAAATAATGCAGCTTAGCTTGGCAGGGGTTTAAACACACACACACATACACACACACACACACACAGTGAAAGCACAAAGGAAAGAACCATGCAGACACACACACTACTGCACACAATGGTCCCCTTCCTTTGTCTTGAACTGAGCGGAGGTTATTTAATGACCTCACATTTTTTTGGTATTCGGTCACTTGTGACATCATCAGATAAGCACGCACACCCAGGTTTTTGTGCCGTGTATGTGCGTGCGTGTGTGCGTGCGTGTGCGTGTGCGTGTGCGTGTGTGTGTGTGTGTGTGTGTGTGTGTGTGTGTGTGTGTGTGCGTGCGTGCGTGCGTGCGCGTGTGCGTGTGCGTGTGTGTGCGTGCGTGCGTGCGTGCGTGAGTGCGTGTGTGTGTGTGTGGTGTGATATAGGCGGGATCCTGGCGTTGTGGAAACCAGCGTGGGGCCTCTCATTAGCTAGCGACTCCCGCGCGCTTCGAAAGGCGCCGGCGAGCGCCACCATGCTCCACTTCCGTGACAAACAAAAATAAATAAAACAAAACAAGGAATAAACTGAAGGAGTGTCGCAAAGTCTCGCTTTTGTCAAAAAAAAACACACACACACACACACACACACAAAACGTGAATGATCAATGTTGTCGTGGTGATAAAACGAAACCGCCACCACCACCTCTGCCGGCGCCACCGCCACGTCTAAACAGGTGTAAGGGCGTAGAGATGATGTTGTCTACGTGCAACCGCTTCAAAAACGCTGCGTGTCACCGGCTTGAAAGGCAGCGCATCGGCCCGGGAGACGGCTGTTTAAGATTCCTCACCCGCCAGGAGGCTCCGCCCTCATCCTAATCCTGGATGACATTTCCCGAAATAACAGTAGAAACTTCTAGACATTGTTAGAAATCGAATGTGTCAAATTATTTGAAATCTCGAATCGCTCAATCACAATTCCAAATGATTCTATTGACATCATCCCAATTCATTAGAAATTGAATATCTCAAATCATATGAATTCAACCATCTCAGATAGGTATATCCGAAATCATTAGAAAGCCAACATCTCAAATCTTTAGAAGTCCAACACCTCTAACCATTATAAATCTAGTATCTCAAATCATTAGGAATACAACATCCTCAATAATTTGCACTCCAGCATATTCAATCACACTCAAAATCATTCATGTTTGAGTATAACATGGTTAATTGTTGTCCCGGTTTGAGTACCATGGAGTGTTATGATCCTTTTGACTACTGTATAGTGTGTGTTCATTGCTGTTTGAATAATGTATGGCATCTGATCCTCTCCATTAGGAGCAGTATGACTGTATGATCCTTTGCGTTTGAATAAAATATCGCACAGGGCTCCAGCAAGGATAAAATACCTGCCGTTCATCTGGGAATCAAACGCTCCGTTGAAGCTGACGGAGGTCTTTGGTGCTCCTGACTGTGATACCTCAGCTTCTACTTCCCTCGCGATTAGCAGCTAGCGTAGCCGACAAGCTAGAGGCCAGCAGAGCTAAGATCAGTCAGTAACACTAGCGGTTAGCAACTAGCGTAGCAGACAAACTAGAGGGCAGCAGAGCTCGGATCAGTGAGACTAGCGGATAGCACCAAGCTACATCCGTATAGGATCTCCTGAAGGCTGGGGATGAAGGTCTCTTAGAGGTGGATTGTTTAAGGTGTAAGGGGCCCTATTAAAGTGCTGGGTTATTTCAGATGTAAAGGGTCCATTGAAACGTAAAGACGCATGTAATGAGAAATCAAAGACCCCCCGCATCGTGATCTTCCTTCCTCGCTCTCCTTCTCCCTCAAATGGAGTGACGGTGGCAAAGAATAGAAGAGAGATATACAGAGTTAGAGAGTTAGAGAGAGAAAGAGAGAAAGAGAGAGAGAGAAATTGTTTGTGGTGTAAAACAGAAGCCTATGGAAAAACTCAAATCAATAGAGCAGTCATCAGGGAGGCCATCAGCCATGGTCAAGAGACATAGAGATAGACACAGAGAGAGGGATAGCAGGAGAGAGGGAGGGGGGGGGGGAATATAAAAAGTGAGGGAGACAGCTATACAAACAGGCTGAGGGGGCGAGTCAAATAAAAAATCTGGGGACAGAGGCTCGATGGAGAGGGGAGAACTGGAGCGATGGGGAGAGCGAAGAGCGAGATAGAGAGAGAGAGAAGGGGAGAAAAAGAGAGGGCAAGAGGAGGAGAAAAAAAGTCTGCGAGAGCTAGAGAGCGTGCGAGGGAGAGAGAGTAAGAAAGTTGAGAGGGAAAGAAAGCAAGAAAAAACGAGAGGGAGGCGAAGGAAGAGAGAGATGGAGAAGGAGGAGAAGAAAGGGAGACAGGTAAATAAATGGAGAAAGAGAGGGGGAGGGAGAAAGGACGAGAGAGAAAGGGGGGTGGAGGAAGGGAGAGATAGAAGCAGAAAGGATGAGAGAAAGGAGGGTGGAGGCAGATGGAGGGAGCTGGCGTCTGGCATGCAGTAGGGAACAGAGCGGACCTCCCTGGGTCAGAGCCTGAGAAGGAGGTGAGATTAGAAGGAAGTGGAGGAGGGAGTTTAGAGGAGCGGGGAGGGCAGGGGGGAGGAGAAGGAGGAGGAAGAGGAGGAGGAGGAGGAGGTGGGGGAGACAGGCACGGTGGTATACCTGGCAAGCAGCAGGGACCAACTGGCCCATTAGCCCCTGGCTACCTACATATGGTTCAGTGACCTCCCCCACTGAGAACAGCGCCTCCCCTCCCCGTGACTCTCCCTCCTTCCATCTCGCTGCCTTTCTTTCCGTCTATAAAAAGGAGAGCTGGCTCCGGCTTTAACCCCTTCTCCGCCGCAGAGAGACACTCACACCTGACCTCCAATTTCTGATTCACTTTTGTTTGATGTCTATTCTTGGGGAGCGTTATCTAAAAATGAAAAAAAAAAATGTATAAAATATATAAATATAAAAACACAGAGCACAAAGAATTCAGCAGGCCAGCACGTTGAGCTGGTTGAGCTGGTGCAGCGCGTGAGCTGTGTGTGCGCGCGTGCACTAGCGCACGTACGTGCACACTAGCGCACGTACGTGCACGCGTCTTAAGGAGCGGCCGCCGTCTTCCGTGGTAGCGTGACCATTGTCTGCGCTGAATGGCGCCGGCATTAGCATGACAATGCGACAGCACGCACAGCGGCTTAGCCAGATCATTAGGGGCTATATATTTATGTATACTTTCTCATTTCGCTCGCCGGGACACATTCAAATGCTGATGAGGTCAGGTGGGCCTCCGACCGGCGCCCCAGTCCAACACGGGCCCCTGCTGAACCCCACCCCCCACCCCGTCATTGCTCGTGCTCCCTGGTTTCCCCCGGAGTTAGCCACATTCTTGCTAGACGAGCCAGTTTAGCAAACGCTGGGAATCACGGCGAGGGCAAATCATTTGCAGACGGAACTGGCGCGACGACGATGACTGAAAGAGTAAAAAAGTGCTTAAGTTAGTGGGTAAAGTGTCTAAAGGCGTGTTTGAATTGAAGGCATGAAAGCAGAGGAAAACAGCTTTGCGTGCCCACTTGCAGGTTGCCTCAAGGTGTTTACTGCAGTTCAATCCATCTGATTGGACAATTAAACGATGTACAAAATCCAAAAATACATTTTTTTTGTTTCCTGAAAACCCAATTTGAAATGAATCACAAAAAGCATTTAATTGTATTACATGCACTCATCTCAGAATTTAAACCCACCAACCATCTAAAACAAAAATACCAAACCTTTTTATTTTTGGTACAAATATGTGGTAGTTGAATAACCAGGAGGATCAGTAGTTCCACAAAAAGCCTTTTATCAGAAAAACACGGTTCAAAGACCCGTGCAGTTTCAAAAAGCTCACAACGGCAACGCACAACAAACAAGGGCTTGGGGAAGCCCAACCAAAGTGTTTAGAGTCGCCGCGGGAGACGGCATGAAGCTGTAATGGCCGCCAGCCTCTGGGTGCACTGGAGCCCAGCTCTAATTCATCCTCTACCATAGTTGTTCTGATCAAGGCCACGGCTTCACTGATTCCTCCACAGGCTTCAAAACACACAAGGAAAGAGTGTAATTGTTGGACTACAGCAGGCGGCTTCTGTTTCTTAATGGCGTGCGTGCTCGTTAGAAACACTTACTGACCAAAGTTTGATACATATTTTGTGTGTGTGTGTGTGTGTGTGTGTGTGTGTGTGTGTGTGTGTGTGTGTGTGTGTGTGTGTGTGTGTGTGTGTGTGTGTGTGTGTGTGTGTGTATATCGTTATCAGTGGGTGGAAATACATACTAAACTAAATCAAGGCCCCATATCAACAGTCCTTCCCCTCTCCCACTCACTGGTTTGTTTGTTAAAAAATAATAAATAAATAAAAGCCCCCCACCAAAACAGACACCAGAAACAAAACACACATGTGCGCACACACACACACACACACACACACACACACACACACACCACAGGCCTACTACAGCATGATTCATAATATATTTCATAAATACTTTATGAACTCTGCCGCCATACTTAAACCAGTCTGGGTTAAAAAGGAAGGGGGTGAAAGGGAGACAGAAAACAGTGTCACCTATTCTGGTTGCTGCTTGTCAGCGCATCACTAGAGACTGGGTGTCACCTGTCACTTCGAGTTTACACAAGACGGGGTGGGGGGGAGGTGTAGAAGAGCAGAGGAGGTAGAAGAGGGGGGAGGACGATGTTGGGGGGGGGGGGGGGTAGTGGAATGAAGGGGATGTGGTGGGGAGAAGAGGAGGGGTGAGGAAAAGGAGGGATTATGAGGAAGAGTAGGAGGAGGGGTGAGGGAGAGGAGGGGTGAGGAGGTTGTTTGGGATGAGGGGATGATGTGGGAGGAAGGCGCATAGAGGAGGTGTGGAGGGGTGAGGAGGAGTGAGGAAGTGAAGGTAGAGGAGAGGTGAGGAGCAGGCAGGGGAGGAAAAGTCGGGATGAAGAGGAGGAGGTGGAGGATAGGGGAGGGAGAGGAGGAGGAGGAGGAGGAGGAGGAGGAGGAGGACGAGGAGGACGAGGAGGAGGAGGAGGACAGGGTGAGAAGGAGGGGATGAGGGGCAGATGAATGAGGGGATGTGGGAGGAAAAGGGGGAGAACCAAGGAGATGTTAAGGAGAGGTGGGGAGGAGGCGACGTAAAGGAGAGGTGAGGGAGAGGAGGTGATAAGGAGGGGTGAGGGAGAGGAGGTGATAAGGAGGGGTGAGGAGGAGGCGATGTAAAGGTGAGGTGAGGGAGAGGAGGTGATAAGGAGGGGTGAGGAGGAGTTGTAAAGGAGGGGGAAGAGGAAGGATGAGGAGGAGGTGTAAAGGAGGCTGTAAAGAGGAGGGGTCAGGATAAGGAGGGTTAAGAAGGAGAAGGGGTTAGAGGAAGGAGGTGGTAAGGACAGGAGATGAGGAGGAGGTGTAAAGAAGGGGGAAGAGGAGGGGGGAGGATAAGGTGGTGTAAAGGAGGGTTGAGGAGGGGGAGGATAAGGAGGTGTAAAGGAGGGGTGAGGAGAAGGAGGTGTAAAGGAGGGGTGAGGAGGAGGATGTTTAAAGGAGGGGATGAGAGGAGGGATGAGAAGAAGGAGGTGTAAAGGAGGGGTGAGGAGGATGTTTAAAGGAGGGGGTGAGAGGAGGGGTGAGGAGAAGGAGGTGTAAAGGAGGGGTGAGGAGGAGGATGTTTAAAGGAGGTGGTGAGAGGAGGGGTGAGGAGAAGGAGGTGTAAAGGAGGGGTGAGGAGGAGGATGTTTAAAGGAGGGGGTGAAAGGAGGGGTGAGGAGAAGGAGGTGTAAAGGAGGGGGGAAGAGGAGGGGTGAGGAGAAGGAGGTGTAAAGGAGGGCTGAGGAGGAGAAGGGGAGGGGGGGTTAGTTATCATCCCATCCCGTCTCCATGTCTTTATATCTGTACCTTATTACGCTCGGGCCCCGGCTCACTGCAGTCACTCAATCACTCGGGCCCCGGGGACAAGGCTCGGGTCCCTGGGAGGCCCTTCTCCACGCTGCCAGCCAGACGTCTGAAAACCATACTGATCGCTGTCACCCAGCGCCTGTGTGCGCGCGTGTGTGTGTGTTCGCTCGCATGTGTGTGTGTGTGTGTGCGCGCGCATGTAGGCCTCGGAGGGGTAGGGGTGGTGATGTTGAGGAGGGAGTAGGGGAGAGATAAGTACGTGAGGAAACGATTGCTGTGGCAGATAAGGGCCGAATTTGCACACTGCCACACAAACCAAGCGCTGGGGGCAGCCGTCAAGGCCGTCAGCGCAGACAGGTGCTAACGCGGACCGACAGACAGTGATGTGGCCGCTGTCTGTTGCTTCCTGATAATAGGCTGTGTGATTCCAGGACACCAGCCACCTCCCTCCTCCCTCGCTCGCTCGGGCAGGGGCCGCTCTTCAAGGAGGCCGGCCTTGCAAATTACCTCCACCGACTCATTGGGCATTAGCACTCTAGCCACTCAAGACTAGTTAAGACGCCTTTGAAATGGAGGACGCTGGTTCCAACGGGGAGACGGAACACGGGATCATTTGGAACAGGTACCGCTTTCCGATCGCACTTTCCACTGCAGTTGTTGTTGTAACGTAGGTCAAACACACCTTTTTTTTGGACACAGTTGATGGACAATCAAGTTTTCAATTACACAAATAGTCTTGAAGTTAGGCTTGAAACCTGACAGGTTCAGGTTTCAAGCCTGCTTCGCCCCAAGCTAGGATCCAAAATGGAAGCCATGACACAATCAATCAAAAACTTCAGCTGTGTGATCAGCAACTCTTCACCATATGCAGATCCATTATGCAGGACAAGGTAGCGGTTTCTCAAATTATCCACAAAGAGCTGGCATGAAAGACAGAATTCCTAAACCCAAGGGGAAGATGTGTTTACATCTTTAATCTGTGCTGGGCGAAAGACGAGCAAAGAAAAAAGGGGAGGGGGGGCTGAGTGGAACAAAATCTCATCAGTCCTTGGAGACTGGTGGCAAACGCTGCCATGTGATTGGACGATGTGTCATTAAAGGGTCGTCAAGAAACAACTCGTTAAAAAAAGAGGTCATCTTAATTTAAACTCTGAGGCAGGTTTAGCAAGACACAACGACATGTTCTAAGGAAGCGAGAACAACCAAGGCGAGGCAACCTAAGACGACTTAATGTGACGAACACTGAAATGTGAGTCCGTCATGTCAGGCCAATCATGTCAATCATTATGCCAAAGGATGTGAGGGCAAAACAGCATCAACCTCCATAATGGATTACGGCGACCATTGTCTTGTTGAAACACAAGACAGATAAACAAAGAGCAAGACTCAACACAGTGGCATTACCGTGGCTTCTCAAAAGTATTTTCAAAGACTTAATCAATCAGCGTTTTAAAATACCATATTAAACTTTTGAACGTATTTTTGAGTAGAGTTAATTACTCTAGTTTGAAATAAAAAAGCTTTAAAGAATGACTTTACTGAATGAGATGCGAAGATTGACTAATTTTACTGGCTCGCACCACTTGCTCGCACCGCCGGCCGAACGAGAGAAGCCTTAAATAAAGCTCCTCTTGTTTCGGCGCCAAACCAAGTTTGGCAGGGGTGATATTGTAATATGTACCAAGATGTTAGCATCCTTTATCCCAGCAAAACCATACCCATATGACCCCGCTTCGCACGGCGGAAGGGATGCTTCACAAAAAGAGAGAGCGACCTCAGTGCCTGACGGCCCCTCAAACACCCCCCCCCCCCCCCCCCCCATAATGTTTCGCCGGCAGAGACGAGACCATCCGGGCTGACCTTGAGATTCACAGTGAAGCGATTGCGTCTGGGTTTGGATGCAGAAGACGCTCACTGCTTGACCCCCCCCCCCCCCCCCCCCCCCCCCCGACGGCCTCGCTTCGTACAGGAAGCGCCCGGACGTGCGCGGCGGTTGCGAGTGTCGCCCCCCCCTCAACTCCACTACAAGTCAATTTAGACCGGAGAGGGGAGAAGACGCACGAGAAAGTGAAAGCCACGCTAGAGCCTCCTCGCCCTGCGTCTCTCAGCTGAGGCCAAACAACAGTGGGTTTTAACTCATCTGCATTCCTTCACTCCAATCAATCGGTTTCCTTCCCGAGCTCCACTTCAGAGACCGGGCTGGTTATTGAGAACAGGAGCAGATCAATATTTGCCCTAACAGAAACCGATTTGCTGCCAAATCCCCTGAAGGTCATCAGTGACCACTTTTGAGACCGACATATTTTAAATAATAATACATATATAAATGAATACATAGAAAACTGTAGAGCGAAAAGCCCTCTCCTCTTCACCTCAGCATTACAGGTGAGTGAGACATTCCATATTTCAAGGACGGTGGGCTCTGTTACTGCTTTTTGGAAGAGCAGTAATTACCTCCCTGGATTGGGTGAGCAGCTTTCCGTTCAAAAGGCCTTTATTGCTGCTGATTGCAGGCCAGATACTCTACTTGACCGTGACTGTGGGTAGGGCCGCATTAGATGTCCATTAGAATACCGAAAGAGCTTGCTTATTTAGCCCTCACCCTCATCACCCTTGTGTTGGTTGGTAAATAAGAAGAGATGTTTTGATGATACCTGGTCGGATGTTTTTTAACGGGGAGACGGTTACCAACTTCACCAGCGGGAACCTTTCAATACAGCCCTTCAGAATGGACGCTGTTCAGCGTGGGTTGCATTTTTAGACTGAAGTACTCGCCATTGACTAAACTCTTAAATTGGATAAATTGTTATGAGAATGTGGATTGACTTTCATCATGTGCTTCATGTGAAAAACCCTCACAAGTGGCTAGATCCCTATTCATTTCAAAAGGAGCGAATTCTTGGTAGCGAATATGAACTTCATGGTCCACAATGTGACACACACATACTTAAGAATCCTTATTCAAATGCTGGAATCTATATTGAAAACTTGGTTGTACATCTAAGAAAAAATAATTCTTACAATTCAAAATAAATGACGTTGTACAGTGTCGTACAATTGACCTTCACCTCAGCCCTACAGATTTGGACTTAACTGCCGAGAAATGTGAATTATACCAAATAAAGACAAATGTATTCCCGATGGAGAAAATATGTATTATACCAAGACATTATTTCAACACTTGGTGTTCTCGATAGAGGATGAAACACGGACCACAATACTAATGCAAGAGAATACAGAGAATGCTTTTTCACACAGTGCCTTACAGATAAACTCTGAATAAACTCTATTTATCTTTTTTATTTAAATTGTTTTGCATTTTTTGTCAGGTTCCAAAATAGTTTGAGAAGGTTTTAAGTGAATGAAACATTTGTGAGGCAGTGCTTTGTGATGCAGTTTATCTGCAGTGTTTTGGATGGCAGTAGTGACGGACTACCTCATGTCGGTCCACACATGGATGAGAATGTGTTAGAAATGCTTTAGAAACGTTTGCCATATTGCCGTTGTCTTTTATGTCGGATGTGCAAAATTCCTGGAGCAATATCGCCACCTGCTGCACAATTAAAGCAACTGCATTTTCAGCAAAACAAGTGGAAGTGTTAGAATCACATACTTTTGAAGATATGTATGTCTAAATGCTAAATCTCTTAAAGTATTAGCATGGCGTATTACAGCAGCAAAAACCAGCTTGAGTGAACATTTCTGATAAAAAAAAATGCCATGTTATTGTAATGTCAAATGCATATTCAAGCTCTATATTGAATGAAACATCTAAACGGTTAACAAAGTAAAGATTACGTCAGAAGTCTCTTATTTGCCACACAACACTAAAAGGGATATACAGTAAGTAGATAAAAAAACGAAAAACTGGGTTTCGTTAAGCCAAAGCATGTCGTTTGCATGGCACGAATCTGGGAGACCTCTTTGAGACATTTCTCTTATTTGTAACATCCACCAAAAGACGTAGCAAGCGAGGTAAATTAGCACCACGATTAGCCTCAGCAGGTGTTAATTGCCTGATAATGGAAGTGGGTAAGTGTGGGGAGAAGAAACACTGCAAGATGAATGGGCAGATAATGAGGAGAGCACGGAGAGTAAAGGCAGCGCTCTTGGCGACTGTCCTTCCCGTGTGATGTGAATTAGCGCGACTCAGCGGCAGTCCTACAGATCGCTAACAACCATCAACACCACTACTCTATGGATGCGGCTGCCCTCTCCATTTCAAATAAAGTTACCCCCCCCCCCCCCCCCCCGTTTTGTTCAAAGTAGTCCTACATGTTACAGCGTTTGGATTTGCAGTAACACTGACAAGTACAACATTACCATGAGCGTTTGTTCGTTTAGCAGATGCTCTTAGCCTGAGCGACTTACAGTGAATTATTTTAGGTACATGTACATGCAGGGGATGGTAAATTCACTGCTAGGCAGGGATAGACATCGAGGAAAGATGTATTTCTATACACAGAATTATTGTGAGTTTGAGAAAGTAATACTCAGGCACATAGCTTGTGAAGCATCAAATTGTTTGTTTGAAGTAACTTTAGCAAACTTGTTAGCCTTACATATAACTAAAACAACTTTTAGCCACAGAGACTGGACTCATGAAGGTTTGATAAGCGGTGGCTATAAAACCACAAACATCGTGGTTTATGAATTACTAACCAAGGCCAGGTACTAACACACAAACCCAGCAATAACACACCCCACCGCTCGTTTTCAATGGACTCCATGCTCATGATCAAAGAAGAGACAGACTCAACTGAAGTGGACACTCCGCATATTGACCTTCAGAGAGAGCGAGAGCGAGAGAGAGAGAGAGAGAGAGACTAGCAATGTGGTCAAAATATGTAATATTTTGGTTTAGGTTATTTAGCACACACATTTCTCCTGCTGCAGTACTAATGCAGTCTAGTCCAGTTTCCAGTAACCAATGACAGTCTAGCTTAGTTTCGAGTAACCAATGACCATGAGTCCAGTTTAGTTTCCAATGCTACTTTATCACAGAGGTGTTATAGTAGGAAACTATTACAAGAAATCTAGTTTATTCTCCAGAAGTTTCACAAATCAATCTTTAGATTAATATCTATAGTCTGAAGGCAGACGAGCTCAAATCTGGGTTAGTAGGGTTTCACTTTCTTTACCTTCATATTTGTTTCCACCAATCATGTCGCTGGAGGCGGGGATCTGAAAGCGCTTAATTGGCGTACACAAACTTGGCCGACAGTGGTAAACTGTAAAAAGGTGTACTGTAAAGGTTCCAAATCAACACAGTCTAGACTGGCCACTGTAGGAATACACTTATTAAAACACCCTCGCATCAATTCGTTTTCTGCTGTCACGTAGCGAAACAGGAAAGAACTAACTAACCCCCGTGCATTCCCGGTTTCTAGCCCAGGCTCTGTGCCGTCTCCCCCCAGAAGTTGGATAATAACAAAGTAGGCATACTGGATCCGAGATGTATTCTCCAGTAACTAAGGAGAGTGGTGTTTAGCATCCAGTACTCACAAAGTCTTTCTCCAGCTTCTCCACCTCCTGTTTGTAGCTCTTCAGCCGGCTGTTGAACATGGCTCTGCTCTGGACCGGGATCTCTCGCACCTCCAAGTCCATCTGTTCCATCTAGAAACACGCGCACACGCGCACACGCACACAGTTGGGATGAGAAACTATGGAATGTGTTTGACGTATTCATTTACACACAACATATTTTAGAAAAAACTTTCATCCCGGGTTTAATGACCATTTTGTATTTTAGGTGCAGTTGTGGTCAGTGAAGACAGGCAGGAATGGGAGTTGAAAGAGATGGATAAACATCTAACATCTAACCCGCAGGTGGGAATTGAACCTAGGGTCGCCTACAGGATAAGCGTGCTAGCAAGTTGAGCCACCCCAATATCTCATCTAATTTAGATTACTCCATCTATACTTATATACTGTTGTTTTCGGAAACACTGATTTGTGTTGTTGTTGAATACATATTCATAATAAATACGTAATTTTCAAGTGTCTACATTGCACGCACAAACCCCCTATTCAATTACACCCGTCGGCCAAATGATCAATACAAATATGGAAATGTGTTGAGACAGACGAAGAGAGAAGATGACTAGACACGCCCCCACAGAGAACGATAAATGCAGCTGCTTTTCTTTCCCTCCAACCCTCTAACTCCGACTTCCGACAACACATCTCCGACAAGTTGGGACTGTAATGTCCTGCGATGTTGAGTGTGTGCAAAACGCCGGGCATCTCTGTCATCCTGCCACTCAGCCGAGATCGGGGGGGGGGGGGGGGGGGGGGGGGCTCCATGGTAACGGCACGCACAGGGCGGTGATGATGTGATGCGGGAGGGAAACTAATCATTCGATGACATCATAAGACATCTGCAGACGCCGTTTGTCTCCGTCGGCGCGAGCTCGCAGAAAAAAGAAAAACAGCAAAACACCTCAACACGCGACGTTGTCATAGTGGTGTCACTTAAAAGCAGATTATCGCAGAGTAATCACGCGCGTGGCGTGGAATGACGGCTGCTTAGCGCGTGGGAGTGTCATGTCGGCGGCGGCGGCGGGATAATACAGGCGCCGTTTGTTTTCCCTCATTCTCCCGCTCCCTCCCTCAAATTCATTATTTTGGAAATGGGAAGAGAGAGGGGGGAAAGTGGCTGATCAAAGACGTACCAGCTCTCTCACTTCTTCGAGCTGCTTGTCGACATTTAGAACCAGCTGCGTCTTCTCCTCTGAAATCAAGCAGGGAAAATACAAAGTCACGTGTTGATCAGGAACACACAACCACTCCCTACACAAAGTAGCGTGGGGGGGGGGGGGGGGGGGGGGGGGAGAAAGAAGACAACACACAGGTAGACATCTGAGGCTATATTTACACACTCTCGTCTGGTGTTTTGTTAGTGTGTGTTGGTGTGCCGTGCGGAGCAGAAAGACACCTGGCTCGGATAGGAGGAGGTGTCAGGCTTACAGGATGCCAGGAGAACACTGGATCCAGCTCACAGAGGAACCTTTAGATGTCACCCTACAACATCACCTGCTGCTGCGGCTTGTTAAAGGAGGAGGAGCTCGTTAGGGTGGAGGACGGGTGGTTGGGCCGTCTGAGGTGGAGATGCTGACAAACCTGCTGTAGCAGAACGCCTTTAAGTATTTGTAAAATGACTGTCTGGTTTTATTATTTATTTTGTATTTTTATGCCAACAGAGCAAATGCACAGCCTTATCTTACGCATTTATTGTCTTTTAAACTTCAAACTAAATGCCAATTAAAAATACCATATTTTACTTGATGTAGAGCCTATTTACATGTTACATTACATTTTCAACCATAGTTTTACCTGAAAAGCATCAAAATACTATGAGCAAATGACTTCTATACAGACACACATTCACTTGTACCATGAACGAATTGTGATGATTCTTTCAAGCACAGCACACAATATAAGCAACTTCAAGTCAACTGTAGACACGGTGCTTCAGACTTAATGGGACATTGAAAAAAAACATTGTCACACTAAGTTCCTTTTCAAATAACTCCTGGTTGCTAATTTACTCCTGGCTTTAGCCTTAGATAACAACTTATACATGCCTTTCCAAAGTAGGAGAGAAAGCCTTCTGGTCTTTTTGTTTTGCAACTTCTACACAAAACAACCATTATTTTGAATCTATAGCTTAAAATAATACAACCACTTTTTATGATGAAGTGAAATAAATAATCTTAAACACAGGCTTTCAGAATTAGAATCAGAGTTGCTTTTATTACATCTTAACGTAGAAGTACGCAAGAGTAAAATTCTTAGGCTTGGATCCTCAACAGTCACATAGCAGCATCAATACAAGATCACAATAACAAAGTAAGTAATAATAAATAATGATAAGTAGCAGCATCAATACAAGTGTTCAAGTGGTACCAGCCACGGTGGTAGTACAAAAAATAAAAAAATAAAATCCTGTGCAAAATACAGACTATAATGCAGATAATCAAATAATCGGTTGTTGTAGTGTGCGTAGGGTTGGTTTGGGGGTAATGGATTTTTCCAGGAGCCTGGCTGCTTAAGATTTCTGCTTAATAAGGTGAAACAATAACTGAATCTTCCTAGCCAATCAAATGCTTTGAGGCCCCAAACCTCAAGCTCAAAAGTAAACTACACATGGTATCTGTGAAAGGGACATGAACTACAACCAAAGCTCTTCATTTTGGAGGCCTCCCAGGGGCCCCGGTGTTACTTTCACAGACCCTCAAATGTATTTTTAAAACCTGTGTCCAAGCTCCTGGGCTACACAGTGAAGAGCCGGGGGCGATCCTCGGCCAGTGGAGGTGGAGCTCGCTCGGCACCTCACACGGGTCAGGCGGAGACTTGCGAGAGCCTGTGAAATATGCATGGCTGTTGAGGAGGACCATGGGCTGGGTTGCGCAGGTGCCATGGAGAATGGTGGATGAACTACAGCCAGGCCAGGCGATATGGAGAATGTGTGATCACGATAATCAAGATGGTGCTCGAAGTGCTGCCGATCTAACCCTCAACTTTGCGTTTTAGTCAGCTAGTTGTGTGTGTCCATATTTATGTTTGTCAATAATGATTGTTTTTATTTGTTAGGATTTTTTTTACTTGTTATTTATATTAACTTGTTTGCACTTTTGAGGAAACGTAGAATTGAAGTAATTTGTTACCACTTGTGACTGATGCTCATTGTAATCCATTAACGTGCATACGACAATACGCTTATAAATTGAACATGATTTAAAACTGTCCAAATATGGGGTCATTACATTGAGGTATCTGGTAGAGTAGGCATGCTATTTCAAACCTCCTCAATTGATCCTTTAAACTTCTTGTCATAACTCACTTAGACTAGACAAATATGATTGGGATCACTGTAATACTGTGTTACCGTGTCACAGCTGTTAAATGGAGAAATGAGAAATGCAAAAATAGCTACAATGCCTAATTGAATCCATGACATGGGATGGCGTGACACCGAACACAGAAGCCAACAATGGATTGTCTGTGTCTGGGATGTACATGACGCGTGTGAAAAAGGAAATTGCATGTCAATTACCGTTGTTCCCCTGGGCGTGTAAACACAACTGCACTAATAAACATGGACAGGCAAACAGCTGAGCTCCATTCAGGGTCTCTCTCAGTCAACAGCCAATCAAATTAGACTTATTACTTGTTTCCCATGATCGTATCCTTTCAACATATTTACATCTCGTTGTTGGTTGAGTGTATTTGATATTCTATGAGATATATCTGGTTGCTAATGATAATGTACAGTAAAGCCGTTGTCTGATGTTGATCACGCATTCGATTTACTTTAAAATATCGGGGGCTAACCACGTTGGCATGTTGCCTACGTGGCGACTACATGGCTCACTGCAGGTACATTCCAACCTGCGGCCATACGCTACAAGCCATTCCCTCTCCCTTTCAAACCACTTTCCTGGCAATCTTCACTGTCCTGTCCACGAAGGCACAAAACCCCAAACAAATATAAACGTTAATAAAAAAAGAAGGCAGTCCTTTACTTGCTAGTAACCGGGAGGATAAAACATTACCAGCCTAAGACATTAGGTTATTAGTACTACTGAAACATTAGTTCCATGTGGCGGAACCACTTTCAAAAGGAGGTTAATGTTATGTATCCATCCATTACTGGAAAACAAAAGTAGACAGAAAGTGTCTGTCTGTATTTTTTCTAGGTTGACTGTATTTTTTCTAGGTGTATTTTCTAGGTACTGTATTTTTTCTAGGTTGATCATTAAGAAAGCCTGAGGGCCGAAATGTCATCCACACTCAAACGAAATGCATATGGAACCAGAGTGTACGACACATTCTTTCTGCTTGCATGTATCTATCCATTGACAACGCATACAGCCTCAAAGAGCTTGGCAGGTCTACATGTACAGGAACATTAGGGCAACATGACCCCGGGCCAAACACCTACTTACATCCGGCTCATTTCGGCGCAAGTCAAGACAACAACCTGTGTTGCTGCTGTAAGCCCTCATTTATTTGACTTTCTAGCTCCTTGAAAATCTTTTTTGGTTGACCTGGATAAAATATTGTGGCTGCTACATATTACGACTGTCACACTGACTTGTAGTTCAATGATATGATAAAGAAAGATGTGGGGCAAGGATGCATGGCAGCGTATATACTGCAGCACTGAGGAAGAGAGGGAAGGAGAGATATCTTGTATTTTTAAGTTGGGTTTGCTCCATTCTGATTCAACAAAGGAAGAACTGAACTGAAACCGAATAGAGGGTTAGAGAGGATTATATAACGACACAAGACGTGTCTTTATATAATTACTATAAACTCACACCACTGCATTCCTGCCCTTATCCAAGGGCCAGCACAATTTGAAGTCCATGGTCACCCAAATCTGTAATTTGGTTCAATTCAGATTTGTTTTAGTGTTGTTGGCCTCCAGCGTGCCCAGTCAAAGTGATGTTTTCCACACGCTACTCTCGTAATACCAGACGATCTGAGATCTCGCCGCATACCAAACTTCTCAGGATTTCTAAATGCAAGTTAGTTGTTTGAATGCCGATGAGAACGGCCGCCAACAGACCTGCTCCCCTTACGTTTTACATGAAATTACACCTTACTGGAAATGATGCTCTCCCCCCATCCTCATCCATAGTGAAGCAACCTGGAGCTATAGCAAACCACATGGTTACACGGAGAGAGCTTTTAAAAACATTGAAATGGATGTCCTGAGGAACCTTACAATATTTTATTCAGTTTAATCGAATGTGTAATCAGTCCACAGGGTGGATGAAATTAAGGATTTCCAGCGTCAAACCAATGTTAAAATATCTCTTTATTAGGCTTTAGTCTTAATGGTGACAACTTACTACATCTTGAATAATCAGTGGCATTGGCATACACAGTTGTATACAACCTAGTGTTGAGGTGTAACAACTTGAAGCATAAACATATAATAAATGCGAACCACTTAATGCACATACTTGTGTCTAATGGTCCATTTGATTCAAAGTGTAGGTTTCTGAGACTCTGAACACCAGTCTCTCCATGTAATCCTACACTGACAGTGAGGAAAGTGTCACAGATGTGTCAACATACCCCCACTCCCCAACCATACACCATGCATCTGTCAGGTGAGCTACCAACACGTCAATCACGTTTCGCTTTTGCAGACGATCTGCACATCCACGTGGTGCCTAGCAACACGAACACGAACACACACACACACACGAACACACACACGAACACACACACACACACACACACACACACACACACACACACACACACACACACACACACACACACACACACACACACACACACACACACACACACACACTCAATGCTAGCATCAGGTAGCCTTCCCAGCTGATAGGATGTCGGCTCTCTCTGTCTAGATAGAGAGACAAATAACGTTAGATCAATAGAGTATTTACCTCCACTTAGTTTGGGAATTCGGCCCACTTTGTTGGTTATCTCGGCGGTGAGGGTGCCGAAGTCCTGCTCATATGCCTCAAAGTCGGACGACATGTTGAGGTATACGGTGTACAAGCAGTTGTTTCTTGTTGACAGTTAGCTCGGAGTGTGTAGCCACCTGATCCACTGGCCTGCCAGCTCCCTGGTGCGCACGCGCGATGTATTGCGTTGAAGCGAATTGTGCTCGGGGAGAAACGGGATGTTTGACAGCGGTTTTTCCCAAATACTATTTAATCATATAAATAATAGGACATAGATTGATCTATTAACATAAAAATATTATTTTATACGATTATTTAAAGTACAGTTATCGTGGTACTGTAGTTGTATAGCCAGGCAGAATGTATTGCGCTGTGACTGAGAGACATCGGGAGAATGGTTCCTAGTTCCTGCTGAGCTATGAAGAGGTAAAAAGGGAAACATCGAGGAAGTAGCCAGGTTGGTTTATTTAAAGTGACAGCTTGAAACCTCTTGAAACCTTGAAAATCTTCACTGATTTCGTGACTAGTATTGTGTATGTTATATTTACGATTGTTATCTATTCGCTTGTCTGCAAGCATGCTGTGCAATAATCATTCGGTTTATCAATTGATTGATCAGCATCTGGTCAGCAAGCAGTAGCTAGTGGCGGCTAAACCTACAGATAAACTTGTTGATGTCAGATTGTAAAATGTTACTAATCACACTTGTTTCTGTAAAGTAGAAGATTGGATGTCCGCATGACGCAGATGTTTTCTACGTGAAAAAATATTATTATTATTATTATTATTATTATTAATAAAAAATGTTCACATACTTATAGTATGTATGTAGCTAGTATGTCAATAGTCAGATCGTAGTGTGTAGCTGTTTGTTACATTCCGCCACTTGCGGTTGACGCGTATTCTTTTGTTAATTTAAAGGGTGTGTGTCTGTGTGTGTGTGTGTGTGTGTGTGTGTGTGTGTGTGTGTGTGTGTGTGTGTGTGTGTGTGTGTGTGTGTGTGTGTGTGTGTGTGTTTATTTACTTAACCCGGCTGAACAAAAAAACTGCACACGAGTCAGGCCCTGGGTCATGGAACAAATGTATGTTCTCCAAACCTAGATGTTTTGTTGACTGTACCAGCTCAAAACAATGGGTCAAGCTGATTGCCTTTGACAAGGGTCACGGGGTTTTAAACAAGTTGTTTCTCTCTCAGATGGGGAAACGTGGTCCGTCACAAGGATAGTGCTCACCAAAGAGTAACGGGAGAGGATGGTGTTCTTTGCCCACGGAAATATTTATGGAAGTCGAAGAGCAACGATGCCTGAGGGCCCAGTCGCTCGCTGGCCACTGAAAGGGAGAGAAAGAAGACGAGTTTCGTCTGCCGTGCCCACTCTTCGAGATAGCGCTGCAGAAAGAGCCACTAGTTGAAACTTTAGGACAACCTTTTCAGTTTCGGGGAGAACTCACCACCACATCTCACCACCAACATATACATTTAACATAAACAAATACAAAAAAATGAAATTCCTTTCTGCCATCGTGTCGTTTGAGAACCTCCACGAGGTGAGGAGGTTGTGCCACTGGGGACCCGTGATTGCACTGTCCGTCATCGCCATATGCTCCACCATGGCCATCTTTGACTCCATCATCTGGTACTGGCCGCTGGACACTACCGGGGGCAGCGTCAACTTCATCATGCTCCTCAACTGGACCGTCCTCATCCTCTACAACTACTTCAATGCCATGTTCGTGGGTCCCGGGTACATTCCCCTGGGCTGGAAGCCAGTAAGGACCTCAGTCAGTAGGATGGGTTAGGGGCCTTTAATGTACCACTTAAATGAGTTACATTAAAGGGCCACTATTTTACCGCCAGGTGTCACACTGTCATTGCAAGCCATTTGAAAATGTATCCACTAGTTACATCACAAGTGGGAGTGAGGCTCCCACTTGTGGATAGATTTAGAAGTGTCATGTTATGACTAATCAGCCTGGTGGTATAATAAGGGCCATTTTAATGGTGTAGGAAGGAATGTTGTAGTGCAGCTGATCGTAGGTCCACAAAAGGAAGGATCCATCTATGAATAGAGTGAAAAATACATAAAAACTCATGCATAATGTTATTACTGTGGTAACAAGCCTGTTTTTCCCATGTCCCCATTTTAACATCTGACATTTTTGGCTACCCCATCGTCTCTCGTTAACGTGCATCTGCTTCCATCCACATCCACATTGTTTTAACCCAATCAACATCTTCCCCCAATATCAATATCCCAGTGAACGAGTGATTACCAGTAGTTTCCTTGTGGCTAAGAATCATAAGGCAATCTGTTTATATACTGCTCAAAAAAATAAAGGGAACACTTAAACAACACAATGTAACTCCAAGTGTTCCCTTTATTTTTTTGAGCAGTTTATATACAGGACCTTTATGAAAACCTTAAACACATTTTTTTTTATTCTTTTTTCTTTTGGGTCAAATATCCATAGTTTATAAATCAGCAATCTCCCACTACCCCATATGAATACAAGGCGACCCCAGGTGGTTGGGAAACCCTGTTGTTGGTGAAATGAAAGAGTGTATTTTTCAGAGATTTGTGTGTCGTCGTCCCCCCCCCCCCCCCCAGGATAGTCAGCAGGAGAGCCAGTACCTGCAGTTCTGCAGAGTGTGTCAAGGCTTCAAGCCCCCCCGGTCCCATCACTGTCGCAAGTGTAACAGGTGAGTTACCGACCACACCGAATAGAAATGAACCTTTCAAAAGATCTCGTAAACGTTTTCATCTCGGGATCCTAAAGACAATCAGTGTGTCAGTGAAACATTTCTAACCGGCTACATTATGCTGTATGACTTAATGTGTGTTAGCTCACAGAATCATGGATATCGTCATTCTTTTAGTATGTAAGTGTGTAACAGTTGGCTGGTGTGTGGTTGATGTTAAAATATCAGACCATATCTGGCATCTCAATCTCACCTGTTTACCGATTCAAGAGTCGTCATATTTTCAGCACTGATTCTAGTCAGACAAAATATCGAAAATCCTCAAATGATTTTGCCTGTTTTTTTTTTTTTTTTTTAAATAATTAAAGACAAGACGAGTCGGATAGTCATGCCTTGATGTGTTCACACACGACCATCCTCTCCCCTTTCCTCTCCTCTTCATCAGGTGTGTGATGAAGATGGACCACCACTGCCCCTGGATCAACAACTGCTGCGGACACCAGAATCACGCCTACTTCACCAGCTTCCTGATCCTGGCGCCGCTGGGCTGCTCGCATGCAGCCATCATCTTCATTATGACCATGTACACGCAGCTGTACGAGAGGGTCAGTGACTACTCTTAGCTCCTCCACTAGTCTGCCTGCCTCAAGCCTGCCTATAAGACCAAGCCCAGATTCACTCTGAGCATAACGTTGAAGGTGTTACTCTGTTTCTTGATGCTACTGTGTCGCGACGTTACTCCGTGTCGTTACTCTGTGTCGTTACTCTGTGTCAATACTCTGTGTTGTAACTCTGTGTCGTTACTCTGTGTCATTACACTGTGTTGTAACTCTGTGTCATGACGTTACTCTGTGTTGTGCGGTTACTCTGTCGTTTCTTACTCTCATGACGTTGTGTCGTAACATTATTCTGTGTAGGTATATTACTCTGTCTAGTAACTTTACTCTATGTCGTTACTGTCTCTTGACATTACGCTGTATTAGAAAAACCACGATTTATAAAAGTCTAAAAGAGGTTTGAGTCAAATTGTTTGCAAATTAGTTTGATTTTATTTTTAGGCCAAATCGTCCAGCCCTACTCTGTGTCGAGACTTTGCTATGTCAAAACGTTGACTCTGTGTTATATTACTCTGAAGTCGTGTCGTAACGTTACTCTGTGTCATAGTATTACTCTGAAGCTCTGTTGTGACATCACTCCAGATCTCGTTTGGCTGGAGCACGGTGAAGATCGACATGAGCGCCACACGCCGCGTCCAGCCCCTCATGCCCTTCAGCGTGCCGGCATTCGCCGCCACGCTCTTTGCCTTAGGCCTGGCGCTGGGCACCACCATCGCCGTCGGCATGCTGTTCTTCATACAGGTCAGCCTCGTACACTGTGTGTCAAGTGGGCCACTTCACAAAAATACACGGGGAATGTGGGCCAGTCAGGGGAGGCTTTTTAATGGCATTAACTCCAAATTATTTAAATACATCGTCAATGGGATTGTCACTGACTTATGGATATAGAAATCGTTAAATAAATCGTAACTTCCTTGAAAATATTTCAAGAAACCTATTAGTCTGTCAGAAGCTCAACATTATATTTACAGGCAGCAATCTTGCAGCCATTGGACCAATTGTAAAGCCTGTTAAGGAATAGGCCAGGGCTAGACTAAGACTTGTACAGGCTTATGGGAATAGTACTACCTTTCCATGAATGTCCTCATTGAATCGTTTGAAACGTTGCAGATGAAAGTCATCCTTCGCAACAAGACCTCAATTGAGGCGTGGATCGAGGAAAAGGTGAGAACCACATCAGACCTACACTAAACACTGGTATTTAGAGCACCCATAACGCTTAGTTTATATATGTCCCACACCACCACGCCATACTTAAGCATGAACACATCCATACACATCTACTCTGGAAAATCCCAACCCCAACAAAGAGAATAATAAGAGAGAAACTGCAAATTAAATAAGAATGAAAGTCAGTTCATTCTTTGTTTGTTGGGGTGCAATGTGGTTGGTCGTCCAGCAGAAGGCGATAATGTGCACTCCTACTAGTTGTCTAAATTCGGCGAGATTATTTTATAATTTATGCTGGCTCTGCTACAGATGCACTTCATGCGAAGGTCTAAGTCAAATGTGTCTCTATGTAATTTTATCTTTTTTTTCTGAACGAGGCCAAAGACAATTTAGAATAAGGTTCTAATCTCGTCTGTCCTGTCCTATTCTATTGTAGGCCAAAGACAGAATCCAATACTACCAGACGGGGGAGGAGTTTATCTTCCCGTACAACCTGGGAGGGCGCTGGGAGAACTTCAAGCAGGTCTTCACCTGGTCGGGAACACCCAGAGGAGACGGCGTCCAGTGGCCCGTCCACCCCAAGTGTCACCAGCACACCTTAACCGTACGTCCAGACTCTCAGGGCTAGTACTGTAGGGCCGGTCTGAAGATCTAGGCCTCTAGGTGGAGTCTGTTAGGGCCTCTTCATCGTAGGACCGGTTGATGTTATTGATTACATTTTACATTGAGTCGTTTAGTAGACGCTTTTATCCAAAGTGACTTATAAGTGAGGCTGAGAGGAATCAAAGTATGCAACCGAAATTGGAGTAGCAAAGTCAAGGTAACATTTGCTTCAAAGAAATCGACACCTGGACAGAGTGCAGAGTAGCCATAGGGTTCAGAACACAGGGTTAGTCGATTTATTTTTAACTAGTTGTGCAAAAATGTAGATTCAAGAAAACATTTTGACGTTGATTACAAGAATAGCTGATACAGCTTTGGCAACAGACTGTATGATAAGATGTCTTTTCTCCATCCTAGATGGGAAATTAAGAGTGTGCTTTGTGAAGAGGAGTTGCTACCCATAGGCGGTGTGTGTGTGTGTTTCTCTCTCCTCCAAACAGATAGAGCAACTGTGTGTGTTTCTCTCTCCTCCAATCAGATAGAGCAACTGATGTGTTTCTCTCTCCTCTTAACAGATAGAGCAACTTATGTGTGTTTCTCTCTCCTCTTAACAGATAGAGCAACTGAAGCAGAAAGCCGACAAGAGGGTTAGAAGTGTAAGTACCACATCGTAACGAACGGGAACAGACTGAACAAATAGTCAGTAGTTGTCTAATAGATGATGTTATGCTGTGTTTTAATGACATTGGGTTATGACGTGCTTGTTTCATGTTGTGTTTCTATGTTGAATAGTCATGGAATGTTACTTACTAGCAATACGTTTGTTTCCAGTGAACAATAGATGGATAGATACATAAAAGAACCATCTGTTGATCAGTAGAATAACTGGATTATGTTCAGCAGTAGAACAGGTGGGTTCTATTTAAACAGTACAATAAGAGTATAATATTCAACAGTTGAATAAGTGCATTTCTGTAAGAGTAGAATAATACAATTTCTGTTGATCAATGGAACCAGGTGTTTGTGTTGAAACAGTGGAATGAGCGTGTGGCTGGGTCTCCGTCCTTCAGCAGGTGCAGTACCGGGCGGTGGAGGTCTACAACGGGGCCTGCTGCCCCGTCAGCAAGGGCCTCCAAACCTTCTTCAGGACGCCCTGCACTGAGGAGCCCCGCATCCCTCTCTCCAAGGGGGACACCATCCTCGCAACCCGGGGCACCAAGTCAGTCCCGCACTTTTACTTTGTAGTCCTTTAGTCCCTGTATGTCCGGTCCTAGGACGGTCCCCTGCCACTGTGCTTGAACTAACCCTTGAGGTAGCGGGTCCTCCGAACAAGCACCCAACAGAGCCAGAGGGGTAAATGAAACACTAGGGAGTGGGACAGACTCCCACTTGTACATGGCTTGTACAGATATCGTAAAGGGTGAATTCAACTGAGACATTCCAACCATTGCCAAGACATCATTACATTTGTGCTCTTCGCGTCATTTCTGTTGTTCATAGTCAACTCTAAGTGCTCTCAACTCTTATGTGAATATTACTCATCGAAAGGGAATGTGTGTAGAAATGAGGTGCAGTACATAACGGCATTGTTAACATGCCATTGTCTGTGGTAGACAGTGCAGTCAAGTGCGGCTGGAGAAGGGCTTTATTAATACAACACATTCAATTGTTATAGTATAATCTAAAGGGCTGTCATCGTCCTGTGCTGAAGCTATCCATTATCTACGGCCATTTATAATGTGCTAACGTGTGTTATCCTGATTCAGTTCAGCCACCCTAGGGCTCATTCACACCAAATCAGGGTTGTTGCGGCGGCGAAAACCCCTGTTCAACCATTCATTTGAATGGGGGTAGTGTGTTCCGCTGTTTACCGAGCAACTGTGAATATGGAAGAAAGACTGATTGCCGCCATGTTGTCCTTTCCAGAGCTGTACAACCCTACCATGAAGGAGTCATTTAAGTTCACAACATGACATCACACAAATGCGCCAAGAAGTGACACTCCCACATTGCCACAGCAGTTTGCGGTAATCACCGTTAACACCTGATTTGGTGTGAATGAGGCCTAACTCTGTTTTCTTTGTTTTGTAGGTGGTGGATGTATGGAGATAAAGTCTTAGGCGAGGAGCAAATTAACGGTAAATATTGTTTTTAAAACAGAATATATATTTTTGAGCCCTAATTAACATGTTAGAATAAGGGCTGCCCAGTAAAGTCTAATGTAGTAACAGTGAAACTTTCAACTCACTGTCCCGATCAGTTCAAAAATGTAAATGCAAAAGAAATGTATTTTATTATGAAATGCAAATTCTCCAGTGTTCATTGTTGTTATTGTTTGAAGAAGGTGAAAATAGCAGTGATGATAAGTATGAGTAGTAGTAAATTGAGTAGATATGAGTGACGGCCAGTACAATTGTCTTGAGGCAGTATGTTTCAGACCCACTCTTCTGACCGAACCAGTGGCAATGTAAACGTTGAACCCTGAATAACCATTATTGTAATAACCGTTGTAATTCAATGTTCTAATTATAATGTGTGCCCTCCGTCTCACAACAGACGGTGCTGGCCCTTCGGTGAGATTCACTGTGCTTGGTTACTCCTAAGCGATCCGTGACTAACAAGTCCTTTCTGTTTGCTTGCTAGCGGGAGAGCGTATTAGGGGATGGTTTCCACGGCGATGCGTGGAGAAGTGCCATTATGACGCTGCTGCCAGTGACAACACCAGCGAGAAGAAAATCAATTAAAAAGGGAGTCTACTTGCGTCGTACAACGCCAACTAGAATAGCGGCGTGTGCTCTCTCAGCATATCATTGGTTGTCAGAGCCGTGCATGTCAAGTCACAACTCAAAGACAGGTCCACTCTCTCAACCAATGAGCATTCCCGATGCTGGCAGTGATGTCTTAGCAAGCCTCTCCCTGACTGGCTGAATCGCGGCGTCCAGCTCGACCCCTGTCGTCTAGCTTGACTCTGGACCAAAAGTGAAACCCAGCACGTATATTTCTTTCCAAGAGCTGCCGCAAAGGCTTTGATGTGACTTATGGTTTAGATCTCTTTACTTGAATGATTTCATTTTGAACTTACGCTGATGTCTGTTGAGTAAATATGCAACGCCTCAGCCCGGCTTCACCTTGGGCGTCGTCATGCAACTATTTCTACGATATTCAGAAAATACTATGTTTTAGTTTGTTTTAGTTTTTTTTGTAAAAACGATACAGTTGGTCTGGACGTATGAACTTAAAAATAAAGAATATGTACATCTATTAACTAAATTGTGGTTCAACTTTAGCCTGGGAACAAGGCGAATCTGCGAACTCTCGTTTTTGCTCTGGCGTGTGTCTGGACGGGGGCGGACACGTGTTTTACAGAGGAGTGCCCTTAAGGGAGCGTCATTGCTCTGATTGGTTGTTGGTCTAACCAATTGTATCCAAAGGCATTTTGTTTTGCGCCCGTTTAAAATAGCTTTTTGGAGAAAAAAAATGAACCGAGGTTCCAGAAAAATACGCATTTGCGGTACGATTTCAGGCTAGTTCAGCTTGGTATTTACATGGAAAGGATCAGAAAGTAGCTTCACTTATTATGTTAAGTGGCCCCTCTTTTACCACCTGGTGTGACTTTGATAAGCCGCAATTGCACACATGCAAGCACGCACGGCCAAACAACGGCCTAGCATATCATTATTGTACGAAGATGGATTCTTCCCTTAGGTGAAAGTAATATTTAACCCAAAAAAACAACCTGAAATGCTTGCTTCTTCTTGGACGCCAGCAGGTCACTCATTTTACAATTTATTAATTTGCTCAATGATGCATAATAATGCCAAAAATGTCAATAATGTTGTGATATCACATTGAAACCATAAACAGACGAGACTAGCTTACAAATCACTGGTGTGTAACAATACTACCGCGTTCAAAAAAAAACTCGGAAGTTTTAACAGATTTCCGACATCATCAAGGATGCACGATGGAAATTCGGCATATTGTGGCTCATTGCTGAATGCATAAAATAAATGCTGCATTCTTTTTGGAAACATGGAGAATAGAGAAGGATCCGCAAGTGAGTTCACATTTTAGATTATATAGAAATAACGAAATATAAATGATTGCGAATATAGGGAATGTGAAGTTGACGTCATAACGCGTCATGTTTAGAGGTCGCTGTCTGTTGGTCTGTCTCACAAGATGGCGTCCAGCGGGACGTAACTTCATATTTATTCTCAAAAACACATTGCATAATTACCCATCAAATGATGTGCTAAAACGTCGACAAACGCTTTTAAAATACTTTCCTTCTTACCATCAACTTAATGTTGATAATGACGTTAAATCGGACAATCGGAGCTCTGAAAGTTGGACAACTGTTCAATTCATCGGAACTCGTTTTTTCCGAGTTCCGAGATGTCTAGAACGCAGCATACGTTACCTGGCCACTCCTTCGGTGCTGTAGTCCTATATCGTGTTCTTTACTCTGTTTCTTTACCAGAACCTATTACGATTTGAACTACAGTTCCCATTTGTTCATGAAACGGTTTCTTAACCATTAGCCAATCGTGTAGTGTGTAACAGAACCCTATTCGCTGCAACCTGCTATACGTAGTTCATCTCTTTTACAGAATATAGTTTATCACATGAACCCATCAGGCTGTCTCCTCTCAGCTAGGGTAGGAGGCCCGACATGTTTATGTTTTGCTATGTGCGATTACTGCAAGTACTGCGATTAACCTTAGCTACAGCTGCCAGTTGCTGGAGCTGACTGCAAAAACAGTACTGAACAACGTCGTCTCACATTACGGTAAAACAGCTAAGTAATATATCGGGAAAGTGTTATGTGTGTGTCTTGCAAGGCCAACACAGTGATTCGTAGTTGGCTCACTAGTCAATTGGATGTTATGGTGGATCATATATGTGTATACTTTTAATTCATTAGGTCTGATAGATAGGATATTATCCTTCCAAGTCACCTATGCAACAGTAAAGTTATATAGATATAGGACTCCTCTCGGATCCAGCAGGCCTACTATGATATTATGAAAGTCTGATTTGTGAGAGTAATAATGGACCCAACTGACCCCGGCAATACAAAATCTGATACTGTCGGTTCTATGTAGAGCTACATTAAACCCATATGTGAGCCAAAGCTAATACTATAACTTTTTCCTATATATTAATATACTAACGTTATGCTGCTGTCACACAGAGATCCCATTGAAAAGTAAGTAGTAGGCGAAAGGCAAATGTTATTTGTATTCAGACCTGTTTGGTGAAGATTTGCACATGGTCTGCATGGATCTGGGGTCCGGGTACTAAAGTATAATCTGTTTTCTCTTCAAAATCCTAATTTTGGCCAATTTGAGAAGGGCTGAAGGAGTACATCAGACCCCCACCTGCAATTTGCGGCTACGACAGGAGTCCTGTTCCCTATGAGCCACAGTAACGATGCCTAGGGGAACACACACACACACACACACACACACACACACACACACACACACACACACACACACACACACACACACACACACACACACACACACACACAGAAGATCTTTCAATTATGTTTACTTTAAGTCAACCCAGACTTGCAATAAATAAATAAAAATCATCTAAACTAAAACGTTTATTTGTTAGTAGCCTATTTTACTAGCTGGTATTACGTGTAGAGTATAATAACAATAACAACAATAAAAATAACGCCACAATTAATGAACGATTTTAAAACGTATTAAACATAATTAAAAGCCATGTCAATGTTATAACTTTCATGGAGGGTGATGGGGACCTCGGCTGGTGACTTTATAGATGCTCTTTATTTGGGTAGGGAAGATGGAATAGGGGTTACAGTTTCCACAATAACTTAACGACCTTGTGCTTGAATGGTGCTACATAAATAAACTTGCCTTTCCTTAATTAATGTCACTCAAGTAAAATAATATATCGCTATATATCACACTAACTAGCTAACTTTAGCTAGTTAGTGCCACAGTTTGCGGCAATGCATTGCTCGACTCAAATGATGCCAGTTGCCTTTTGTTGGAACCTTTTGTCAATAGACCCTTTTCACATCAACAGCCAGTCTTGAGGAATGTTAACCCCATATGCCAATAACCAAAACCAATATGATAAATGGACTCTTGCCACATCCTTCCCTTAAGGACACGTCCTTGGGAGGAACAGTTGTAGATGTGACTTGCTATGGCTGTTTGTTTAAGAAGAGAGATGGCAAAGGCGATAGGGACAATTGGACTACTGGAACACTAGTTAAACGCAGGCATAAAAAATGATCCCTGTAGTGACCGATTACATCTTTTTAAAATTAAAAATATTAAGTTTAAAACTAGGTCGCGTCATGCAGGATTTTTCTTGTAACTTCGTCCTAGGCTACTTCACTGTTTAATTATGTGCTTTGAATGTTCCCATCCTCACCTGTTAAAAAGGTCTGCCAAACGAGTTTGTCTCCTTTTAAGATTGACAATAGACTGTTCTTTGTCCACACTCTTGTTCAAACCGTGTACTATATGAGAACCTTGATAACCCCACCACTCCCACCATTGGTTTCTAAACATGACATTGTCTCTCCTCCGAACCACTGTGACAGGTGTGGACCGCAGCGCCCGCATCAGCAGCGCCAGCAACATGTCCATGTTCAGCACGGGTGTCCTGGTGCTGACGGCGCCGCTGCACACCCTGCCGCTGCGCATGGCGCCGGTGCTGAGGTCTGCGGCGCGTGTGGTCCAGCACACGCTGTACGTCCACCTCCACCCGGGCCTCAACCTGTCCGGCGGCGGCGGCGGCGGCGGCGCCCAGCCCCGGCCCGTCTTCATCCCGCCCGTCCCCGACTTATCCACAGCCATCTCGCGCCTGTACAGCAAAGCGGCTGACGTCTGCGGCCACCTGGACGTGCGCGTGTTGCTCACCAACGTCCGGGGCGCCCAGTCGCCCGACATCCACTCGCCTGGCGGGACGGTCGGCACCGGGAGCCCCTTCCCCGCGCCGCAGCGCCTCTCGCACTCCCCGGAGGTGGTGCTGACAGACTACCTGCTGCAGGACACGGAGCAGTCGTCCCTGGTGGGCCAGTGTCTGCAACGCTACGCGGGCCACTGCTACGTGTGCAGCCCCACGCTGGCCTCCGTGCTGCTGCAGCCCCAGCCGGAAGGGCCGCAGGCAGCAGACGACGAGGAGGAGGAGGAGGAGCAGCGGCAGGGGCAGGAGGGGGGCCGGGGTGGCCCCAGCGGGGGGACGGAGCCCCTGGAGACGTACAGCGACGTGGTGGTCGGCGGGACCTTCGACCGGCTCCACGGCGCCCACAAAACGCTGCTCAACATCTCCTGCCTGCTGGCCAAACGCCGCTTCGTGATTGGCGTGTGCGACCAGGAAATGCTGAAAAGTCAGTGATGTCAACACTGTGTTTTGATCCAATGCGATTGGCGTTAACTGAAACTGAAACCAACCAAAACGGATATAATAGCCTTCGAATAGCCGTTATTGGAAATACAGGATTTCTAAGTAAAAATAAATCCTAAAATGGAAGTTAAATAAAGAAAGAGAATGAGAAAGACGCCATAATTATTTTGGTCAATCAACATAGAACTTTAAGTCCTGTGAGGAATGTTACATGCTGCTTGATGAGATATTATTGACTTCATTTTTATATTCTCTATTTCCTTTCAGTGAACCCTTAGGTTATTAAAGTATGCTGCAGGAGATTGCATTTGCATTATATATTCATACTTGATACCAATTTTGCACTCCCATTACAGTCAGCTGGCCAACAACAGATTAAGTCGTGCTGCAGTGGTAGAGCGGGTTGTTCTGTAGAAAAGCGCTATATAAATGCAGTTAAAGTATCAAAGTAAAGCCAAACTCAATGTTGACAGAGAGAAAGAGACCCTTTTCTACAGAGGCATCATCGTAAGACAAACTAAGGTGTCGCTTATCACACCCATTATGGGTCTGCTCATTTTATGTACCAGGGGACGGGTAGTAGACTCACCTAGTTGGCACGGGTATTCTACACGGGTATTCTACCCGTGCCCTGGAACATAAAAAGTAGAGACGCCTGTTTGTCGCGGTGTCATCTACGTGGAAAGGTTTATGGAAAAGGTGCATTGTCATTGCCAAAGCACAAATAAATTGTCCGAAAATACTTTAAAATATTAAATCAGAATATACACAGTGAAACTGTAGACGTTCACTCAGACCGTAATATGACCTCATCTAAGAGATGTAATCTGTGTGTGTGCTGCGTGTAGGGAAGGTGCTGAAGGAGCTTATCGAGCCCTACTCGGTGCGGGTGGAGCGGCTGCAGGAGTTCCTGCAGGACGTGCGGCCCTCCCTGCAGGTGGAGATCGTGGCCCTGGACGACCCCTTCGGCGTGTCGGTGGTGGACCGCCAGCTGCAGTGCATTGTGGTCAGCGAGGAGACTCGCCGGGGCGGCGAGGCCGTCAACACGAGGCGTTTGGAGAACGTACGTCTGCCGGGGGAGGGGGGGGGGATAAGTTCTCCGGTCTGATTTCTTTTATCTTATATCTTCAACAAATACCTGGCTATTGATGGAATATTTAGTTTTTGTTCATTTTTGACTATTACGTCATTTAGCGGAAACTGTTATCCAAGGCTTAAGACATGATTTGAGATACAGGTCATTCAGAATTCCAAGTCATTTTAGCGGAAACTCTTTTGATCCAAAGTGACACAATTAAGATACATTGAGGAACAAGTAGGGCTTCTCGCTCTTGGATGGCTACAGGTCGGGCTGCGTACATTCCACATGGTAACCAGATATGATTGTTTAGCGTATTGCTCTTCTCTTCACCTCTTCTGTTGAGGTGTCTTGTTATCTGTCTGCTCCTATTGTGTGTCTATTGTTCCCCTGAGATCTTTTAGTTCCTGTCTAGGGATGTACCGAAAATGAGGCCACCAAAACATTGGGCCCAATAGAGCAAACAATGGCACTGTGTCGAAAGGCCACATGTGTTGATTGAATATATAACTACGCTGTAATCGTGCGACTGTTATTATGAGTTTATAATGTGTTATGCTATGACTGCACGCTTTAAACCGCAACTTAGTAAGTAAAAATGTCTGCAGTTTGGAAGCAGTTCTTGAGTCCCTCTTGTGACCCCCCCATTACACCTGGCCTTAGCATGGGTTTTGGGCAATGGGATATGAATTGAATATTGCTAAATAAAGCCAAGACGCATTACGCCAGGTGTAAAGGGGGGGGGGGGTCCCTGCTGTTGTGCTCAGGGTCTCCCAGGACTGGTTCTGCATGAGATCCAGCTGCTGAAGGACGCCCACCGCACGGAGACGGAGGAGGAGAAGATCAGCTCTTCCAGCCTGCGCTCCCGCCTCCTGGGCACGCTCCTCGCCCCGCCCAAGGTGAGCGGAGTGCACGCGTCACCTGATCTAGTAACACACTCGCTATAAACAAAAAAAGGTGTATTGAGCAGTAATTCATCTTTTTATTATCAATTCTATCATCTTTTACTACTTTACTACATACTAATCCCAATTGCTTTCTCCAATTTGGTCGACGCAGATAGTCACATCATCTGACCTGTGATTGGTTGCCTTTCAGGACGCCTCCCACCTCCCTCCTCTCCCCTACGTGATTGGCCTGACGGGGTGCAGTGGCAGTGGGAAGAGCTCCATCGCCAGGCGGCTGGAGGCGCTGGGTGCGGCTCGCATCGACTGCGACCGGCTGGGCCACCTCGTCTACCAAGCGGGGACCACGGGCTACGACCGGGTGCTGCAGGAATTTGGCTCTGGTGGGTACGGGGGTTTAGGCAACAGGCAAATTACATAACGGGTGTATTATTACTGTTTTTAATGACCTTATATGGAGATTAATAGGGCTGTAGGTGTGATCCCAGAGGTGTAAAGAGAGCAAAGGAAGAGAGTGAGATTCTGAAACTTAACCACAAAAAAAAGTCCCTTCCCTCTCTACTCCCTCCTTCCCTATGTTTATATACCACATAAAAGTGTTGCATTCACACACCTGTGACTGACAGGCAAGATAGATTCCCTGGACCAATCAGGGAAGAGATGCCTTGATTGGTCAGAAATGAGCTGGGAGCAGTCTTAAATCTATGTTGGCTCACATGGAGGAAGGCGAAGTCAACTCCAAACAGGTCTTCTCACAGATCATTTCACTCACTGATAGCTGAGGGATGGCATGGCCATTTCTAACAAATTACATTCAAATAATGCCTCTTAAATCTTAAGTCTTTTGTCCAATAAGACGTACTTAAAAATGACTAACGAAAGAAATGAATGATCCAAAAGGTTTTTTCATGTACACATTTGTAAAGGTTTGTATTTGCGTGTAGTAAAATTTTAGGACGCTCTCCCTTTTTGTTATTTCTTTTAGATCTTCTTAACGAGGACAAGTCCATCAACCGGCGGGAACTTGGAAGGAAGGTGTTTGGGAGCAAGGTGTGTGTGTGTGTGTGTGTGTGTGTGTGTGTGTGTGTGTGTGTGTGTGTGTGTGTGTGTGTGTGTGTGTGTGTGTGTGTGTGTGTGTGTGTGTGTGTGTGTGTGTGTGTGTGTGTGTGTGTGTGTGTGTGTGTGTGTGTGTGTGTCTGCGGGTGTGTCTTATGTGCCAAGCCACTGTGGATATTTACTCCAATGACGTTCCTTCTTCTCCACAGGAGAGGTTAAAGGCGCTGACGGACATAGTGTGGCCTGAGATCGCACTTCTGACTAAGGAACAGATTCAGCAGGCCAGGGAACAAGGTACTGTGGACTTAAATAACACACTAGCTTTTAATGAATCTCCTGTGAGGGAACTTAATTTGTAACCAGTACCTGTAACTTGTTAACATGTATTCAGTAGATCAACAGTTCCTATCTTACCACCAGGTACAACTATGAGTAGCCATTTCAAGCAATAATGAATTAGGAAGCGGCTTGCGATGTCTAGTCAACATCACAGTGGCTAGTTAAATAGGGGCTCTGTAGTAAAGCCCATGGTCACTGTCGATGGCTTTTTAAATTGCTGCCAGTTTTATGTGTGACGTGCCTCTCCAGGTAAAGAGGTGTGTGTGGTGGACGCAGCGGTTCTGCTGGAGGCGGGCTGGACAGACATGGTCCATGAGGTCTGGGTCACACTGCTGCCGGAGGAAGAGGTGAGACACAGCAGAACCTCCCAGCTCATTGGTTTATATACACATGCACCTCATTAGGAATATATGACCTTACAAAGTTAGCTTTCGCAGGGGATGGTTTTACAGTGAATGTTTAGGTGCATGTCATCAAGCATCTTGCACAAGGATGCTACAGGTAGACTGCAGACGGTGGCTGGAGTTGAACCCCCTCACCTCAGAGGAACAATGGTATTCTGACCAGTAGGGCACCGATAGCCTGTCAGAAGCGTACCACAGGGGCAGGATAGTGTTGTGATAGCGTGGGGTGCTAGATTCTCAGACAAAGGTTACTGGGTAAGAACCTCAATGCCTTCCTGTAGGCATGTATCTGAACTCACTAAATCGCTTTGGATTAATACATCTGCAAATTTTACAAAATAGTGCTATTAGTAAAATGTGATATTATATGGAGATGATATATTCTGGCGTATATTAGTCTTGTTGAATACTTGATTCGGATTTGGTCAATAACGCAAATCAATGCGCTAAAAATCCAACATTAATGGTCAAATAAAACTATCGACCAGATGTTTCCTTGACCACGCAAAAGAAAATAGGCTCAAAACGCCTGCTTTGAGTTCATTATTCCCAAACCAATTCCCAGTGAGGTTCCCCACTGTCAGCTCGGTACTAGATCCTAGACCCATACTGGATCAATCTTTCCCCAGGCCGTCTCAAGGATCACGGAGCGGGACGGGGTCAGCCGGGACGACGCCCTGCGCAGGCTCCACAGTCAGCAGCCTGTAAAGCAGCAGGTGGAGCAGGCCAACGTGGTGCTGAGCACCCTGTGGGAGCCAGAGGTCACGCAGAGACAGGTCAGACACGTGGTATACACAGATGTGCTTGCATAGGCATACACAAACACATTATCCCAACGCGTCTCTACACACACACACACACACACACACACACACACACACACACACACACACACACACACACACACACACACACAGGGCTGTCGTTAAAAAGTTGAAAGTTTGATTCTGTGCTTAATGTAGAACACGTTTCGTGGCCATAACATGCGGCAACACCTATACAAAAGTATTGTAGATGCGGTTGATAACGTGGCTCACAGCGTCCACGTTATCAACTGCATCTACAATTACAACAGCCGCACGGTTCAGTGTGGGAGGTAAAGGATTTTGGATGAAGGCAAAAGGTAGATCCTGTTTGCGCTCTGTGAGGTCACCCATACCTTGAAAATACACACGCTTCACACCAATTAAAAGGAGTTTACAAAGGAGTTGAATTCATTTAAGGAGGGGTATGGGGGGAGGTTGAGGACAAAACTAACTTGAGGTTCTTCCCGGATCGGGCCAGTGTCTGGTCGGAGGTTAGTCTCTCTGGGCCTGGGGACACACAAGAAGAGCGGCTAGAGGCAGGGGAAAAGGGAATGAACCACAGTATTTCCTGATACTTTAACCAGTGCCCATTTAGGGATTTCAGAGCATTCAAGACCTTATAATTCCTCTTCTTTTCTTCAATGGTTTAAACAAGACATCCAACACAAAGTATGTGGTGTGGCCTTTTTCCACTTCCCCCACCCAGCTCTTCTTGGGTTACTGACTGACTGACTGCCTCTCTCTTCCTGGTTGAGGAGAGGCGGTCTGTTTATGTCGGGGGAGGCGGTCTGTTTATGTCGGGGGAGGCTTGATTAGGGAGTGGTTGCAGGTGAGGCTGAATGCCCAACCAGCAGCAGCAGCTGTGTGGAGTTGAACTGACCATTAATGACCTCAACCCAGCGTCTGTCGCTGTCCTGGGTGCTTAAGTCTCTGCCCAGCCACTGTGGAGGAACTTGGCAGCCTGGTCGCTCCACAATTCATATTCTATTTATAAAAGCGCATATTCTAGTTCAATTTCATAGCCATTTTGACAGCCCGCACCCACACACATCCACCATGTGCGATTTCTGACTCATGACATTTAGTAACCTCGAACCCCTGCTGTCGTCCAAGGTTCTCAAGGCCTGGAATCTGCTCCAGGAGAGAATCCACCAGAGACGGGACGCTCGACCTCCTGAAACTCACCAGCACCCGCACTAGAGACTGTAAGACTGGGGGGTGCACAGCCCTGCACTGTTCAACATGAGGGAATTCTGCCTTTTTATAAAGCACACGTGAAACAACCCACCAAACAGGAGGCCCTCGGTGGTCACGTGACCAAGGCAGTGTGTGCTTGACGGGTCAATCAACAGGTTTTTAATGGAAAGCTTTTTCTTCAAAACAGCAAGACCAGTGATGAGGAATGTTCAAGTCGGGAAGTAGAACTGTTCCGGGTGCCTTGGCGACCACAAGGTACTGCGGCCGTTTGTGTTCAGGTGGCTTCAGAGATCAACCAGTGGATATTAACCTGATCAACCTGATCAACTGAACATTTTATCGTATTTTGTCAATCCTAACCCAAAGATTAGATTTGGAACAACTGCTGAGACTAACAACATTTTGTTCTGTAATTAATCAATCTAAATGAAGAAAGTCAATATAGAAGATATATATTAAGATTGTAGTGCTGGAACAGTATAATGTAACGATAGTTTCCCCTGAAACTGATTGTCATTAAAACGGAGACTGGGTCAACTTGTCGTAATGTGTCATTGATATATCTCTATAATCTGACTAGATTTCTCTTCCTCTCATCACCTTCTTTCATTTTTTCACATTCCTCTACTGTAAAGGGAGGCCAACGTGTTTATTAGCATAGCTTGGAACAACAGCAAAAAAAAGAAAAAACACTTTTACTTCACCTTACTAGTCAATGTCAACCAACAGGCAGCAGTTTATAAAACAAAAACTTTAGTCTTCAATTTTACATTAACTATGTGTATTTTATAAATACCCATTATTGATGTAGTGAACAGTCGTAACGTGATAGCTCATATGCTATACTTGTAAAGTCCTGTTAGGGAGTTTGTAAGGAAACAAAAAACACACAAGTGCACTTTTTTTTGACCATCTGTCCATATGTTTGCTTTGAAATCGCGGTGGTGAAGTTTAAGTCCCACACGAGTTTCGAACAAATCCATGTCCAACTGTGGTCAAATTAAAACCATTCCTCTGCAAAACAAATAATGCTACAAGTCTTGCGTAGCGACTCCCAGTTTGGCCGAGCACAGCGCCTCCCCGTGGTCGTTGGTAGCTTTGCAGGTGTAAATTCCAGAGTCCGACGGTCGCAGGCTGGTAAGCACTAGAGAACACCTTTCCTCGCTGCGCTCTGCCGTCACTCTCGATGTTTCTACCAACCGCTCGTCGTTCAGAAGCCACTCTACGACAGGTTGAGGATAACCTGTATAGTCACAATGGGTTATTTTTAGTTCAGAGAGTGCCCCCATTAACTGATAGCTTTATGCTGATGACATAAAGACAAGGCACGTTTATTTCTATAGCACCTTTCAAACACAAAATGGCATTGAGGGCGCTTTTCTTTCTTGACAGGAATAACGTTAAGGACAATTAGTAAAGACTAAATAACTTAAAAGTACAAGAAAGTAAGAATAATAAAAATATATATTTTTTTAAATACAAAGCTGTTGGAAATAAGACTCATTCTTGAGCCCTAAAGAAAGCGTCTAGTGTTAAAGCATACCTCAGCTGTTGTGGAAGTTAGTTCCAGATTATAGGTAGTGTCCATGCTTAGTTCGAACCCTGGGAACAGTATAGTAGGTCGTTCCCCGATGACCTGAGGGCTCTGTGTTTCCCAAACTGTTCTGTCTTCTGTAGGCCTGACCCCACAACCCCCGCACTACAGCTCAACCCTTCATTGACCTAGCCAGAAATGTTTTCATTTGACATAATGAGACTATTATCTGTTAGCATTATTAGTATTGTAAAGACCTATAGGAACTATGATTATGCTATTCATTTATCATTAATAGTGCAGTGGCCTATGAACTAATATTACACTATTATCATTTAGCATCATTATTAGTATTGTAGTGGCCGAAGAAGCTGAGGCGTAGCCCTACTCCATTTCTGGTCTTAACTTTATTGATCAGCAATTGATCAGCAAAACATATATAATATTGAAAAAAATATTTAACATTGTCAAATCTGCTCTAGTCATGGATGCATTATATTAATTTCATCTAAGCTGCTCTCAAGCGAAAAATGGCAGCAGAAGTGACGTTTCTGTCTCCCGCTTTTTCTGTCGTCCTGGTGTGCATGTAGGGCCCTCGTCACCATGGTGATGAAGATGGGGTGCATGCATTCTCAAAATTGTTGACCGGACAGATACAAGAGAAATGTTATCTGTAGCCGGGAGGAATAAGTGCATGAGCTTGCTCTTAACACGGAACCAAAAGAGAAGAAGAAGGAGAAGGAGAAGTCAGTCAGAGTGTCGTACCGTCCACCATGCAGGTGAGCTGAACGGTAGCCCCCTCCGGCAGCACAGCGTCCCTCAGGGTGCACTGGAAGCGGGGCTCTTTCTGGAGCTCCTCGGCCAGCCTCTCGATGGCCTGCTCCGCCTCGCCGCCCCAGGCCAGCTCTACAGGAGCACAAATCAATACTTTACAGTTGACCTGTCGTCAAACACCCCTACTTAAGCCTGCTTTATACTTTATAGTTGACCTGTCGTCAAACAATCCTACTTAAGCCTGATTTACACTTTATAGTTGACCTGTCGTCAAACACCCCTACTTAAGCCTGCTTTACACTTTATAGTTGACCTGTCGTCAAACACCCCTACTTAAGCCTGCTTTACACTTTATAGTTGACCTGTCGTCAAACACTCCTACTTAAGCCTGCTTTATACTTTATAGTTGACCTGTCGTCAAACACCCCTACTTAAGCCTGCTTTACACTTTATAGTTGACCTGTCGTCAAACACCCCTACTTAAGCCTGCTTTACACTTTATAGTTGACCTGTCGTCAAACACCCCTACTTAAGCCTGCTTTACACTTTATAGTTGACCTGTCGTCAAACACCCCTACTTAAGCCTGCTTTACACTTTATAGTTGACCTGTCGTCAAACACTCCTACTTAAGCCTGCTTTATACTTTATAGTTGACCAGTCGTCAAACACCCCTACTTAAGCCTGCTTTACACTTTATAGTTGACCTGTCGTCAAACACCCCTACTTAAGCCTGCTTTACACTTTATAGTTGACCTGTCGTCAAACACCCCTACTTAAGCCTGCTTTATAGTTGACCTGTCGTCAAACACCCCTACTTAAGCCTGCTTTATACTTTATAGTTGACCTGTCGTCAAACACCCCTACTTAAGCCTGCTTTATACTTTATAGTTGACCTGTCGTCAAACACTCCTACTTAAGCCTGCTTTACACTTTATAGTTGACCTGTCGTCAAACACCCCTACTTAAGCCTGCTTTACACTTTATAGTTGACCTGTCGTCAAACACCCCTACTCTGACCGGACATTTTGTGCGCAAGCCAAAGCAAAGAGGGACTGGCTGACAACTAGAAATCGGAATTCCTACTTAACCAATCTTTAATCAGGCAGGTTAATTGCAAACTGATCCTCATTTACAATAGCACCATACAAATACAATAAGAAAACACCTATAAAATAGGAAAAACAGTGAAAATGCCCATAGAAGTTGGCTATTCACGCAGCTGTTACACTTTAAAGTAGTGAAGTCAGATGTACGGCTAAATGTGGCTTTGAAATATAGTATAACAGTAACTGTATTACAACCCGTCATACTGTAAGGATGTACTGAAGAAATTGCACTCGACTGCAATACCCAACAAAACATAATCTATAACCAGCGGAAAAGAGTAATTGCTACTGCATACTACGAATGCAGTAGTCAGGGGGGGGGCCACCTTTCACGCTTTCACCTGCAGCCTCAAGCTCTCACGCTGCCCAAACACTGCGACAGCAACAGAGATGAACAGGCAAACGTATTATGGTCAAATCCTACTCGCTAAACCCAGTGAATGACTTTGACTCTAGAAGATAGCATGGAGCTGTCTCGTAAATGACTCCTTGATTGGTGCACGATGCTTATCTCCGTGTTGATTGGACAGCTAGTCAAGTTCACAGCCGGGGACCAAGAAGGCGTTCAAGCAAGATTTTGAAATTGGAGACAACACGTCTTTGACTTTCATTAGTGAACGAACCTGTGTACCCTTTATTGGGTTAGTGTTTGTCTAATATTGTGAAATTGGGGGTATTTCCCTGGGTGGAAGAAGTTCGGGAGGGGGCGTAGTCAGGCTATATCGTTAAATCGTAGACCTAAGCTCCCGCCCCGGCCACATGTAACTGTATACATGTGTATAGTCCAAACATGTGCACATGACTAAGTGCGTGGCGGGCACGCGAGTTTTTGATGCCCATGGCATCAAAATCTCACTCCAGTCAGGTACCCAAAGTTGGCAACCCTGAGTAGTAAGAATCAGAAAGGAGAGATGCTTACCCTCGCTGGGCTCTCCAGGGTAATCTGGGCGGTAGGAGAGAGCTGTCATCCGGTGGAGGGCCTGTACAGCCCAGGCTGTTTTCTACCATATACACACACATATGAACACAAACACACACACACACACACACATATGAACACAAACACACACACACACACACACACACACACACACACACACACAAACACATAGGAATCACTTTATAAAGATCCCCAGATGTCACCGAAGATCCTTGCCGTAGAATTTGACAAAGCAACATCTGGAACAACAGAAGGTGATATCCCTTCCTCCGAAGTCCCTCCCTCTCTCTCGCCCACTATCTGAGTATCCACACATTTGAAGCACCCTTTCCAGGGGTTCTGTGTCATGATAAGAAGTGTGAGTAGGATTGGCCTACACCCTTGTGCCTTGTTAAGCTCGTCAGGCCGCTACACATGTCCATAAAAATCGGGTCAGGTGTATTTACCTTCCACTTGTGGCGCGCCAGGAAGCTTTTCATCTTCTTCTTGCTAAGGGTTCTGGTTCTGGTGGTGGGGCGGGAGAAGGACGCCATCCAGGGGTGGTCCAACGCCTGGTCACATGACAGCCTGTTCCTAGAGGGGGAGGGGCGAAAGACAAACCCTCATGTCAATAAACTTTGCATGTCAGTCTCATTGAGAGCATTAGATCTATGTAGTATGGTAATACGGTAGTATGGGGGCCGACCACAGGACAGGATTGGACAAGCTTCACTAAACGCACTTCTGTCTAAGACACTCTAACTCTAAGAACAAAATAAGAACCAAATTACCTTCAAACCGATCAGTCCCCATGTATTTCGTTTGTACTCTCATAAAAAAAATATATACTGTGGCCCTGATACGCAAATAGACAAAACACGAGCAAACTATGATGTTTTGTCATCAATTTGACAAAACATATGCAGCTTTTAGAAAATATGCTGCAAATTCAACGCGTTTAACAACACAGTACAGGCACAGCACTGCAATTACCCCAGCGGAGAGTTTCCTGCAATTAAAAGCGATAAACACAATTTAGCTAATTTCCACCACCATTGACAGACTGTCGACTTCAATTATGTAATGAGTCACAAACCGTACAACAAGCGTGTTCAGACGAGTTCATTCTTTTAAAGTTTTCTCTGGGAACACTTCCGTAGCCGTTTGGTGTAAATGCAGCGTGTTCCTGTAATGAATTCCGTCGCTCGGATCTGCGGCGCGTTTTTTTTAAATACTGTGCATGTGCTGTCCAATTGATGAAGATGTTTTCTGAATTTGCTTGTGTTTGGTCTTATTTGCGTGTGTTTTCTTAGGTTGCCTTTAACAAACCTCAGGTCCTTCTGCAGCAGGGAGCTGATGAAGTCTCTGGCCTCGTCTGAGATGTCCTCGAAGCTCTCCTGGTCAAACTCGTAGTGGGCCGCCGTCACCAGAGCGTGGGTCTCCGGGACGTTGTCCCCCTGGAAGGGGCTCTCGCCGCTCAGCCTGCCAGCACAGAGAGAGAGACCATTGGGAACGGGACTGGGGACACTGACTCAGTCTCGAAGAGCAGCGGTGTTTACTGCTCATTGATCGCAATGTCGGACAGGGTCAGTCAACTCGGACCTGCTGGGAGTGATTGGCCAGAAATGATGCGGGTTAAACGAGCAGCATAATTCAAAAGGAGTTGATTATATTTCAAGCTAGCCGAGGCCAAAGCAGTCCTGTGCAGCAAACTTGTTTTATACTAGGGGTGGAACGGTTCACAAAATTCACGGTTCGGTTCATATCAGGGTTTTTGTGGTCACGGTTTTCAGTTCGGTACGGTACGTTTTTGGTAAAGCAGGGGATGACACAAGTGTCTATAGAAAATAGATATATACAAAAGAACGTCAAAGAACAATGTCTTGTGACCTTGCCAAACATTTCTTCCGCATGAAGTAGGCAAACCGATTAAGCGGTGGGGACTTACAGGATGAAACAGATGACTCCGATGCTCCACATGTCCGTCTCAAGGCCCACCGGCTCGTAATTGACCACCTCGGGGGCCATGAACTCTGGGGTGCCGTGCATCACCTTCAGCTCTTTACCGGGCTCTGGTAGACGGAGACAAGAAGGTTGAACACCATCAAGTACATCACCACCACCACCATCACCCCAACCACCACAACCACCACCATCACCATCACCACCACCATCACCACCATACAGCTAGCCAAGAAGGTATCTAGGTCCGATTTATTGTGGGTTAAAGGATGTAAAGTATGGCTGTACCGGCGCAAAACAGTTTGCAACATTCCTCTTACAAGGGAAACATCTTCATCACTACAAGCTTGACTCTGATTATGGGTTAGTCACTATCCTCCACCCCACACAAGCCTGCGGGCATGAGCAGTCTAGTTGCAAGGGTGTTAAGCACTTGGTACTCATCCATGCTCTAGCGGTACAGGTCTGTGCCCTATAACCTAGTGGTCTGTACCCAATTCCCTAGAGGTACTAGTGTGTACCCTATACCCGAATGATACTAGTCCATGCCCTAAACCAGGGGTCAGCAACCCGCGGCTCTGGGGCCGCCTGCGGCTTCCACCTCTCTGCAGTGGCTCCCTGTAGCTTTGAAAAAAATTGAAATAAATAATGGCTATTTTTGTTTTTTCTTTCAAAGGGACCACCTCTTATTTTGGAGATCTGTGACATTAACATAACATTTTTTTTTTTCATATTTAGTCAACCCAAATAAAGGTCACATCCTACAACTACAAATTTCATAAATGCAACAAAGTATAGGCTATTAGTTACTTTCTATATAGTATAACTATATATCAAACCTTATACGCTGTGTTGTCTTTTAATTGTAGGGGTCAAATAGGTTTTGTGTCTCCAGATTAATTTATTTGGTGGGAGAGAGCCCAAAAATGGCTCTTTTGATAGTGAAGGTTGCAGACCCCTGCCCTAAACCCTAGGCTTATACCATAGTCTAGTGGTACAGTTATTTACCCTATGCTAAAGTAGTACTAGTCTGTGCCCTATATCCTAGTGGTCTGTACACTATTGTGGAACTACCTAGACTCCGTTCTTCCAGAGTACCTCAAATACTACCCGGGCCTACCCTGGTCAGTCAGGTCAACCCACCCAGCTTGCTGGCCAGGCCGAAGTCGATGATCTTGACCTGGATGTCGGTAGAGTCGACGCAGACGATGTTCTCAGGCTTGAGGTCCAGGTGCACGATGTTCTGCTTGTGCACGTACTGCATGCCCTCCAGGATCTGCTTCATGTAGCGCACGCTGGTGGGCTCCGTGTGCTCGAAGCTCTCGTGCACGATGCGCTCAAACAGCTCGCCGCCTGCGATACTGGGGGTGGGGGGGGGGCATGTCTCGTCTTGATTTGACGGAAGTTTGATTGATTTTTGTTCTACCTTGGCTGAGCCACGACGAGTGAAAGGTGCCCGGCTTTTAGAATCGGACGATTGCTACACTTTCACTGACACACTGTGAGTGTGAAACACAAAAGAGTACTCATTTGAAATGTAAAAAAAATAAATCAAGTATCAATAAAAAGGTTGTAACCTGCATCATTATGACCACCTTTAGCATTTGCAGAAAACTATATACAGCCTACAATATTTAGATATTTCTTTTGTAATTCTCTGCATATTCTTTTTTGAATGGCAGTAAGTGGATGTTGTACTCTACTTTGAACTCTACTCCGAATCCGTGCATGTGGATGTCCATCTGGGGAGCAGTTCCTGTTGTTGTCTGTGTCTGGGGAGGGGGTAGCTTCTCGGACGTGGCGTTAAAGTATAATTAGAACACTGTGAGATTTAAAACAAATGTTGAGAAAATGCTTCGAGTTCTAGGAAGGAAAGGGAGGCGTTATCCTAATGGGGCCACACACCGAGAAGCTTAACCCTCCCCGGACGCAGCCAATAACATCAACCGCTCCACAGACGGAGCTCCACACATCCACATGCTCCGTGGTGGTAGCCTCTCCTCTCGGCCTCAGCGTCACAAAATCAACACTCTGTGTTTGGAGTAAAGTAGAACGTCCATAAACTGGTTGGTGGAGACCGGCAAATATTTTGGTTTTTTCCGTTTTTTTTTCAAAATGACACTATAATTATAGTCATAGTGACCAAACAGCATAGAGTACTAGGTTGAATATCATGGAAGCTACATTAACACAGGATGGCATTCCTTTCAAATTCATTCACAAATTCTGCTGCTGTTGTGCACACAAGCCACGCTCTCCCCTCAAGGCAGAGGTACTCACTACTCCATCACCATGACAACCTCTGAGGTCGTGTCGTACGCGGCGAGGTACTGGACCAGCTTGGGGTGGTGCAGGTAGTTCATGATGTCCATCTCCCTCCTGGCCGCCTTCCGCTCCTTGGATGTCCGGGAGCGGTAGAACTTCCCAGCGTAGATCTCGCATGTCTGCTTGTGGCGGAGCAGGTACACCTGGCCAAACCGCCCCCTGAGAAACTGTTCAAAAATATACAAGTGGAGGGGCTGCTTCGTGGCTCAGAACTCTCATGGACCAACCATGGGTCGTATTCACCTAGCAGCCATCTTGGTTCCAAACACTAGCTGGGTGGGGGAACTGAATGGAACCAAGATGGCCGCTAGATAAATAAGGCCCATGTAGGAAATATATATATATATATAAAATATATCAAACGGAAGATGAAGACCGTCCACATTGAAGCTTTTAGTGAAGCCGCCTTTCCAATGTTTGTCCATAGATCTTTGTACAATGTTATGATCCAGATTCGTTTTTTTCTGAAAGAGCTTCAATACATTTACAAAGAAACCCAATGATAAATCCACGTACACGCCCAGTTTCTTGCCCACGGTGTAGTGGTCGCTGACTTTATGCGTGGTGTCTACGGTCACCGTGACGTACGTCGGCTCCTCTTCCTTTTCCTCTGAAACACAAAACAACAGGAAGTTAGCATACATTTCAACAAGAAGATACCAAGCATCAGGGAGTAGAAGTAAACAAACCCAACGTCTCCATTTTGACCAGGCCCGACTCCTCGCTCGGTTCACTGGCGCCCGAAGAGTTGTAGGCCCTAACGCGGAAGCGGTACATAACCTGGGGCTCCAGTCCCGATCGTACCCGCAGGGAGGTGTTCATACATCGGTTCGCCACCACACACCAGTCCCCTGCTTGGCCCGGGGCCTCCGCCCTCATCTCCACCACGTAGCCCAGAATGGCAGAGCCCCCGTCGTAGTTGGGGCCGACCCAGGACAGCACCAGGGAGCGGGTGGACAGCTGGGACACCAAGGGCGGGGAGGCTGGCGCTAGGGGAGCCTCTGTGGACAACACACACCTGGAGGTCACCTGGAAGACTAGTACAGTGTTGGGACATCCTCCCACAAGTGACCTGAAACCTAACCCTTAAGGATCTATTCCCATTCCTCTCTGAGTTCCCTCCTATGTTTCACTTGGCTCCCATATTCTGTTTTCGTTGGGAAAGGAGTTGAGCGCAGGTCATTTTGTGAAACGAAAAGCCCCCCACTCTAATCACCGTCGGCTTAACAGCTGTCCCCTAACAGCTGAAATAAACATTACAACACCCTGAAATCATTGTTCGGTTTCCTCTTGAAGGCCCTAGTTACAGCAACGACTGATTGCAGTGCACTGAGTTATACAAAATGATACAGCAGAACATGTTGAAAATGAAAAAAAGGAACATCAGAACATCATTATCATTAAGCAAAAACCCATTTAAGTGATAAAAGTCCACATATTTCTCCCACAAAAAAAAAAAGCCAAATGCTGAACAGTGATTTGTAAAGTGTTCCGCATGGCCATTAGCAAAACCTCATTTATGCTTAACAAGCCCCGCCCCCTTCCCCCGCTCACCAATGACACTGAGGTAGATGCTGCGCCGCTGAATGCCATGGCGGTGTCGTACTACCAGTGTGTACGTTCCCGTGTGGTGTGGCATTGTGTGGGGGATTAGCAGTGTGCTTTCTGATTGGCTGCTGCTGATGCGGGTCTGAGGTCCGTCGACAACCTCCTGGAGGGCAGAGAACATATACCCATGATGCATTGCTCTCCCCCTTGCCATACCCTGACTTTAACTACGCAGTACGCACCTTACCTTAGCCCAACCATTTCCATCGCTGACCTAAACATCTCTACCCTATTTGCTTATCGCCTAACCGAATATAACTAATTGCTCCGAATCTGCAGCAGTGTAGAGAAATCTCATGGTACGTTTTTGTAAGAGAGGTTTTGGAGAGAGAAGGGAGAGGCAGGGTTGAGGAGGAGAGGTTTTTTTTTTTTTCGAAATGCAGACTGGAGTTTGTTTGAAATCTCAAATCGGGCATATTGTACCTTGAGTAAATTCCCTGCAGATTACACCATCCGTCACAAATCAAAAGTCTTAACTTACAAAAGTCAAGTGAAGGTTTTATCAGTATACACGTGTCATGCTAACACAAGCAAGCGACAACGTAAGCAGTCAACACAAGCAAACACATGTCCTCCACACACACAAGGGGACCTTTTCTCTGTTGTGGATCCAGCAGCATGCCACGGGCAGAGAGCTGCTGTGGAAGGAACAGTGGAGTCTGGCCTGAGCTCCACGCTGGACCTCCACCTGCTCCTCACAGGCCACAAACTCCACCACCGCTCCTGGGGACGCACAAAACCACAGAAGCATCTAGATGTGAGGAGGAGACACAACGCAGCATACAGAACACAACCGGAAGACACACAACACAACCAGGAGATACAAAACACATCATTCAATGAACAAAGCTGACCTTTAATATTTACTTTAAGGGCTCTTGTGTGTAAAAGAAGGGCTAAAAAAAGTTTGTCTCCTGTTAGCAATTTCAGAATCAAAGAACTTGTTTGGGGAATGGTCATTAATTTACCTTTTTTATCAACCTTTGCCGGGGAAGGGCTTGTAGGTTTAGGGGCAGAGCTCCACGTGTCTCCTTGCCCCGCCCCCTTGATTGTTGCCGTCGGTTTCCATTGCAATGTGGCACTCTTTCGTCTTCCTGTTACTGTGGGGATCAGGAAAGAAATGGGAGAGGGTTACAACAACACTGATTGACCAAGAGCAGAGATTTGTTTTTGTTTTTTATTTATGTTTTTCTGTTCAAGACAGTGTTTGGTTAAAATTTGATTAAAAACCCGAACAAAATACTTTTCGTTTGAGAATTTTTTTTATTATATATATATATATATATCTTGGATTAATACAATAAAATAAACTAGACCACAGTGTGTACATTACAAACATATGTTTCTTATGTGTTTCAATAATTATACATCTGCATTAAGAACGAAGGAACTTTTGACTCAAGGAGCAGGATTAAGGTGTTTGACAGTCTCCCTGTAGGCAACCCTGTGCAAGATAACCCTAACCTCTACCTGCACCTTGAATCAGAAGTAGGTAGGATTTGAGACTTGTAAAGAGAGAGAGAGAAAGCAGTAAAGAGCAGAAGAGAACAAGATATAGAAAATAAACCCCAGAATGCCTCATCCCTACTTTTCTCTGCCATTGAGAGGTTTTGCATTTCACAGACCTGTGATTGATAGGCAAGATGAATTAAACAAACGTATTTGTCAGAAATGATATGGGCGCGTTCCAAAATCGAAATTGTCTCATACAGAGGCAGGCACACTTGCAACTGATATTCCCACAGAGCATTTCACTCACTAATATGGCTATATCAGGTCTAACAAGTTACACTGAAATGATTGCTCTTGAATGTCTTCAATCTCATGTCTGCTTTTGTACCGGGGTTAAAACCACAACTGGTTTGTTTTCCACATGACTTGTGACCTGAATGTAGAGCCGGTGATGTGGTCTGAAGACCCGGCTTACTGGCTCACTGACTGTCCACCGGTGGAGAAAAGAGCTTCATAGGGAACACATGTTGCCTTTGAAGATACACGGCTTCTTTGAACTCAGAAGCATGATGTGGACTGATCATATTTTTACAGATTGTTGAGGCTCTTTCATCCAAACCCACTTACATTGAGTACAGAGACAGGTCATTAAGGAGCAGGTAGGGGTTAGAGAGGGAATACAGAGACAGGTCATTAAGGAGCAGGTAGGGGTTATACAGTGAATACAGAGACAGGTCATTAAGGAGCAGGTAGGGGTTAGAGAGGGAATACAGAGACAGGTCATTAAGGAGCAGGTAGGGGTTAGAGAGGGAATACAGAGACAGGTCATTAAGGAGCAGGTAGGGGTTATACAGTGAATACAGAGACAGGTCATTAAGGAGCAGGTAGGGGTTAGACAGTACAGACAGGTCATTAAGGAGCAGGTAGGGGTTAGAGAGGGAATACAGAGACAGGTCATTAAGGAACAGGTAGGGGTTAGACAGTACAGACAGGTCATTAAGGAGCAGGTAGGGGTTAGAGAGGGAATACAGAGACAGGGTTAAACATATTTTTCAAGGAGGCCGACAGGTGTTTGAACACAGGACCTTTCAAATGGGAGACAAACATACTAGAGTGACATTTCTCACACGTGTGTACATGTGCTTTTAATGTTTGTGTCGCCAGAGTCTAAGTATGATCTCTAGATCTCTCTAGATGCTGGAATGTTAATGGTGGATGTGTGCATGCATGCATGCATTTGTGTGTGTCTGTATGCATGTGTACATGTGTGTGCCCGCGTGCGTGTGCATATGTGTGTGTGTGTGTGTGTTTGTGTGTGCATGTGTGTGTGTTTGTGTGTGCATGTGTGTGCCTGCGTGCGCATGTGTGTGCGTGCATGCACATGTGTATGTGTGTGTGTGTGTGTGTGTGCGCTCGTGTGTGTGTGTGTGTGTTCGTGTGTGTGTGTGTGTGTGTGTGTGTGTGTGTGTGTGCCTGAGTAATTGAGTGTGATTGAAGTCCCAGATCATTGGCAACCCTGCAGGACGGCTACAACAACAACAAAAAAACATTGTGTGTGACAGTTACACCCCAAACATTTTGTTCAGTTGGAAACTGGCCTGGGGGAATAGGAGGCAGAAAGAGCTTTATCAGGTTCTTCCCCGACCATAGTGAGATCAGAAAAGATTAACATCCAGTGTCTCCCGTTCAGGATTCTCCAGGTTTCTCCGTGCCCTGCCTTTTGTTATGTAAAGGAATTCAAATTCAACCATTAAACTCGCCTACTGGGGACAGGTCCATTCTCTCTCTTTTATTGCAGATCTTTCCTGAGGTCTGAACAAAACAACAGATGTTGGAGATGAAATGCTGGAATTCTTGATCTCAAACTACTGGAATTACAACTCAGCCTAATTATTTATGATATTATTATATTAATAGTTCCACTTTAATTATTTATCATATTAAAGTGGAACTGAACACTAGACTCATTTAGTGAGTTTTCCTCTCTCTGAAGGTTAACATTTCACGGTAGACAAATAAAAGTAGTGGCTTTGCCTCCGTATTACGAGTCGACCAGATCATCTGCATCATATATGTTGGTTCTTAAACCATGTCAATGTAAGAGGGGGAGGATCCCATAGGGGGCTTATCTATGATATCATTGGCTCTTGATTAAAAAGGTGATTCTTTGTTGTTTTTTTTTGCAGAATAGAAGGATTGTGGAACTTTGATGAGGTACTTGACGGTCTATGACTGTGTACTGTGCAAGGCTATTTTCCCCCCAGATATGTTTTTTAAGTCACAACAGAGCTTTGGTGAGATGGGTCTAGTGAGTTTTTAATGCAACAGCTTTTTAACCAAAAGCAAACTCACCGAACAAGTTGTGTGTGTGTGTGTGTGTGTGTGTGTGTGTGTGTGTGTGTGTGTGTGTGTGTGTGTGTGTGTGTGTGTGTGTGTGTGTGTGTGAGTGTGTGCACAGCGTGACTCTACTGTGTATTCTGTCCTACAGGAGAAACATTGACGTAAACACAGAAAGCGTGTTTGACATGGGAGTAGTTAGATGTATGTCATTGTGTCTTTGAGAACGCTTTGAAGGATCTTAGATATTTAGATCTGTGTGCCTGACTGTGTGTGTGTGTGTGTGTGTGTATATGTCTGTATGCATGTATGTATCTGTGTGTGTGTGTGTGTGTGTGTGTGTGTGAGTGACTGTATCTGTTTGTGTGTGTGTGTAGTTGTGTGTGTGTGTGTGTGTACGCACGTATATGTGTGTGTGTGTCGTGTGTGTGTGTGTGTGTGTGTGTGTGTGTGTGTGTGTGTGTGTGTGTGTGTGTGTGTGTGTGTGTGTGTATGTCTACCTGCTGAGGGCAACTCCTCTGGTGGTCCAGGTTGAAGGGCAAGGGTCCCTCTGCCGTCCCCCTCCTGCTGCACCTCCACCACCTCCATTTCCTCCACCTCCTCCACCTCCTCCACCTCACACAACTCCTTGCCACGCGGCCCCGCAGTGGGCTGGAAGTTCAGCCGGAACGTGGAGATGTAGGTTTTCCTCCCTTTTTCCTCCCTCTTCTCCTCCTCCTCCTCCTCCTCCTCCTCCTCCTCCCACTTCTTCTTCTCCCTCGGACCCCCGTTCATCGCTGAGCGGAGGACAGTGCAGCGGGACGAACCACGTGATCCAGACCCCTGCGTCTCTCTCCGTGTTGTCTCTCTCTCTCTGTCTGTCTCCCCGGGACCTCTCTCCCACTCATCTGCTGCACAGCTGGGATGACCCGAGGACCCTCCTCCTCCTCCTCCTCCTCCTACCGCAGGACCCTCCCACTCTCCCCCGACCTCTCACTTCCTAGGAAACGGCCGGCTGCATCAAAAGAGCGATTAGCCGGACCAGGCATTCCAGTTGCCTTAGCGGCTCTACAGCAGGAGGTTGTAGGGGGGGGACTGGAAGGAGAGGGACATCGATGGGGAGCTAGAGGGAAAAGAGGGAATGAAAGACAAAACATGTGTTGAGAAATGAACACTTAAAAGTGTGTGAGTGTGAGAGAGAGAGGGAGGGAGGGAGGGAGACAGAGCGAGAGAGAGAGAGAGAGCGAGAGAAAGCGAGAGAGAGTGAGTGAGAGAGTGCAGGGTGTTTGGTGAAAAAATCACCTTCGGAGCGTCATAAACTGTACAACACTTACCTGCTGCCCCTCTTTATAAGGAATACCTCCCCGCTCAGAGAAACCACACCACACACACACACACACACACACACACACAGACACACACACACACACACACACACACACACACACACACACACACACACGCACACATGCACCCACAGACATGTGTCAAAACATGTAGGCCAGCTCCCTACTCCCCATGCAGAGCGGGCCCGCCAGATGCAGTGACATCACAGGAGGAATGAAGGAAAACAAGTAGGTCCTACTACGGCGACTTAACATAGACTTAATCTCCATTGCAACGCACCTGTGGAAAACAAAAATAAATAAAGCAAAAATGGATATATATTATTTTTGCCCCTGTGGAGGTATTCCTTTCTCTTCTTTTCTTCAGATGACAACGCGGTGAGTTCAGCCGACCGCAGGTAGAGTGTTCTAGCGTACTACCTGCGGTCGGGGGGACGGCACGGCTGCAGGGCGTGTCTGGTCCCCAGGGTGCGCCGTGCGTTGCAGCGCTGGTGTCACCGCGGTTCTGACTTTCTGTGGTTTGATGTGTGGCTGAATGACGCTCGCTTGTCTTCTGTGTCCACCGAGAGTGGCGTTCATTACAAGAACCTCTGTCGTTTGGTTGTCATCGGATGTCTTCTTCTGCGTGGCGTGACGCGTCCTCCTCTGACTTCCCGTTTCAGATGAAAAACGATATCAGTTGTTTACAAGCATGTTTTTGATTTACAGAGGCATATGTAGGCTGACGTAGGTTGATGTAGGCATATTAGCCTATTTTTTTTTTTAAAAATTACAATTTCATTGTTTTTTGTGTGGGAGGCCTGCAACAGAAATGCGTGTTGGAATTAGGACGGAAACGTGAACAAACAGCAGGAATTTGTTCTCTAACTAATCACGGCCATAGTTTCCCAGGGAAAGTATTTTTGGAAACGGGCCCCCACAGTACACGCTTCTAAAGAAAACACATCCCATATTCGGTATGCTCACGGGGACCGTGCTGGTGTGTGTGACTCGTTTTTCACTAGAGCTGAAAAAAAACGTGGCGACTTAACAGGACCAAAGAAGCACGTTGATTTGTGGAAGAATCACGGCTGATCAATAAGATTAGCAGAAAACAATAGTTTGACCTCAATCACACGCACACAGTGTTGTGTTCCGGGGTGCTGCTAGTCAGTGAACGTTGATTGTGATTTTAGGAATGAAATAAAAAGATTAGTAAATGTTGTTTTTCTTTTGTCTATGTTGCTAAGAGTTAAGCTTCTCACTGCTGGGAAGTGATGAAAACTGTGATGAAGCGTCATTTTGATGCCTCTGATATCGTGGTTTTCTTGGCACGGTATAACTCGGAGTGGGTTCAACACGGTTGTTCATTCAGAGATAAGGTAAACGGACACTCTGGAGGTGGTTCATGAAGCATCTACCGAATCCAGGTCAGATTTCTGTCTGTGTTGGTATGGGCGGAATGCCAAAGAAGCCACGCCTATAGGGTCTGATTTATCTCAGGTAAATCTTCAGTCTAAATTAGTATGGGCGGAATGCTAAAGAAGCCATGCCTATAGGGTCTGATTTATCTCAGGTAAATCTTCAGTCTAAATTAGTATGGGTGGAATGGTAAAGAAGCCACGCCTATAGGGTCTGATTTATCTCAGGTAAATCTTCAGTCTAAATTAGTATGGGTGGAATGGTAAAGAAGCCACGCCTATAGGGTCTGATTTATCCCAGAACCATAACACTTTATATGGTGTTGTCTTATTTTAATGCATATATTTGAAAGTTCATGTTTGTACTGCTTATAATAACACAAAGGCTTCACATATTTACAGTTATTTGTATGTCCCAACAATGAAATGATGAGTTGTTGACAACGTCGATCTGCTGCCATCTTGTGGTTCATAACACCACACGCATCGTAACATGATAGTGTTGTGGCGCCGGCGAAGGAAGAACCAGACGGAGACCGGGTTTAAAGGTTAATACCACTCTCGTGCCCCATAAACCGCACGGCTACAAGAGTTGTCCTTTATTAGCACACACACACACACACACACAACACAACACAAAACACACCAGTCATATGCTGCTTCCGCCGACCCTCCCAGGGTCCCTTGCAGCACGGAGCACGGAGATCCCGGCCGTGATCGCCACACAGCCCCCACCTAGGGGGTCGGTCGTCGTCCCCGACGGCCCCGTCACCCAGCATGTAGTCCCGCAAACGTTCAGGGGGCCGGCGCCGACGGCCAGGCCGCTGGGGCCCTCCAGGCCGCTGGGGCCCTCCAGGAAGGGCAGGGGAGCCAACCGGTGAAACGCGCCGCGGGGTGCCGCCGCGCGTTTCACCCCCCTACCGAGGGGCCGGTAGGGCGAGAGTCTGTCCTGCTGCAGCATCGCCGGTGGTCTGGAGACACGTGGGCCACGCTTCTTCCTGCCGCAAGCAGTGACGGCACGCCAGGGCTGCACAGGGCCGCCGGGGGGAGAGCGCGTCGGCGTTGCCGCGGCGACGCCCACGCCCACGCCCGATGCTGGATCTCAAAGTCGCACTGCTGCGGAGCCTTCAGCCGCCGGGCCACCTGGGGCCACCTGGGGCCACCTGGGCCCCCCGTCGGCTCACGCAGCGATTGCGCTCCGCCCGACTCGGGGTGGGGCTGTAGTGGGCCCCCGTCCACCCCCTGCTGGGGATAGGACCGCCCCGGCCCCCCACGTTGCTGGCATCGGTGTCCAAGACGAAGGACCGCCGGGCGTCGGCGGCGGGCCAAGATCAGGGCCCCCCGGGTGAGCACCGTCCGGAGCCTGGCGAAGACGGCAGCTCCCCGACCATCCCGCCAACGGCCCGGGATGGTCCCGCCGGGCTCATCGGAGGGTCCTGCGGAAGCCCCCTCCTCCGTGGGCTCCACCTTCGGCCGTACCAGAGGCTTCCCGCACTCTGGGAAAGCCTTCTCCATAGTCACCGGGAAGATCCCACTTCCGACACCAAATGTGGCGCCGGCGAAGGAAGAACCAGACGGAGACCGGGTTTAAAGGTTAATACCACTCTCGTGCCCCATAAACCGCACGGCTACAAGAGTTGTCCTTTATTAGCACACACACACACACACACACACACACACACACACAACACAAAACACACCCGTCGGGACTTGACGGTGCTGCTTCCGCCGACCCTCCCAGGGTCCCTTGCGGCACGGAGGGATCACGGCCGTGATCGCCACAGTATAATCATAGTAGCTTATGTGGATCTTAAAAGATGACTAAATAAACAGATAAACTAAAAACAGACCAGAACTGTACTGTATATGTTTGACAGGTAAAACAAAGATGAGGCTTACCCCTAATGTCTTCGGTCGACCTGAAAAAGATATTGTGTCAATTACAACCGTCAAATCATACCTTTCTTCATTTCTTTCTTTTTAAAAATTGTCCCCTTTCTTTCTCTCTTTCCCTCTCTTTTCTCTTTCTTTCTTTCTTTCTTTCTTTCTTTCTTTCTTTCTTTCTTTCTTTCTTTCTTTCTTTCTTTCTCTCTCTCTCTCAATGCAATTCAATTCACAAAGTAGGTTGGCTGTACATTGTGTTAATTTAATTTAGTATTACAGCTGAGCCCACTCATTAAAGGATTTGAAATGGTCTAATTGAGTTATATTCTGCTGCACCAGAGCTTTGGATGAGAAGCTCTTCTGCTTTTTCCTTCAACTGTGTCAAATTCGAATATCTATATTGGCATGGGAAACATACAATTACATTGCGAATTAAATTATAAAATACTAAAACAAAATCAAATTCCATCAAACGAAGTCATGTTTTATCATTAAAACACAACCCCTATTTTTCTCTGATGGAGCGGGGTTTTCTGATGGAGCTCAACAGCGACCTCTAGTAGTCAACAAACGCACCGCTGCTGCTTCTGCTGCTGCTGCTGAGGCAGAGCGGCACGACGCTGCTGTCATTGAACCACCCGGCTCCACTGCTGTTGTCTGCAGCTAACTGAGCTTAGCCACGCCGTAGGTTTTCAAGGGCGATCAGAAGACGCTACAACACGCCACGGTGTATTTCCTTAACCCGGTGCATTCCTACAAATATGAATCCAAGTGACATTTCATTCAAGGTAGGATGGATACGTCCGCTTGCTTTGGTGAGCGGGTTAGCCGACCTGCTAACCTAGCGTTTATGCTGCTGCTGCTTTTAGAAGACACGGGGATACATATGGGGAAGTGTTATGCTTGCAATTACTCCAATGACTTAAGGTTAAATGGTCTAAAAGCTTCAAAAGCCACATCTTTTGAAGAAAACAGACGATTTCTCGTATCACTAATAACCGCCGAGATGTTTCCAGTGATTAGAAGTTGTTTTATTTAGGACTAAATTGAGCTATTCTTTATTGTGTCCGATTCATGGAGCTTAAGAGTCGCCTACTAATGTTACATTTATATCTATTACATGCCGTTCTTGCATCCTAAAATAGGATACAATTTCGATGTACTTCATTCATCCGTATCACTAAATAAGGGATGAACACGGCAGAAAATAGATGCCGTGTACACACAAAGATTCCGATGCACACAATGTTAATGCAAAGTAATAATTGTCAACCTTCAACATTGTAGAAGACGTGTGTCAAGACCAACCTATTGTTTTCTTTATTTAGTTTTGAATCAGGCCGTCTGAAATGGATGGCGTTGTTCTTTCAAATAGTTGGACGGGGTCATAGTTGAAGGGCTATTGTGCAAAGGGGCCCGTTCCACGGCTGCACGTCTTGGCGGCCCGCTGTGTCCGCCGCTACTCTCTCGCTACTATTGTCTGCCTGCTGCGGCTCCCCGTCTGTCGCAGGCAGCGACTTCTCGTGCTTGAGCCGTTTGATCGCGATGTTTGTGATTTCAACGGTTAACCGGGTCAGACGCGACACCGCTCTCTCCGTGTATCTTGTGAGGCGGATTAACGTTACACTGCAAACGACACATCGAGAGCGTTTGATTATGGAGTTGTATAGAAGAAAAAGAAGAAGCAGAAGAAGAGAAAAAAATCCCAACCATACGGCAGCTTGTATGGCCATTCATCGCGCCATCTTTTTCTAGGTTCACCGTTATGCGTTTTACCGAGTCGCCGCCCACATTCACTCCGCCGCGCCACGTACTGAATCCGGGCCATTCTCGGTCAATGACCCCGCCGTCACCGATGCATGTGTTCCTGGCACGGTGGTGCCGACGACACAAAGCCACAATGAGCATCCTTTAGACTTGCTCTTTCAAGCGGTAGTTGGATCGGTTTAGTCAAGTGCTGTTCGTGTCACACATAAACGCGCACGCTTTTTTAGGAAAGCGTTCATTCATAAAGTGTGTGTGTGTGTGTGAGACTTATTTTTTCCCGTCTAAAGCACTGTTGGCCTTGCGTTTTCTGTTAATAACATGTGTACCCATTGCTCTCTGTCTGTGAATGAGCTTGGCTTATGTTTTTTTTATGAATATGTCTTCTCATATTCGCATTCTGATTTTCTTATTTGTCTTACGCCAATGGGTCAAATGTCAACAACAGCAAATAAACTTAAGTACTAGAATACAGCTGAATGTCGGTGTTGCTTTACTCTATATCATGCAGTTAACCCTTGGCAAATGTCGCACGTGTTTGTAAATCTTTTTACAGAAAACAGCTGCATGTAATCCATTTAGTTAAAAATAGAAATGCCCTTCCACTAAAACAGTACGATTTTGCTGTTGCTATTTTTATTAGTCTACATCTATATATCCTTTATCTTATTTCTCTATAGATTTTACTACGGCTCTATTAGTGTGATGCTACATCTTCGAGTTTCATGTCATCAGCTGTTCAATTAGCGTTTATCTGAGGTGTTTTCTTATTGTTCAAGTCAGGCAGAGAGTGTTGTTCCACCTTTGGGTCCTCTCAGGTGTTATTGTTGCAGTGTGGGTGGAGTTAGAGAGTAGAGACATGTTTCTATGATCCCAGTTTGTCTCCTGATGTCAGTGTTGGATCAACATGATTACCACAGGAACATCTGCACTCTTAACCATGTGAAATTCCACTAGTGGGAGATATTGGGAGATGTTGGCTGATGTGTGTAGTATACAATGCAGATGGAGTTTTTTTGGAAGACCTGATTGTCATGGACAGGATAGCCGGAAAGGCTGTTGAACATTATTTCTGAATTCACTGTAAAAACCCTCTGGATAAAAACCCCAACCCTTATTACCAAATACTAATTGATTCCCAACATGTAGCCTATGAGATTGAGGGATAATTAAAGTCCGGCCCCAGAGTGGGAGGGTACTCTTGGCTTGCCTTTTGGCTCCTTCTGTGGGCCCCAAGCATAGGTCCGTAGAGCTGGACACCACCAGAATCTACTGACGAGAGCCCTTTTGGTTGGGAGGACAGAGCACACATCTCCACTCTGCTTAAGGTTGGTGGGTCCTACTAAGGCCAGAGCACTGCTGCAAAACTGGGGGGGCTTGGGGGAAAGACTAGTGGGGATCAACGTATACTAATGCTTTTCTGGTGACGTTGCCTTGGTGCGTTAGAAATGGTTAGGCTTATGTTTTGAGTTGGAGAGGGTTACGTTTAGGTGTGGTTGTGATTTAGGTTTAAGATTATGGTTAAGTTTAGGTGTAAGGTTATAGATGGTTGAGTTTAGGTATTATGTTAGAGATGATTACGTTTAATAGATGTTAAGTTATGGTTAATTTGAGGTATTAGGCAAGGGATGGTTGAGTTTAAGTGGTAGGTTATGGTTATGGTTATGGTAATGTGTAGGTATTAGGTTAGAGACGGTTAAGGGTAGGTGTTAGGTTATGTTTAAATGTAGATATTAGGTTAAAGATGGTTAAGTTTAGGTGTCAGGTTAGGGTTACATTTAGGTATAAAGTTAGCGATGGTTGGATTTAGGTGTACGGCTATAGATTGTTGAGTTTAGGTGTTATGTTAGAGATGATTACGTTTAATAGATGTTAGGTTTTGGTTAAGTGTAAGTATTAGGTTACGTTTTAGGTTATGGTTACATTTAGGTATTAGATTAGCGATGGTTAAGTTTAGGTGTTAGGTTATGGTTAACTTTAGGGGACAGTCTAGGGTTCCGTGGTGTTAGTCTATAGAGGCTCTGAAAGCCTTATCTGATCATCCCCGCACATTGGTCAAGCCTATTGAGCAAGGCACCTTTTTTGTAGTTTCTCCCTGCGATCCGGCGGTTAGTTGGCCTGGCTGTTTGTGTCAGTGGGGTAAATGTGAGGGGTTGCATGTGAAGTATGGATAGGGTTCATGTTAGGGTTGCTTCCGGAGGTTGCAGTCCCGTCAGATTCAGATTCACTTCATTGCACTTTGGACAAGACCTACAGGAATTTAACATGGTTGAGGTGCATGAAGACGGGACAAACGGTAACAACCCACAGGAAAAACCACAACCCACTGACAAACCAAGAGTCGAGGGGTTGACATTACATCATGTCATGCTGCACACTAGATGGTATTGACACGAAGATGTGGAACCCCTCCATATCTTTATTGCAAAGGTAGTTGTTTATCTGTCTGTGTGTTTTACTTTGACCCACAATGATTATGTTCAAGTTGACGGGTTGGTGACTCAAGCAAGAAAATATTCAATAAATAATATAAATATGAATAGAATATAAGTAGCTTTTTGCTTATAAAACTTTAGGCCAGGCCTCGGAATCAGCTGATTACACTGATAATAAATTGGTGCTAATCAGCAAAACTCTAAATCCCCAGGAGGACTTTTACTTTGTAGGAAACAGGAAGTCTCACCCCTCTCTCAGGGAGTAGAGTAAAAGGCATCAGGAGCCAGCTGTGGTCTGGCTGGTTTTGACAGCAGGGTCATCTCACGTGTTTGTGAACTGTGAAACAACAACACAACCTGACACCCTGTGTAGATCCTGTCGCCCTTGTGTCGACCAATCAGCTCTCTCCAAAGTAACAGATAGGATGTTGCCCCAACAAAGGAGAGGAGTTAAAAAAAGCAAGGCCTCTGTTGGCTTATTGTCATTTTATTATTTTGTTCTTGGCAGAGTAGCGTTTGACCTTGCAGCAGGTGTTAGATATCTAGTCTCGGAAGGATAGAAAGTTGAAAAATGGATTGAAATGTGTAAATTACACCTTTTTAAAGCCCCTCATTGATATCAATTCAATCTGGATTCACTCCATGCCAAAAAGATGAACAAATGACAAGCTGTTCGCTGTAGAAGCAGAACATATATCCTGAGAGACATGGCCACAAATGAAATATTTACATGTGACTTACTACTGGTCTTATTTATTTTACCATTTGTTATTTATTCTATACTTTAACAATGTTCCATGAGCTAATAAAGACTTATGACTTGAACAGAGAACGAGAGAGAGGAGGGATGCTCACTCTGTCTCATGTTTTCAAACCCAGTTCATAACCTTTAGGCAGTTGTAATGGCTGATGTGCGTTAGCAGTTCTTTATTACATACAGTAGCCTACGTGATAACATCAGAACAGGCCGTGTCTGGTCTCGAGGGAGTGGAAGCATGTAAAGAATGCAAGCTGAATGGAGGGTCGGCTCATGGGTGATCTGGTCTGACTAGAGCCACCATGTTGGGTGGTTTGACTCATTCCTTCTCCACCTGTACCTGAATGATGATGGTGGTGGTGATGGTGGGGACCACGGTACAGGACAGTTTGTTCAGCTGGAATAATCTGTGACTCAGACGCACGACTCTTGAGTAAGAACAAGTTGGTCTTTGTTAAGTTAATGGTGGATACACGCACTGCTTTTAGCCAAAGGCAAAAAGCGTGCTGTTCTTTAAGAGGCAGATGTCGGAGCTTGTTCATTTGTAAATCCTGTGTTGTTTCTTTTCATGGTTCTGTTGCCGCTCAATTTTTATTTGCAAAATTTAGACCCTGTAATTTACTTAACATTTTATGTGACATTTTTCATGACGTTACAGTTAGTGTTCTTGTATTATGTGTTTGTATTTACACTATGTGTCTGTGTTTGTATTGGGGCTAAAGTTATCTGAAAAAGGTTTCGCAATTACATAAACATGGCTTGCATCTACTGTGTATTATATATTTTCTACATTTGTTTTTCTTTTATTTATATAGATATATATCTATATATCTATATATATATAGATATATATATATATATAGATATATTTCCTCTCTTACCAGTGGACAGTCCAGAGAAGCTCCCTTTGTAGTAGAAACCAATCTGAAAGTTTTTCCTGTTGTTCTTGACAGCTTTCCGGCTGGACGTTCATCATCTAGAGGACGCAGAGATGGAGCTCTCTGACGGACTGTTGCTCCAGGTCAACAATGGAGAGCAGGGCGGAAACCGCTGGAAACACTCAAACGAAGACTCGGTAAGATCTCTCAAATATCTCCCCTCTCAAGTACCTGCTCTACGTGGTTCTGTCTCAGCAGGCTATGAGGCCATGAGACATTTGGAAACGCATCCTCAAAGTGGATCCCAAGTGGATTTCAATGTTGTAGTGAAGCTGGGGGGGGAAAAAAGCATGGAAATGGAGGGTTCTGAAACGCAGTGTGGATGGAGAATACGATTTTGAAAAAAGGATGCTGGAAATGCTAGTATGGATGGATATCTTTTATCGTTTTGTTCCTGGTTTCAGTACCCACATGTATTCATTTGTGGACATGGGGATGCTTATTTTAAATATCTGTGAACATCAATTTGGATTACACATGAATAATACAAGTATTTATATGAACCAGATTAAAGACATAACCAAGAGGTACGGCTAAAGACTAATGGTCATCGAGAAACGACAAAAGCATGACTTCCACTTTCTAAACCTGGAATTCTATCCATCATTCTTATCGGAGCGATGCCAAAACGGTCGATTCAGCACTCTATATTTGGTAAGGTCAGGGACGCTGGTTCCTAAGAGTGATGGATGTGATCTTGTGTTCCAGGACCGGAGCTGCAGCCCCTCCGTGCTACGATGTGTTAGCACTACCTGGAAGGAGGGTCTCCTGAACAGGAAGAGGCCCTTCGTTGGCCTCTGCTGCCACTCGTGTACACCACAGAGCCAGGTATACCTGCACCTTCACTAGCACCACTACACTTCACGGGCTAACAATACTGGCAATGCTACCAAACACAAGCTTCACTAATCAGCGCTAGCAATGCTAACTAGCACTAGCTTCACTATCAAACACGAGTCCAGCTACTCAATGTGAGCACTGTCAAACGACATAAGAATTGCTAGTCTACATTAGCGCTGATAACAAATGAGAGCCACTAAGCAACGCTAGCAGTGCTAACCTATACTACCCTGCCCTGTTTGCGCCGATGGCACCGCTCATCAACATTAGCACTGCTAACTTTGCTAACACTGGCATTCTCTTACCCCTGCCATGCTGACTGCAAAAGACAACTAAAATGGTTTCTGGTTGAAACCCCTGCACAGCTGGCGATGAATGTACTATTTTGCTGATTCACCACATTGAGACTACTTTTGGGGTAGTTAGAAAGAGGTTTTAAATAATTCAGCAAACTTTCCAAACTTTTCCTTTTCTTATAATCTGCGTAATTGCATTTTCTTCACAATTGGTGCTGTGTTTTGACTACAAACACACATCCGTTCATATTATATTTATTTGTCTGTTTCAGGAGAGACTGTTTAATCCCAGTATTCCATCTCTGGGCCTACGAAACGTCATCTACATCAATGAGACACACACCAGGTACGCTGTTGTATTACTTCGAGGATAAATGACCCCTGGAATCAATCTACAGGGGGAGCACGGCCATATTATTATATTAGTATTATATCATTGGGTCAACCAGTTCTATACATGTGTGCAGTCAAGGGCCCAACACAGAAGCATGCTGGTGTTGGCGTGTCTGTGTGTAAAGGCATGTAGACACGTGTAGCACATACATGTGCTGACCTGTGCAGGGCTACTCTGCTTTATCTCAGTGTGAGGCGATGGAATGGTTTGAAAACATTGAATAATGACCAGTGTTTTTCAGCAAACACCAGCCTCACCAACACTGTGATTCCCTAAGACCAGTGTCTGATCAATAATGTTCGACGATAACTTCCAAGATATTGGTTATTGACTATTATGTTATTTTTATCAAGACCAGCCACGTTTTTGCTATCCACGTAGACTTTGGGTTGTTTTCCAATCCAGAATATTTAATGGTTATTTTTTTAAAGTTAATACGTAAATGTTCAGCAGCTCTTTTACTAGAGAGACCTGTTCAAGACGCTGGTTGTGACCTTTACTAGAAGAATGTCACTGTTACACAACTGAATTCTTCTGTGTCTGTGTGTGTGTCTGTGTGTGTGTGTGTCTGTGTCTGTGTCTGTGTGTCTGTGTGTGTGTGTGTGTGTGTGTGTGTGTGTGTGTGTGTATCGGCAGGTATCGTGGCTGGCTAGCCCGTAGTCTGAGCTATGTGTTGTTTGTGTTGGAGAGAGACGTCAACAAGGACATGTTCGCCAGGAACGTGGTAGACAATGTCCTGAACAACAGCAGGTATTGCCATGACAACCGCCTTTCACATTAAACCACCATAACCTCATCCACTTGCCTTTTTCCATGATGCCACCTGTCAAATTAAAAGCACCCTCCACCTTAACCCCATCCAGGTGTCTGCCACTATGACATCCAGCTTTCAAAGTTAAATCTATGATACTAACATTTATTCATGAGAATCATAAAACATTATATGATTATTAAATGGTGAATAATAAGTCATTTGCCCACATAGTTGGCTGGGTAGGATTAGGTTTTTATTGTTTTTGATTTGAACTTCATTAGACATTCAATACTTGAATTCCTTTTACCCCAGCAGAGTAACATTTCCCCCTACTTCTACAACCTTTTAAGGAACAAATAATAATAAAAAATGTTATAACTAATGTTGAGTGGTGGCTCATTTAAATCCAGGCACAGTTTTTTACTGAGTGATTTCCTCTGCCTGACCCAGGGTGGAGCAGGCCATCATGGAGGTGGCCATGGAGCCTGGGGCCGGAGTAGAGAGCCAGCCCGCCCTGCAGCAGAAGGCTGAGGGGCAGGTGAGACGGAAGGCCAGGGGGATCCTCCAGGAGATGGTGGCCAACGTCTCCCCAACCATTATCAGGTAAGGACAGCAGAGAGTCTACTGCTTAGAGCAGAGTATGCATAACCTGGAAGAGGGGGGGGGAAAGAAAAATCTTTGCAAGTCAGGTGCTTACCTCAGACGGAACAAATCATCAACCAATATAAAGCAAGGGGGTGTCCTACGATTCTACGAGTCATAGACTTTGCATTTCTATTATTCAAAATGAGATTTGCCATTGTCCAAACAATGTAAAGCGTCGCTACGTCTCCGCGCGGTCGCTACGTCTCCGCGCGGTCGCTACGTCTCCGCGCGGTCGCTACGTCTATGCGCGGTCGCTACGTCTCCGCGCGGTCGCTACGTCTCCGCGCGGTCGCTACGTCTCCGCCCGGTCGCTACGTCTCCGCGCGGTCGCTACGTCTCCGCGCGGTCGCTACGTCTCCGCGCGGTCGCTACGTCTCCGCCCGTTCACGGAGATTGTGAAAGCCATGGATGCGGTACAAACCTGGAACCTGTACGTGTGTGAGCACATCAAGCGGGGATCCCTCGTAAACCCCTGTGTGGTGAACAGGCTGAGACGGTGGTGAGCACGCCGTGCCTTTCGTGGAAACGGGCGAGTTTTAGAATCTAGATGCGTTTTCATTTGGATGGGTGAGTTCAGAGACATGTCAGCATTAAGGCGCAGGTAGGGGTTGGGTGATTTCATTCTTAGTAATAATGTGTTAGGGTGTCCTTCTGCTGCTGTAAGCTTCTCAAAGCCACTGTGTACAAGCAACAAGTAGAGCTTGTTATGCTGGGGCGCACAGAAGAGACTTAATCACATGTTGGTCGCACATAGATGAGTCCTATTGTCATATCCAGTGCGCCGGAGTATTGTGTCCAGAGTTGAGATATTATTTCTGTTGTTTTATTATTTTGTATCTGTAAATGCATGTTTCCCATGCCAATAAATAATTAATTTGAATTGATTTTCAGAGCTGATGTTTACTTATGTCCCCGATGAACAATTACATCAGAAATACACATACACCTATGTTATTGTTGTTTTTATTTTCCTTCTTTTCAAAACTTTCTCTTCTCTTCATTCTCTATTCCCCTTCTCCTTCCATTCTGTCTGTCTCTCTCTGTCTCTCTCTCTATCTCTCTCTCTGTCTGTCTCTGTCTATGTCTCTGTCTCTGTCACTGTCTCTCTCTCTCTCTGTCACTGTCTCTCTCTGTCACTGTCTCTCTCTGTCACTGTCTCTCTCTGTCACTGTCTCTCTCTCACTGTCTCTCTGTCTAGGCTGACCGGCTGGGTTCTGCTGAAACTGTTTAATGGATTCTTTTGGAGCATACAGATTCACAAGGGCCAGCTGGAGATGGTCAAGAAGGCAGCTACTGAGGTCAGCAGTAAACAAACACACACTCCCTCTCATATACTGACTCCTGTATACAGACGCGCGCACACACACACATACACAGACTTGACACCAAGAGGCTAGATGTAATCTACGCATAATCTACCACATATCGTGGTAGACATATCACCGATACACATATATGTCCATCGGTGATAAGTCACCGATACACAGTACTGATTAAGTATTTCGGAAGTGTCCCTTCTATTATTTGTATTTTTAACAGACTCATCACTGTTTCTGTTCTTTAAAAGTGGGTATTTTAATTTTGAGGAAGTACATATTAATATGTGCCTGTAGACTTTGATAAAGGGACACAAGTCAGTGTGTTAAGTGTTTATATATCAAAAAAGGCGTGAACACATTTTGGAGAGGGGGCCTGTGTGCACTGTGCTTTGAAGCGTTTATCTTTCCTTGTTGAAGATGTGGGCATCTTTGAGCTTACGAAAAAAACGACGTGTGTTTTTTCACAGCAAAATGTACCCCTGGTCTTCCTCCCGGTCCATAAGTCCCACATCGACTACCTCCTCATCACCTTCATCCTCTTCTGTCACAACATCAAAGCCCCGCACATCGCCGCCGGCAACAACCTTAACATCCCCATCTTCAGGTGAGAGTCCTCGCTAGGCCAATCAGATCCAGATAATCTATGTTTATGAAAACCGCTGTCCGATTAAATCTGACCAACACATTAACAGCACAATTCTCACCAAAATGTCAAAACCTGGAAAAAACGGAGAAACTAAGGCAGAGAGACTGTTCAATATGTGTAAGTTATAAAACAATGAACCAACCCAGAGCCTAAGTCGTCATAAACCGCCGCCACTGTTAACTCACCGGGACTGAAAATGATTATTTCCCCGTAAAAGTAAAAGTTCCTGAGAATGAAACCCACCTCTTCTGGGAAATCCCCAAAATAGCCTTTTTATGGTGTCAACAATGCATGTGCTTACGCCCGAGGAGAACAATTTGTCCCCGGAAATGTGCTGAATTGTCCGGCCGAATTTAGGTTCAACCCATGCATTTTGTGTTTTATCACAATACATTTATGTTAACGCAACTAACAATTCCTGGGAAGCCCTCATTATCACAAACGGTAAGCGGGTGATCCGGAATCCTTTTTTACCCCTGATCTTAATCCTATAACTGGATTCAGGGCCAGGTTTGTTTCCACTGGGGTCATAAATAACATTTGATCTGAGACCAACAGTAAAGATGTTGTGTGTCATAGCCTGTCGTCCTGCTGGAGTTAAAATAGACCCCTCTTGACACTGGAAACTGGGTGACCGAGGGGATGGGTCAGGGTGCTGTGAGCTGGAGGGCCTTATGCAGCTGGCTATTGGTCAGAGGTGTGGAGGCTATTATGGAGGGATGGGGCAGTAGGCAGCCAATAGCATGATTGCTAAGTTTATTATGCCCCCCCCCCCCCCACACACACACACACCTCTAATATAGCACAAGGATTAGGAACACGATTTGTAATGATTATATACAAATATTAAAACTACATATTTATATTATACCTTTTTGAAGATTAATGCAATGTGTATTATTTCAACTAGATCTACATTTTTAATTAACCTGGACCTATTTGTAGTCAATGCCAATCGATAGCGATTTCAATAACGTTATCAATAAAATCACATCCAAAAGCGGATATATTCTACAAATATGAATGCCCTGCTTTACCAGTTGACCTAGACGGGAATGGAACCCCTAACCCTAGCACTGTACATGCCCTGCTCTGCCACTTGAGTTAGACGAGACCAATCATGTTGGTTGTTGCGTGTTCTGTTCCCAGCACGCTGATTCGTAAACTGGGAGGATTCTTCATTCGCCGCAAAATGGAAGAAACCGGAAGCGGCAAGAAAGATGTTCTGTACAGATCGCTGTTACACGCAGTAAGTCCCAGAATGCCCCCTAGTGTTCTGTACAGATCGCTGTTACACGCAGTGAGTTCCAGAATGCCCCCTAGTGTTCTGTACAGATCGCTGTTACACGCAGTGAGTCCCAGAATGCCCCCTAGTGTTCTGTACAGATCGCTGTTACACGCAGTAAGTCCCAGAATGCCCCCTAGTGTTCTGTACAGATCGCTGTTACACGCAGTAAGTCCCAGAATGCCCCCTAGTGTTCTGTACAGATCGCTGTTACACGCAGTGAGTCCCAGAATGCCCCCTAGTGTTCTGTACAGATCGCTGTTACACGCAGTAAGTTCCAGAATGCCCCCTAGTGTTCTGTACAGATCGCTGTTACACGCAGTGAGTCCCAGAATGCCCCCTAGTGTTCTGTACAGATCGCTGTTACACGCAGTAAGTCCCAGAATGCCCCCTAGTGTTCTGTGTGTGTTTGTTGTGGGGGTGTGTGTGTGTGTGTGTGTGTGTGTGTGTGTGTGTGTGTGTGTGTCATAGTGTCAATCTAAAGTGAAAGTTTTGAAGCAGGATATAAAATGAAATAGCACAAAAGAATGCCTTCGTTGTTGCATATTGTTGTGAAGACTAAAATAGGTTGGTTCACCAACGTTTAGCGGATGGCCCGCTAAACTTTTACTATAATGAATCACCCGCCAGGAACATCCCGATCAAAACCCAAAGTAAAGTGTATAGCAGCATGGCGCTACTGTAAGGGTGTATTAAAATGGTCACACATTTTAATAGCAGTTCATGTAGTTTGAAGGTCTTTTTATTTGTAGTTGTTATGGATGTAACATTAATTTCCTGTTTAGAAGTGTCTTCCGCTAGCTCTACAACAGTAGAAATCGGGCAGGATCTGCGTGGCCAGCGGAGCTCCGGTGGGGATGTAACACACATAGTCTATATATCAAACACCTTTAACTGACTTTTACATACGTGTACGTTGGTGGAAACTATCACGGTGCTTTGAACAAAAAACGAGAACACGAGAACTTGTTGAGATTCGGGCCGTGTAGTCGAGTTTTTTTTTGCTATTCCTACGGGGGCAGAAAATAGCATAGTGCTTTGTGTGCTCCGTCCGCTGACTTGGTTTGACTGGGGGGATGCCGTGAGCTTTTGGGGCTTTTGGGAGTGTCATAGTAAGATAAGACATGCCCCCTGCGGGACGTTCTTGTAAACAGAGTGAGGGCCACGGGGCCGGCCAGCATTGTGTATTCGTAGACTATATCAGTTACATATGCGTTGGTGGTGATTTTGTTTGCTAACATTATTGAAATCACTATCGATCAGCATTGACTACAGATATGTCCAGCAAATGTTAAGCCACAAGCTAGTTCAAATGCTTTGTATTACAACTTTAACAACCAAATGAGATTCCAACGTTTACGATTATTACATTACATCATTAAAAAAATGAAGAACACTTCATCAACAGAATGTGAAGAAATAACAGTTTTGACATTATGTATTACCGTCTCGTAATACCACTTTGTACCTCAAGATGAGATCGCGTCACTGCCATGTCCGCGCTCTCCATTATGCCCTCAGTCCAACACGAGAAGATGTAGAGCTAAGCGCTGCGCGAGCGCGAGCTGGTCTGCAGTACACTTGGTTTTCCAGCTTCGGCACACCATTTCTATTGTGTCACTCCCATAAGCTCTAAGCCAAGGTTGTAATCAAACAATGCCCATACATGGCTTCAACATCAACCAGCTCCTGGTGTTTTCGTATGTTTGCCACGCATTGGTGGATAACCTTTTACCCAGTTTCTTTCATCCTCTAACCTCGTCTCCCTTATCTTTAACCTTGGTGGATACCCTTGTCCGTTCCTTTCGCAACATTTTCGTCTCTTCAGGAGACTCACCAAAGACTCTCAGTGTTTTTCCACACTTATGTCATTCATATTGCGAATAAGGCAAGATAATGATTATAGTCCTTCTAATGGTTCATTTCTTTGTTAGTGTTCAAGGGGTGCTTTACTTTTTTATTAGGTATGTCATCTTCAGAGTAAACCGTAATATTCCTGGGCCAGTGGTTACAATGGTGGGACCACTGACTTTAAAAAGCTCGGCCAGTAACATAAATTACCCTAATGGCAAGCCGTGTATTCTCTCAAACTCGATCTCAACAGATGACATTTATTATGTTTGTATGTATATTATTGTACAGCTTTTTTTGGCCACCTTTTATTTATCTGTTCATCATGTATCTGTTCAACAATTAGTCAGGTGGAGTTTGGAAACCTACCACTCTATTAGTTTCTTCAATAGTGATTGATTTATGATTAATTCATGTGATTATGATTAATATGATTAGATTTTTCTCCGCCTCATTTATAAATTGCTTATTGATGAACGCATCGGCCAAAAGGCTGAAGTTCTTCATTCGAATTCACACGCTGACTGCAGCATTTTAATTTAAGTAATATAGTCAAATATGGTTTTAGTCGTTTTTAGTCATAATAAGAGAGACACTGCTAAAAATAATGGTTTATACTGATCACCATGGTTTCTATTGATCTCCATGGTTTCTACTGGTCTCCATGGTTTCTACTGGTCTCCATGGTTTCTACTGATCACCATGGTTTCTACTGATCACCATGGCTTCTACTGATCACCATTGTTTCTACTGATCAGACCTGAAAATAAGAGCCAGGACAAGTTGTCCGGGGCTGAACCAGTCGTCCTCAACTCTGGCTTCTTCTGCGTGTTCTCCGTGAGACGAGGCTACTTTAGGACTTAAAGTCCTTAAAGCCCGGGGATTGACACTAAGCCCTGCTGTCCAGGCACCTTAGACAGCTGCTGCTGATCCTCAATGCTAACTGTGTTATGCAACTAGCGGTCCTAGCCCAGCGTTGGAACTGCTCTACTTCACATTCAAATGGCCCCTCTTTGCAGTTTGTAAGGATTGGAAAGCTGAACCTAGAGCTACATGATAGGAATTTAACTAGGATTAGATGTTGCCAGGATTAGATATAGATATTGATAATGGGTGGATATTGATCATGATGAGATTGGTAATGGTGAGATATTGATAATGGTGAAATACTGGTTAAAGTAAGCTAATGAGATTTTGGGAATATATTTGTTAGAGTGAGATTTATTATATATTGTTAGCGTGAGATATTGGTTATATATTGGTAAGAGTCAGATATTGGTTATATATTGGTAAGAGTCATGTATTGGTTATATATTTGTAATGGTGAGATATTGTTAAGAGTGAGGCATTGTAATTGGGAGATATTGACTAGTAAGCAATAATGTATAACAATGGATATATTAGCTAATGTAATCAACTAATAGGAAAGAAACGTTTCAGACGGCTAAAACTTTCCAATCATTTGTCAACATTGGTTTGTAAAAGTTTCACGTTTTTGTTTTAAATGTAAACTGTGAATGGTTTTAACCAAGCAAAGTTCAATACAGGAGTACCAGGATTAGTCTGCTAGTGCCTGAACAAGGGAGTGGTTGTGTGGAACTCAGTTCGCACGTATCAACACAAGCTTTGTTTTCAGGAGATTTATTTGAATCCTCTTAAGTATCGCGACGATATGGATCATTTTGTGCTCCCGAGCTAAAGAGGGAGTTGCCAGGGTGATGGGGTTGGCCGTTAGCCATTGAGCCTTATCATTCGCTGGTTAAAACGAAACCGTTACTTCTTTGCTGGGTTTGATGCGCTGCTGTCGTTAACCACCAGGCTTCCTAATCGCAACACATTTGAATGGCTTTCGAAGAGATGTAACCTAGCTGAGTTTGAGCATTCAAAACAAATAAAAAGGAGAAAGTTGAAACTTGTTTGTGTTGTATTTCATTTCGTGGGGACAGTGGAGGACTTTCCTGCTGCTAGCAGCAGATAAGAGATTCTACTGATATGTTGACCACATTCACCTCACCCTACACAATATATGACCAACGCTTTGACCAACCACTTCAACTGCATTGTTTTCACAAAGTGGTTATGAACCAGTAGTACCAGTACTCGGCTAGCTTGGAATGCACATTTTTCGATTTAAATGTTCACCTTGTTGACACGGTGAACATGTTTCCTGCAATATCTTGAAATGTTTGCATTGACATCAATGTATATCAAATTGGATGTGGAAGGACTACGTTGCATTAGAAAACATTAAAGATTTTGAAAAATAAAGTTCAGCTTTGAGGGTGTTCAAGGAATGGTTTGTGTGTGGTTCGGTTGAATTGAATTCAATTAAAAAGGCTGTGTTGGCCCTTGGAGAACGGGTACCCTTGGAGAACGAGAGAAGAATGTGAATGACCCCTCAGCTAGTTCCAGTTATAGGTCTATTTCAGGGCAGACAGCTGTGGACTCACAAGACCTCTCAAATAAACGTGTCTGTATGTCTGAGTGTGCGTGTGTATACGTGCGTGCATGCATACTGTTTTGTAATCTAGTGGCAATATTAGATACACACATCTTTTATACGATTTATATATATATATATAAATTTTTTTTAATAAGTCATATTTAGACTTTTAAATACAACAATGTCCAAAACACAACTGAGAACTATAAAAATCCATCACAATATTTCTTTGTGCATTTGTGTAGAAAACCTATATTAAATCTCGTTGTGTTTCCCCGTCCCCGTCCCCCTCCCCCTCCCCCTCTCCCCCTCTCCCCCTCTCCCCCTCTCCCCGTCCCCGTCCCTCTCCCTCTCCCCATCCCTCTCCCCATCCCTCTTCCCCTCCCCTCCCCTTCCCCGTCCCCCTCCCCGTCCCCCTCCCCGTCCCCCTCCCCGTCCCCCTCCCCGTCCCCCTCCCCTCCCCCTCTCCCTCCCCATCCCCCTCCCCGTCCCTCTCCCTCTCCCCATCCCTCTCCCCATCCCTCTCCCCATCCCTCTTCCCCTCCCCTCCCCTTCCCCGTCCCCCTCCCCGTCCCCCTCCCCGTCCCCCTCCCCGTCTCCCTCCCCTCCCCCTCCCCGTCCCCCTCTCCCTCCCCGTCCCCCTCCCCGTCCCTCTCCCCATCCCTCTTCCCCTCCCCTTCCCCCTCCCCGTCCCCCTCTCCCTCCCCGTCCCCCTCCCCGTCTCCCCCTCCCCGTCCCCCTCCCCGTCTCCCCCTCCCCGTCCCTCCCCCCCGCCAGTACACGGAAGAGTTGCTCCGGCAGCAGCAGTTTCTGGAGGTGTACCTGGAGGGCACGCGGTCGCGCAGCGGCAAGCCGTCTCCGGCCCACGCCGGCATGCTGTCCATCGTGGTGGACACGCTCAGCACGGGCGCCATCCCCGACGTGCTGGTGGTGCCCGTGGGCATCTCCTACGACCGCATCCTGGAGGGCAACTACAACAGCGAGCAGCTGGTAGGGGCCCCCGGGGGGACATTGGGACATCACTGGGGGTCGGGGGGTTGGGCTTTGGCGGTGAGGGTGGAGTTTGATGTGCGTGGGTGAAGTTCAAACGAAGCACCGCATTGGGTTTCCTCTGCCGCAGGTTGCTCAGTCCAGGTTTGTTAAGGTTGCGATGGCTTTGGGTGGGATCGATTGCTTTCGTTCACGGTTGGGTTCTGCTTCGCTTTGCCTCACATTCTGGGTTTCTTGCAAAATACAGTTATATTCACTTACATACACTTCAAATATAACGCAACTGTTATCAGTTCAGTCGGACTGCACAGGGTAAAGGGTTAAACAGCTTGGGGTGTAAGTACACGCGCACACGCACGCGTTCTCGTCAGTACTCCTGCGTGACTTCCTCTCTCTCCTGGATGACAGGGGAAGCCCAAGAAGAACGAGAGTTTGTGGGGCGTGGCGTGCGGCGTCTTCCGCATGCTGAGGAAGAACTACGGCTGCGTTCGAGTAGACTTCACCCAGCCCTTCTCCCTGAAGGTCAGCCCTCCTCCAGCTAGCACCCATAGTAGCCTCTAGACACTAGCTTCCCATACAAAGCAGTATTAGCATGGTGCTATCAGCATCGTGCTATTAGCATTTAGCTATTACCGTTATGCTATAAACTCAATGTGATCAGCGTCGTGCTATAAGCATGGTGCTATTATAATTGTGCTATTATCTTATGTTACCAGGCACACCAAGGTAGTTCAGTTTGTAAAATGCTGTGCAGGATGTTATTTCCTCTTTTTTCAACTGTAGGAATATCTGGACAGCCAGCGAAGCCGAAACGTCCCACCTCCTCCGTCCCTTGAACACACCCTGGTGCCCATCATCATCTCCTCTGCCCAGTAGGTGTACAAACGCTTGCGCGCACACACGCACACATACACACTCCCTTACACATAGTCCTCTTTACACTTACATTCACACACCATCGTTTCAATAGTGTGTTCCCCTTTCAAAAATAAAAGTTAAAGCTACACACACACACACACTTTCTCTGCATGCATCCCAGCTGAAACATCAACAAGTCTTGGTCATATGAACCCCCTGTTTTGGCTCAATGTCACCATGGAGACGATTCTCGAAAGCACGCAACAGTTACTGTACGACAGCTGTTCCTTCACAATAAGAGTCCCCTCCTCTCCAAACAAACATGGTTTAATTTTTTTAGATGCAGCTGACCAAAACAAAGTGTGTGGTGTACATAAACAGTTATTTGGTGGACAAAATATCAAACTGTGTGTGTGTGTGTGTGGAGGGGAGAAAAACAGAATCCATTTTGTTCTGAAACCTCAAATTCTCCATGTTCTCTCTTATCTCCAGGCCCGATGCCGCCCCGTTCCAGAACCCACAGGGGGAGGAGCCTACCGGAGACCTACCTGACGAGCTCTCCAGACGACACGTCATCTCCAACCTGGCCAAGCACGTCCTCTTCAGTAAGTCATCCTCTCATCTCTCCTCTCTCCTGCTGCGAATACATGTGGTTTAAGTTAGATTGCATTTGTGTCACTGGGAATAGATGCCATTTTGTTCGATTGAATGCTGTGTTTTTGTCAGATTCAATCTCGTCGTATAGTCAAATTAAATCTGTAGTGAAATGAAAAGAATTGTACTTGCGTGGGAAATGCAGTATTTTTTGTAGGAGAAAATCTGGAGGTTAGTTGGATTCAATGTTTCACAGTGAATAGATGTAGTTGGATGCCATCTGTAGTTAAATCAGATTAAACCTGTAGTTTATTCAGATTAAACCATTCGTTTATTCAGATTAAACCATTCGTTTATTCAGATTAAACCATTCGTTTATTCAGATTAAACCATTCGTTTATTCAGATTAAACCTGAAGTTTATTCAGATAAAACTTGTAGTTAAATCAGATTAAACCTGTAGTTTATTCAGATTAAACCCGTAGTTTATTCATATTAAACCTGTAGTTTATTCAGATAAAACCTGTAGTTTATTCAGATAAAACCTGTAGTTTATTCAGATTAAACCTGTAGTTTATTCAGATTAAACCTGTAGTTTATTCAGATAAAACCTGTAGTTTATTCAGATAAAACCTGAAGTTTATTCAGATAAAACCTGAAGTTTATTCAGCTAAAACCTGTAGTTTAGTCAGCTAAAACCTGTAGTTTAGTCAGATTAAACCTGTAGTTTATTCAGATAAAACCTGTATTTTAGTCAAATTAAACCTGTAGTTTATTCAGATAAAACCTGGAATTTAGTAAAATAAAATCGATAGTTGAGTCAGATTAAACCTGTAGTTGAGTCGGATTAAATCAAGGTTAATGGTTGCCATCTCATCGGCCGCTAAACAGCTTCACCCACTGCTGTGGACTGCTGTGTTCGAGCATCCCAAATTCGCCTCCCTCCCGCCCCTCCCCTCCCTCTCTCCCGCCCCTCCCTCCCGCCCCTCCCCTCCCCTCCCCTCCCCTCCCCTCCCCTCCCCTCCCCTCCCCTCCCCTCCCTCTCATCAGATGAAGTGTTGTGTAGGCAGAACCCCCCCCCCCCCCCCCCCCCCCCAGCTTCCTCTCTCCTTGCTGTGTCAGGCTCTCCTCTCCAACCTCTCAGCAGGAGGCTGTGGATGACCGTTATTAGAACGGCCCCTGTAGAGATGGAGAGGTCTGTACCGTAGCCCTGCACTGACGATACCTCTCCGTGAGATTACGGGCACTGGAACGGTCCACAATCTAAATCTGTTGGTATGCTCTCATCAAAAGATACATTTACAATAGACAGTTGAATCAAAATGTCAACATTTTGTATCAATAATAGAGACAAAAGTCAACATCAATTCAAGTAACTTTTCTCTCTAAAATGGCAGTAGAAAATAGGCAATACATTAAACTGTACGGTAGTTATGATACTGAATTGTGTGTCTGCTGGAGATGGTGTGGTACAGAGACCCTGGCTTAGCCTGTCTGAAGGTAGATACTGAACCCCCAAGCATCATCTGTTGTGAGGAACAGCTCCAGTCCGCTTCTCTGACCTCCCCCGCTCCGGGTTTTCCATCCTGGGGTACACGGCGCAGGAACCGGTTCTCCCCGGCTCATTCAGCTGCATCCTCCTCCACAGGCCCTGTCTCAGCCAATCAGCAGACCGGCAGCCAGATGGCATGTTTATTTTCAGCCAATGGGGAGCCGGGATGGGGGAGGGTGGGTGGGTGGGTGGGGGGGGGGGGGGGAGGGAGGGAAGAGTAGGGAGGCAGGGCTGGAGCTGCAGTATCAGTGGTGCTACTTGTAAATGTTTTACACTCATCCACCTGCACCGCTGTGTTCAAGATGAACGCTGGTGACCCCACTGTGGCTGTGAGGCACACACGCACGCACACGCATAAACATATACATGCACAGATTTCCCTTCAGGGCCCTCGGCAGTCTGTTTGAAGTCTCTCTCTCTCTCTCTCTCTCGCTCTCGCTCTTGCTCTCGCTCTCGCTCACTCTTTCTTTCTCTCTCTCTCTCTCGCTCTCGCTCTCTCTCGCTCTCGCTCTTTCTCTTTCCCTTCCTCACCACAGCGGCGAATAAGTCCTCAGCCGTGATGTCGACCCACATCGTAGCCTGTCTACTGCTCTATCGCCACAGACAGGTAGGACTCCACAACCACCTTTCTCTCTCACCACAGACGAGTGAAGTAGACTTGACTACACTCAGAGTCACAAATGTTGAAGCTTGCAAGCACCAGCAACCAGAATATATAATCCCCCCCCCCTCCTTTATTGACATAGACTGGCAAGTCTTACCTCCTCTAACCCTCCATCCCCCCCATCACTTCCTCAGAAACCAGACCGCTCTCTCACTCTGTGACCTCATGTTTCCCTGCGTCTATTTTATCTTCTCTCTGTCTGTCTGTCTGTCTGTCTGTCTGTCTGTCTGTCTGTCTGTCTGTCTGTGTGTCTGTGTCTCTCTCTCTCTCTCTCTCTCTCTCTCTCTCTCTCTCTCTCTCTCTCTCTCTCTCTCTCTCTCTCTCTCTCTCTCTCTCTCTCTCTCTCTCTCTCTCTCTCTCTCTCTCTCTCTCATATATATCCTTTTTGTTTTTGACATTCATTCACCGTCTGTTGTACAAACCAAGGTGATCCTCAACTCTCCCTTCCTCTCTCCCCCCTTCATATCACATATCACCCACTCTGCATTCTCCCTCTACCGTCTGATCTTTTGATTTGTGGTGAACCGCTGCCATCTGCTGGCCAAGAAGTGTAGTTAGCGACTTTTGGATTCCACTTATAAATGTTTCTCAGTTTTATCGTAATAATGTATCACACAGGAAAGCAATATAGGGAAGTGACTTGTGTGCCACCATTTTGTTGTGTTAAAAGACCTGTGGAAAATGCTATGGTGTCTTTCGCTCAGGAGCAACCTTCTTGTATTCCATCCATGGAAACACTGCAGTAGTGAGAAGAACAGGCTGTGAATGCTGTCTGCTCTCCAGGGGGTGGTGCTGTCCAAGCTGGTGGAGGACTTCTTCAACATGAAGGAGGAGATCCTCTCGCGGGACTTCGACCTGGGCTTCTCCGGGAACTCGGAGGACGTGGTCATGCACGCGCTCCACCTCCTGGGCAACTGTGTCAACGTCACCAGCAGCTCCAACCGCAACGGGGAATTCACCGTCGCCCCTAGCAACACGGTGCCTGCGCTGTTCGAGCTCAACTTCTACAGCAACGGACTGTTCCACGTCTTCATCGCCGACGCCGTCATCGGTAGGGAGGAGCTGTGTGTGCGATGCTAAGTGCGATGCTAAGTGTGCGATGCTAAGGGTCTGGTGCTAAATGTATCGATGCTATGTGTGCCATGATGGGTGTGTGATGCTATGTGTGCCATGATGAGTGTGCGATGCTAGGTGTGTGTGACGCTAAGTGTGCGACACTGAGTGTGGAACGTTAGGTGTGAGATGCTATGCGTGCCATGCTAGGTGTGAGATGCTATGCGTGCCATGCTAGGTGTGAGATGCAAATGGCGCTTTCCCATCAGCACAGATAGTCTGGATAGCCTCTAGCGTAGCAGTCGTTTTGCCCATACGTCTTACAACTGACCCTTGATAGAGTCACAGTCAGGCCTGCAGCAACTGACCTCCCCCCCCCCCCCCCCCCCCCCCCCCCCCCCCCCCCGCCCCCTGGCAGCCTGCAGCGTGCTGGCACTGCAGCGGGAGCTGGCGGCCGAGAGCCAGTCCTCCCAGCAGAGTGCTGGCGGGGGCGGAGTGACCGCTAGCTGCACCCTGCTGAGCCAGGAGAGGCTGATCCGCAAGGCCGCAGGACTCGCCCACTTCCTGACCAATGAGGTGGCGGTGGCACCGGTAAGTCCCGCCTTCGGCCAGTCCCCTCCACAGTTAATGATGTGAAATGATGAAAAAAATACATGTTTATAAAAAAACATTTAATCACCATCATGGTGAGAATACGTCAAGTACAATACTTTTTTGAGTAAAAAGAAAGTATTGCTCCGTTTGATAATGGATTGATGGATGAAGTAAATCACACTAGTTGAAAATGAAAAAAACGACAGCATCCGTATTTATATTTACAATAGTATATGTACATAAGTATATCGTTTGTACTAGAGTACAGTAGTGCTGTGCAAATGGGCTTTGAAAGAAAAAACCCTGTTTTGTATTTCAACACCCCCCCCCCCCCACCCAGTCTGCTTGTCCAGCCTGATGATGATGCAGGTCAGGTCGTGAAATCCTCGCTCTTGTCTCCGTCTCTCTCAGCCCTGTCAGACGATCTACCAGGTGTTCCACGACGCCGTGGCTCGGCTGATCCAGTACGGGGTTCTCTACGTGGCAGAGGTCAGTCTCCTGCGTCGGTGGTCTTCGATCTCAACCCATAGCTGGGCTGCAGCAGGGCTCCAAGCCGGTCGCGGGACTGCCACAATTATATATATTTTTTTCAGAAGAAGTAAAAAATATAAAAGCATGCCGACATGCATTATCTGTTTGTATTTTGTATTTGGAGACTGAAAAGGGGAATACTGTATTGAAGAACAATATACTTATTTTATAATATAATATATATATAATATTTTATAATATTTGTGTTGAGTCCTGGGCCAACAGGGCCTCCACAGGTTGGGTCACGGAATAAAGAAGTTGGGAAAACTTTGCTGCTCTGTACTGCCCCCTTGTGTCAAAAACAGACAGGTAACCTAACATGGTTATTTTCACCATGGTATTTGTGTCATGGGACTAGCATACCCACACATGAACCATGTAACTAAATAAGAGACTAACAAGATTTGCCTGTCACGGTACTGGTTACCTTGTTATTCTGACGCAAGGCAAATTTATTCTGTACCAGTTATCTCTTGATGTTCGACTATGGCTATTGGTGTATATATCGTGGGCTAGGTCGTTAGACTCCCTAACTGAAGAAGGGTGCTGGGTTCGATCCCCATTGTCCCCAGCCTTAGCCTTAGGCGTCCTTGGGTGTAACACCCTAACCCCTACCTGCTCCTTAATGACATTTGGATTGACTAGCTAACTTTGGATAAACGCATCAAGCTAAATTAAAAATGGTCAAAATAAGATAAAATTTTATTTAGTAGCTTTTGTGTTCTATATTTAACTCATGTAGTCATTACCTGATTCTTGTTTATTTAAATGGGAGTACTTTTCACTCTTGCAGTGACCGTTTTTTTAACGTGTCTGTGTGTTTGTGTGTGTCTGTCTGTGTATGTGTATTTTCTTTGTGTGTGTGTGTGTGTGTGTGTTATGTGTGTGTGTGTTTTCTGTGTGTGTGTGTGTGTGTGTGCGCGCGCGCACCAGGAGGACCAGGAGGAGCTGAGCCCCAGCCCCACCGAGGAGCCGTGGCCCAAGAAGTTCCCAGAGCCCCTCTCCTGGAGGAGCGACGAGGAGGACGAGGACAGCGACTTTGGGGAGGAGCAGAGGGATCGCTACCTCAAGGTCTCTACTCTCCCTCCACACCTAGAGGCTCCGTCTAGGAAGGGCATGTTTGGACGTTAAGCAGTGTTACAGTGAACACAAGGGGGCAGCGTAGCGTTATCAACCACGAGTGAAACCAACCAAAGAGCCTATCAGACCGAGTCTGTTCCGTTGGAAATAAGTTGAAAAAGAAACATATCCATGTGATAAAAACATTATTCAAATGTAATGCTGAAAAGGGGTTTGTGCATCGCAAGCAACTGAAAATACAGTGTTTTGATTTGGCCGGGGGTGCGTTGATTTTTATTCTTGTTTCTGTCTGTCGGAAACATAATAATGTTCCCGGCTCGACGAATCGCCCGTTATTTGCCGCGAACCTCCGCATAGAAGGGTGACACGTTGCTAAGGTCATCGACATGGACGGTCTCCGAGTACGACCCGGATCTTTGCATAGGTGCTCGATGGAGATGTGTGATTTAGCCTTGAGACACTCATTGTAAAAGGCTTTGAGTGGCCCCAGGTTAGAAAAGAGCTTTATAAATGCAGTCCATTTTCTTTTTGCCATGTTAAAGACTAACTTTTGTTTGTCTCTCTCTCTCTCGCTCTTTCTCTGTCTTCCCCTCTCCCTCTCTTTCTGCCCCCCCCCCCCCCCCCCCCCCCCCTCTCCGTCTCATCCCTCCTGCAGGTGAGCACCTCCTCGGAGCACCAGGAGTTCTTTGTGTTCCTGCAGTGTCTCCTCAGCCCGGTGCTGGAGGCATACAGCGGAGCGGCCATCTTGGTCCACAGCCTGAAGCAGCCGGTGGACGAGAGAGAATACACCCAGCAGCTCTTCAGATACCTGCTGACCCGCACCGAGAGGGGCGTGGCCGCCTATGGTAAGCCCCGCTCTCTCTGATTGGTTCCAAGAGGGTCGAGACACGACACACAGCTCTCGGATTGGTTCCAAGATAGTTAGAGATTAACTTTATCTATCCCGGACTGGGATTTCGGTGTCACAGCGATATTCTAGGTAAATAAAAGAAGTAAATCTAGTAAAGTAAGTAAAACAGCGATAGATAATTCATGTAAAGAAAAAAGAAAAAATATACATATACATACGATTATCCACATACAGAAGAAATTTGAATTTTTGTTTTAAATGTACAGGAAATATATATATATTTGAGAAACAAAAAAAATGTACGCACTGAATGTAAATGCGACCATTATGGCAAGAGGTAAACATTATTGATGGTATTATTGCCATATCTAAAGTTTGATTAGTTTTTTACTTGATTTCTTGATTTCTTTATGCACATTGTTTTTTGTCTTTACGGTAGATTTTTGATTTTGTGATTCAGTCGTGAACTTCGTGGTTTAGTGAAGGTTCCCAGTTGACCCAGCATACATCTGTTTGCATTTAGGTGAAAGTGCAACGCACTACCTGGTCAAAAACACAGTGAAGACGTTCAAAGAGCTTGGGGTAAGAGCAAATATAAATTGTTAATCATTTTATTAATCATAATTTATTAATATGTCATCAGTTGTCTTGAGTTGACCACTAGTTAACGTCTGGGAAACTATATTATAATCATACGGTCTACATTTTTAGCCAAGCAACAATGACAATGGGAAATGCTCATCCCCCTTTTACCCATTCCTGCGATGTGATTGGCTCTCAAGGTCCTGAAGGAGAGGCGGGAGAACAGGGTGACGACCTTGGAGCTTAGCACCACCTTCCTACCTCAGGTTCACCGCAGTAAACTCCTGCACTACATCCTGGCCTTCATCCTGCAGTGACCCCACCCAGGTCCTCGAACACCTCCCTCCAACCACCTCCCCACCACCACTACCAGGACCCCAACCCCCGTGGAAACAAGGGCTTCTACTGGCTTCTTCTTATTTCTCCCAGGTGCTATACTCTGTGGAAAGCTTTACCAGGAAGTGCCTTCATACGCTAGCCGCTAACCGATAGCCGTTAGCTCAAGGAGTCGTGAGGCCAGCCTTCTGTCATTGTTTGCTCAAGGGCACAAGTCTCGTCTTAGCCGTACAGGTAAACTAGCGCTCGGCTGCTAGCCGCTAGCTCTTAGCGGCTAGCAGCTAGCCACTGGCCCTTAGCCGCTAGCTCTTAGCCACTAGCTCTTAGCAGCTAGTTGAACGTATGAACAACCCCAGTGGACGCCCAGAGGTACTGCCCTCTGTATCTTAAACCCCTGGAAGAAATGGGTTTAAGGGTGGATTAAATGTTTAAGGAAACTTTTGAAATGATGATATTTACCCTTTCCAACTCTTTGAATAATTATTGTGGTATTGATAGCAAACTCCATGCAAAGCATGCTTCATTTCACGCAAACGTCGAAAGTCAAACCGTCAAATCGTGCATCAGAAATGGCCATTGACCGGAAAGCGTTTTTATGTCGAATTGTAAACTCATGCAAGTTAATGCCTGAATCCGGAAAAAAATATATTATATAAAATCCCTCAAAAGACAAAATGTACAAATGTGTATAATGCGTAAAGCGTCAGTGTTGCAAAGCAACGACTCTGAAAGGCATTCAACATTACAACTATGCTAAGTTACACGCATGAAATAAAAAATATTTGATGTATACAGCATTTAATCACCAGTATAGATACATCGTTACAACTTTTGTTGTTTCATACATCTAGTAACTATAGAAACCCATTAGATTATATAGCCTCACCGCTTAAAACTAGCTAGATGTACTGGTTAAAGTCCCAGCATAGTTCGAGTTTAAAACTCTAGTAGCCAAGTGCAATGATTTATTTTTTCTCTCAAATAAGATGACTTAAAAGGAGGTTTAGAATCTAAAATATGTAACATATTTCTAAAACGACAAAGGTTAAAATGAATTAAGCACAGAATTGTTTTTCTGTTTAATAAATTATGATTCAATGTAGGATTGGCAGCCTTCTATTTTACATATTTTCTCAAGATATTTGGATACATATTCCAGTACCACTGATGAAGTAGGCCGAATAGTTCTTGCTGTCACTCTTGGGTATTATTTTGACCAGTCAGGCTAATGAGATGCTAACATTGAGTTGTACATATCCACTAGTTCCCCTGTTGGCAAACCCTAGCTATGTGCTAGTTAGCGTTAGCTAAACCACTTCCGGTTCAAGATTAAGAAAAACACTTTGCATTGTTGTCATTTACATTATTTAACCTAAATATTGGTGTTAAAGATGAATGCATTTTCAAATGGGATTGTCAAACTCATGTTTGTCTTTGTCCATTTATTTATTTCAACCGAAAACATAAAAATGATTGCTTGGGCAGTCAAGCAGGTCGAACAAAAGTTACCGTTCATCTTTTAACATGAATTAAGTGTAGGTGATCTGAAGAAGCATGAAAAAGACAAAATGTGTGTGTGTGTGTGTGTGTGTGTATAGGCCAAGTTGGGAAGAGTTTGGAAGGGGGATGTTTGGGGCATTATATGAAACAGTGTAAATATGTGGAATATTAAATTATGAACGTAAAATGCGGTTGGTTTTGTGAATAGAAGTTAAATCTCTGTGAATGTTGAACGGTCAGTGATACAAGTCAAACCCCTAAAAATGAAAATGTGATTATAAGACTTTTTTTTTAGTTAGTTGCCATGACATTTGTTATGGAATACTTTCAAACAAATGTAGAGTCATTTGTCCACAGCATTCAACAATCAAAATGCTACAATCCACAAGAAGGATATGTTATGTGGTCTGTGTTGAGGGCAACTAGATATGTACCAGATGTGTAGGCCTACCATATGAACACAATCATTTTTATGTTTCACACTGTACCATTATTAATCATGACCGAGATTCTATCGGAGGAAATACAACAATTATAGCAATACTACTACAGCAGTTTCAACAGAACCTTGATGGGAAGCCAACACACACAACCACTCTTCTTTGGACTTTACCGTACTGTATGTACTATCACATGTACTTCACTGTACTCGCTGTATGTACTCTGTACTGTACTTGAAGAATCCACTGGGCGTCTCAGTACTTCCATAATGAACTCTGTGCCCAACCTGAGGTGTGTGCGTGCGTGTGCGTGCGTGCGTGTATGTGCGCGTGCGTACTTTGTTTGAAAGAGGCGTAAAAGTCTCCCCCTTTCACCTCTTGAATGTAAGTTTCGTCCGGGCGGATTTTGAACCGTCAGTCGCCGTACCGGTGACGGAACATGTTACATGTTTTACGCACAAACGTGTCGCAGTGTAACGACCTCTTGAAGTGAAAGAAAGAGCTTCCCCATCGCTAGCATACAGAAAAATGATGCAAAAACTTTTCCTCGGTAGCTGAAAGTACTGATGTGTGTATCAGATACCGGATGCCTTCTCTCTTGTCTCTCTCTCTTTGCGCGGTTTGCTGTTTCCATTGTGTGCATGTTAACACCCGGCTAGCCGGGAATAAAAGAAATGACAATAATAGTAACAAAACATAGGAACAATTGCACTTGAGTTTACCGTTAGAGGAATCACCAGCCAACTGGCAGAATAAGTCCTTTTTTTGTTGTTTGTTGAAACAAAATCAAAGTTCAAGCACCGTTGACATCAGTAGGTTTTGTTTTTGATTAAATTAATGATTAACCAAACTGTCTGTGCTGTGTCACTTTCTTATGAGGGTAAAGGGGGCAAGTATCTCATCGCTAAAATGTTTTACATAATTCAAGGTTTTCAAAGTAAATGGCCTCACTGGTATTTTGATTATGTCATTAAGGATAAGGTATGGGTTAAGGCCTCTCTCAAGGATGTCTACAGGTAAGACTTAAGTGTGCACTGAACCCAGCACCTTTCGGCTGGCACCCTTGCCACTACACCTTTTGTGACTACTCCTGTACCTTACTTATCTGCATGTTTGGTTGTGCCTGAGAACATTCCATAAACATCCAACAAACATGTCATGGAGAGGAGGAGAAGAGGGTATAGTCTTGTGGGCAGAGGAGGAGAAGATGGGATAGTCTTATGGGAGGAGAAGAGGGGGTAGTCTTATGGGAGGAGGAGGAGGAGAAGAGGGGGTAGTCTTATGGGAGAAGAAGAGGGGGTAGTCTTATGGGAGGAGAAGAGGGGATAGTCTTATGGGAGGAGGAGGAGGAGAAGAGGGGGTAGTATTATGGGAGGAGGAGGAGGAGAAGAGGGGGTAGTCTTATGGGAGGAGGAGGAGAAGAGGGGGTGGTCTTCTGGGAGGAGGGGCGTTTGTTTTGGTCACTGCCGAGAGTGGGAGGAGTGTCTTGTGATCCTTGGAGGGAGTGGGAGGCTTACTTGTTTTTGTGACCTGTAGGTAGAGGAAGAGGAGGAGGAGGAATGGGGATAGGCAGGCGAGAATCTGAGGAAGAGTTTGCTGTCCGAGCGAAGCTTGCTAGGATGGTACTTTAAGGTTGGCTGTTGAGGATGAGGAAGAGGCAGGTGAGACGGGTGTGTGTGGTTCTGTCGAATAAACAGCGTCTGGACTGCATCGTCAAGGTGAGTCCTACGTCAGGTTTAGTACGCTTTCAATACAGGGTCTCTTTGCAACAATTTAAACACTAAACACATACTCTCTCACATTGTCTCTCTCTCTCGACTTTAATCTATAATATATATATATATATATATAATCAGGGTTATGCGTGTTTTTGTTGCTACTTTTCCTCTCTTTGCTTTCTTTCAATTTGGACACACACACACGCACGCACGCACACACACACACACACACACACACACACACACACACACACACACACACACACACACACACACACACACACACACACACACACACAGGGGTAGAGTCCAGAGGTCCTATATTACCATATTGTGTGTGTGTGTGTGTGTTTTATCCAGGTACACTCCATAGGTAGACAGGTGTTGGATCATGTGACCTTCATGTGTGGCGTGAGGTCGCTCCAAATCTTTGGTCTCGCCATTTTCATAGGTGAGATAGTAAAACTCTGGTGCCGGTCTGACCTATGAGATGCCAGCGTTACAGCATCCCTTCTAGTGTGTAGCTCTGTGTGGGAGGAAGAAGAGTTTGTTTTTAATTCATTTCCTGTGGAATGCTGACGTGAGTTATGTAATGAGTTGACGTGATAAAATAAATGGAGGGAGGACAGGGGGAGAGCATCACCTCATCTTCATTCGAATGTCTGTTATTAAGACTATTATTTTGATTCTTCGTTTGAAAACAGTTAGCATTAGTATTTTGTGATATTTTGAATCGATCAGTCACCAATATCTTTTTTTAAATTTTTGTTATGAAAATAAATCATGAAAAGCTTACATGCAGGGAATATCGATGGCTGATCGTTTTATACATACAGTTGTCACGGACAAACTCAGTACTTTTATAAATTTTCCTTTATCTTTGTTCTTTATACAGAAAATGAGTATCTGTTTGTGGATTTGGACCAGAAACTGGGAAAGTACTTTGGAAAAGAATGGAAGAGAACTTCAAGGACAGTGAGTCTTTTCAACACATCTTCTCAGCACTTCCATTTGGGAATGAATAAATGATCCAATCTACTATAATATAATAAAATATTACATAACAATTCAACCGTGTTTTATCTAATTTAATCTATTCTAATTGAATCGTTTCAGTGCACATTTGTTTTGTTTCTAAGAGTGCAGCACTATGTGGAGAGTGTGGAGCTAATAGAGTAAGTTGGGCTTTACATGTATATTAAATATATACTAACATTTACTTTTTGCTTTGCAACTCATGAGATTCATCACTTATTTGTTTATTTTTGTTTGTTTTTAGGGACTGTACATTGCAAGAGCTGTATTACAGCGATCTGAGACGGAAGGTGTTAGACTCTCTATGCGACCACCAGGAGGCGCTGTTCTTCCAGTTGGCGGCTACAGCGCTCCAAGCCGAGATGGGAGACGCCGAGGAGCAGATTCTGGAAGAGGAGAATGAGCAAGATGGAAAAGACAACACAAATATTTCGGAGACGAAACAAAACCGGAGTTATTTTCTTCCTGAAGATTACTTTCCTTCTTGGGTAAAGTTTCTGTGTGTACAACTGTGATTGAAGGCCTACTGTTAAATAATTGTTTTTCTTTTCACACCCAGGCATATATGTCTTCAAGTAAACAAAAACCAGCCCAAACTATCATTAAAAGCCTGCATGTCTGTGTATGAAGTCATCACACCATCAACCAACTCCATACTTCCCTTTTAAAAACAACTCGGCCTATTTACATTTACTAATTGTTGCTATTGGCTGACGTCAGAAGACCATCATAAATATATGTATTTAAATACATGAACATGTACTTCTATTCTGAACATATTTATTTACATAAATACATTCATTATAACAATGTCTAATGGTTGAAACAATTAGCAATCAGGCATTGACAACCAAGCAGTAAACGTTGTGGAGACCAGCTAACTGATGTTTTCGTTGTGTATTGTTTCAGCTGATATCGCGTCGCGGCCGTGACTTCCTCCTGAAACACTGCGGCGCCTTGCATGCCGAGCTCCGAGGGCTGGCCCGCCCCCGGGCCGTCCGGAGCTTTATAGAGGACGCCAGCGCCTTGCAGGACGTTCCCGTCACTGTCTACACCCTGAGACAGGTCTGAGTGTCCCCCGCGTCACACTCTCACTCACACACCTCACTCGCTCCCACTGTGTCTCTCTCTCTCTCTCTCTCTCTCTCTCTCTCTGGCTCTCTCTCTCTCTCTCTCTCTCTCTCTCTCTCTCTCTCCGTCTCACTCTCTCTCTGTCTCACTCTCTCTCTCTGGCTCTCTCTCTCTCTCTCTCTCTCTCTCTCTCTCTCTCTCTCTCTCTCTCTCTCTCTCTCTCTCTCTCCGTCTCACTCTCTCTCTGTCTCACTCTCTCTCTCTGTCTCACTCTCTCTCTCTGTCTCACTCTCTATCTTTGTCTCACTCTCTCTCTCTCTGTCTCACTCTCTCTCTCACCGCACACATCTAATTATCTCACTCTGTCTCACTTTTTCTCCCTTACCTCACTCTCTCTCTCTGTCTCTCTCTCGCTCTCTCTCACAAATCTCTCACACTCTCTCACTCACTCCCTTACTCAATCACTCACCTCTCTCTCCCTCCCTTCCTTATTCACTCTCTCACACTCTCTCACCCTCTCATGTGTGTGTGCAGGACAAAAAGGACGTGAGAGGCTGCGTGCATCTCGCTGTGACGTTGAAAGGCTTATGTGTTCATCAGGTGGGTTCCGCTCGTCAACAACGTACTCATTAACCAATCCTAGCGTAAGATCATCTAGGGGTGTGGCTTTCAAGACGGACAGAAAAATACACACAAAACTATGTGTGGCCATTATGTGATCAATTTTCAAAATAGTACAGGACGACATGGCAGGATTTAACATTATGGACTGATGGGAGAGAGGTGAATAATTCATTTTTTGCCATTTTACTTGCAATAGTTACATTCAGGTATTCAGTCAGGTAATTAATAAATGAATTGTCAATGTTCAATAACTGTACGTTGGGTTAGGGTTAGAGTTTGAGCACCAGCCATGAATAATACAGACAACAGCCGGTAGTTTCACGTTGCTCTTGGTCTTCATTCGAGGAGGTGGAGGGAAAACCAAGCCTCCTGTATGACTGTACCTGGAAGGAGATCCACCACCTCACCTTCAGAGTAGGTTCCAAGAAGCTCATCTTACCGTCTGTCTGTCTGTCTTTCTGTCTTTCTGTCTACCGTCTATCTATCCGTCTGTCTGTCTATGTCTGTCTGTCTGTCTGTCTATCCTTCTGTCTACCGTCTATCTATCCGTCTGTCTGTCTATGTCTGTCTGTCTGTCTATCCTTCTGTCTACCGTCTATCTATCCGTCTGTCTGTCTATGTCTGTCTGTCTGTCTATCCTTCTGTCTACCGTCTATCTATCCGTCTGTCTGTCTATGTCTGTCTGTCTGTCTGTCTATCCTTCTGTCTACCGTCTATCTATCCGTCTGTCTGTCTATGTCTGTCTGTCTGTCTATCCTTCTGTCTACCGTCTATCTATCCGTCTGTCTGTCTATATGTCTGTCTGTCTGTCTATCCTTCTGTCTACCATCTATCTATCCGTCTGTCTGTCTATATGTCTGTCTGTCTGTCTGTATTTTACCTCTTTTTTTCTTTCTTTGTAAATCTCTCCACCTCCGCCCCTTCTCCGTCCCTGCAGGGTAAGAGGTTTGAGGTCCAGACCGGGGGACGGCTGGGGGTCGTCTCACGGCTGGTGTACTACACCCCCTCCCCCTGCCACTCCAGGCTCATCCTTCGACACCTCCAGCAGACCCACCGCTTCCAGCTCAACACCCGGGGGGCCCATCCGCCGGACCCCGGAGCACATGGTCAGTCAGGCGCCTCCAATTCACTGTACAAGCCCATCCTACTCCCTCAGGCAACACCCGCCCATATCTCCTACTAACTCCTCCCACTCTCCATACAAGCCCCTCCCACCCATGTCTCAAGCCCGTCCCATTCCTAAAATAAGCTTCTCCCGTCCACTCAACTAACCCTTCACGCTCTTTTGACAGGACCCGCCCACTTCAACAAGCTGCTCTTATTCCTTCTGCAAATTCCTCCCACCCCACTCTAGAGATTCCTCCCACTCCTCAGACCCTCCCATCCCATTGACAATCCCCTGTTGTACAAGCACCTCCCATATACTCTACAAGCCCCTCCCACTTCCACAGAAAGTCCCTCCCACTCCTGCTACACACCACTCCCACTTCCTAGATGAGTCTCTCTCACACCACTCCCATTGGCCCTCCCACTTGTTTAGCTCCTCCCTTGTAAGTGTGGTCATTCGGCAGTACTGCAAGTGACAGTTCATAACATAGGTCTCTCTTTCCATAGATGGTCAGTTGTACCGTGAGGCGTACATATGTGATCTAGCCTGGCTAGGAGAGAGGCTACGTTGCGCTAGCAGCAGCAGTGGTGACAGCTTCACCACCTACATCTCCGAAAAGTACTGCGACCACACAACCCCCAAGCCAGGGCCACTGTCCAGACACGGGGCAGGAAGCCCTCCTGTGATTGGTAAGTCGGGCTGGGATGTTGGGTGTCAACCAATGGGAAGTGTTTGGATATTGTGGCTCAAAAAGAAATAAACAAATATACAAAAACAGTGAGAGTATATAGTTATGGCCCAGAATAGAGGTATATCAACATGGGCTCATTAGGGAGAATGATTTGGGACCTACACACTAACACACTTGGTTTGGTGCTCTGTTATTTCCCATCTGAACATCCTTTGCCTGTTTCTGTGTGTTTGCTCGACTCAGCGGAGGTGGAGATGTCAGTGGATGACCCACAGGAGATTCTGGTGGATGGTGACGTAGAACTCCTGGTGGATGACCCAGCCCAGGTCCCGTGGCTTGCAGGGTGGTCTTTGGGCGTCGGGGGTGTGGTCAGGCCACCAGGCCACCACCCTTCCTCCTCCTGCTGGGCAGGTGTGTGCCTCGTCTTTGGATGAATGGAAGAAAAAAATGAAAGACTGAAAGGTCCAGTGGCCGCGTTTCCTTATCGATGATGCACGTTGATAGCCTGATAGCCTGATAGCCTGATAGCCAGACCAATTTGCAAATCAGCGTTCACCTGTGATTGCCAGGCAAGATGGATTCCCAAACCAATCAAGCGAGAAATGATTGGTCAGAAATGAGCCAGGAGCGGCCTTAAATCTAAACTGGCTCATGCAGAGTCGACCAGAACAGATATGACACAAAGCACTTTACTCACTAATAGCTGATGGATGGCTGGGCTAACAAATTGCACAGAATTCACCGCTCTTACAGCTTACTTACAGCATCTTTAACAGTGCCAGGATTGGGGTTTGATACCCATTGGTGCCACCCACGTTAAAACGTATGCACTCATGGTATTGTGAGCATACTGTATTGTAAATATAAGCCACAAATTGGCATATATTTATTATTATACAGGGATACAAACTAAACTATCTGGTCATTATTCTGATGTCCGCATTAGAAGTGGTTAAATTAAGATAATAAGGACCATAAGTATAAGTATTAGATCAAAAAATGACACTACGATGTCTGTCTGTTAATGCTGTGGTGGGTGTTCATCTCATTCTCTACCGTGCTGTTTTTTCCAGAAATGACCATGGAAATGAAACAGGTAAGCATCATGCATCGATTACAATAGGGTACGATAGATAAACAACATCAGATTACAATAAGTTGATTACAATAGATTTATTACAATAGATTACAATAAATACTATAGAATTGATTCCTTTGCCATCAATTGTTTTTCATTATTCCATTTTAAAGGCGCCATACATAAACAACAATAATGTTTTTTATGTATGGCGGGTGTAAGGCGTGGAAAGGCCAGTTTATTCTTACAGCAACCTTCAAACATGAAGACCATTCACAGTGCTTTACATGGACAGGAATCCCATTTCATCATCAGTTAAAAGAAAATCATTCAAATAGAAAAGTGAAAGATGGTAAAAACAATAGCAGTGTTCATTTGTACCCAGTAACAAATGCAGGTTCAACCAACTGAAGTTCAAATTGAGTCCTTCCTCTGCTCTCTGCAGGTGCTGCAGAGGAAATCCCTCACTGAGATATCTGTGGACTAGTCTGAAGCCCAAAAGAAATGTAATTTAATATCACAAACCCTGAGATGATGTTCCATTCATATATACCCAGCCTTTTAATAGATAACTTTATAAATCATGCCAGGTCTTCATAATGTTGTTGTTAATAATGTTGGTAAGGTTGGCTTAAATCCTCAAAGATAATGTTCATATGTTCTGACCTGTTTTTACCTTTTCGAATTTGGACACATCCACATGAGATCTGTTTGTATTTTTAAGTGATTGATTGGAATTACTATAATGTATTTGTGACATTTTACACCTCATAATTTTTTAGCTTATTACTTTTTTTATGTCAGTCTCTTTTCACATGACCTGTTGATCAGGAGTGGGTGTGTCATCGACAAAATCCTTAAACGACGCCGTCAATGTTTTCAGCATTGTTAACATACAAACCATAAAAAAAATGGCAAATACTTCAAATGAATGAACTATTTGAACAAATCTAAAGTTTAAGAGTTAAACAACTAGCTAAAATTATAAAGATTGAACAAAGTTGAAAGTTTGACTAAAGTGTAACAACAACTGTGAATATAAGTGTAATGATGTAAAAGATCTTTAAAAAATATTTTAATAGCTGAACTAAATGTGAGAAAGATAAAAAGCTTTAATGAAGTGTAAGTGTCCACCCCTTCTTAACCATAATGCTGTCTTTGGTTTAGCTGCTGTGGTCATGGCCACCCCACCTGACAGCTACCAGCTTACTCACCAGCACCTCTACACCACCATGGACACTCCTCATTTTCTAGTTTCCATTTCCTAACAATCTTACAATATGCTGCCATTGTGGAGCCCATTGCACTCCTAACCATCCCTAGAAGGAGGGATCCCTCTTTCTGGGTTCCTTCCCAAAGTTCTTTCCTTGGTAATTACAGAGTTTTTTTCTTGCTCTTTGGGGGGCGTAGGGGAGCGTCATAAAATGCCGCCGTGAAGCCATTTGAGACCGTACAGTGATTAAGGGCTATACAAATAACATTGACCTGACTTAAATTGAAATTGTACTATACAACAAGAGCACCAACAACAACAACGACTGCTCCAACTAAGAACTACTTGTTGTGTTTTAATTAAAGTGTTTCTTGGTCTGTTGAAACAATGGATTCTTTCAATTTAGCAACTGTCTTCTAGAGGTATCAGCATTGATGTGTTGGTTATTACTTTGGGATAAAATGTTTAGCCTAATGAGCCTAATAGCTTGAAAAAATATAGAATAGCTGAACCAAAGTGATTCAGTCTAAACCAATTCCAAAGGGAGGTTAATAAGGAGAGCAATATTGATGTAAAATGATGGCTAAGGCATAAAAGTGATTTGGCATAATAATTGATAGGCCTAGTAGTTACTGGTATTGGCATGCAGGGGGCATGACAGCAATTGGTACACCGGTAGGTGTATCAAAGGATAGAAAAATGTAGTAGCAGAATATTTTAGCTAAAATGATGATACAGTCTTAACCGATTTGAAAGGAGTTTAGTCAAAAGAGCAATAGTAATGTACTATTGGGGTTGAATTATGGCTAAGGCTCTAAATCACACACCAACACTGGGATATCTCTTAATGGTGGTGTAAGGCGATCAAACGACTTGATAGCAAACACAGGCAAACGCTGTATTGACGTTATTCTTTCACATCTAGGTTTTCGAGATTAGCTCACATAATGATAACGCTGATATGGTTGGACTCTGTGGAGTCTCAGCTTTCATGTGACATCTCGTTTGTGTAGATAGCATGACGTGGAAATAGTACATTAGCATTTAGCTTGGAAATTAATGGAAATTAAACAGGTAAGCATCATACATTGATTACAATAGATATATAACATTAAATTACAATTAATAGATAGACAATAGATGTATTAAAAATAAATACAATAGATTCCTTTGCCATATTTCTTTTTATAATTCCATTTAAAGACATCATACATAAACAACAATAACAATGTAAGGTGTGGAAAGGCCAGTTTATTCATACACCAACCTTCAAACACAATGACCATTATAACAGTGCTTTACATGGACAGGAATTACATTTCTAAATCATTAAAAGGATAATCATATAAATTAAAGAGCAAAAGACGGTAAAAACATTAGCAGTGTTCATTTGTACCCAGTAACAAATGGTTAAACCAACTGAAGTTCAAATTGAGTCCTTCCTCTGCTCTCTGCAGGTGCTGAAGAGGAAAGCCCTCACTGAGATATCTGTGGACTAGTCTGAAGCCCAATGTGATGGATTTGACACCTCGTAATCTTTTTGACTTCTTACCTTTTTTTTTTTTGGTCATGTCAGACTCTTTTCACAGAACCTGTTGGTCAGGAGTGGGTGTGTTAATGACAAAACCCTTAAACGACGCCATCAATGTTTTCATCCAATCGCTGCAGCCGACTCGATCAAAACAAGGAAGTAAAAAACGAAACCAAGAAAGTAAACTCGGGTAATCTCCTCTGTAGTTATACATTTCGCCCTATTCAGTCCTAGCAGTATTCGTTGTATTATCAACCCTAACAATGTGAAACTAAGCTAAACCTGGAAACGTACACCATAAAGCAAATATAATGAGGGACTGGAGTCTCGTTGTGCTGCCTCTGATCTTTGCAACTCTTTCCATCGCTGTTGCTTTCATTGCACACATAAATGGTATGTGCCTTTAACTACACTATATAACAACCTTATGAAGCGCTTATTTTACATTGCAAAATATATGGCAAAGGTTAATGCCATGGATTCTTACAGGATGTGGTTAAAATATACTTTTAGGGCGATATATAAAGATATATCTTATGCATTTGTTCAGTAGCTTTTATTATATTCTTATTTAAATACAACATGTATTTTAGGTCCTCATTTCTTGCGTGACACCGTAATTCCTTATTGATAAAGTAGGCTACAAGTTACAGCCACTGTTAGTCCTTTACAGCTTATCTTGTACCGTTTTTAATAATGCACATTGGTGAACCCTAGCGGCACAGATGGTACATTACACTGATTGTGTAACGCACTATATAACGCCGTTCCTTGTTGTCATTTAGGAATGCCGCTGCTCCTCCCGACCGCCCTTGGCGTCCTCTCTGCGGCCGGAATGGCTATCATCTGGAGGGATATCAGGTCCAAAGTGAAAGGAAACGGCCGAACAGCAAACAGCTTGGCGAGCCATTATTTGGCGTTGAAGGTTGTCGGCTGGTTGGGCAAGCGGCAGAGAAACAAACTTGAAGCCGACACGCGTGACGTAACGCGGGTGCAAGAGGAGACGCTTCTGAAGCGCTTGCGTAAAAACGCAGAGACGCTTTATGGAAAGCGCTATGAGTTCAGTTCAATTAAAGGTATGGAAGTGTTGAATTAAACTCTGACACAAGGATGACAGAGTGTATAGTTTGCAGTTTATTTCATTATTGGCCTGTGACAACGAATAACCTATGACAGACGTCATGCATAACAAATACTTGACATTGTGAAGTGTTTGACTGTAGTCTACTCAGCATTTGGTATAGAAAACAAGATATGAACTAAGGTATATTTGTATCTGTCAGCTATTAGTGAGAGAAATGCCTGTGAGACTATCTGTTGTGCTTGACTGCATGCCTTTAAGAGCAGATTTCGATTTTAGACTCATCCCAGCTCATTTCGGACCAATCAGGGCATCCCTTCGCTGATTGGTTTGGGGAATCCATCCGACCCGTCCGTCCATCCTTTGGGAGGAAGGGATCAGAGAGGGATGGATTCAGTGGCCTTTTTTTTAACATGCCACTGACAAACCTAAAGGGCGTGTCTTTCTCCCACAGACGTCAGCACGTTCCGTGAGCGCCACCCGGTGACCAGCTACGAGCATTACCGCGAGCTCATTGGGCGCGTGGCGGCGGGGGAGGACCGGGTCATCCTGGCGGAGCGGCCCCTGATGCTCGCCATGACGTCGGGGACCTCGGCGGCCAGCGCCATGCTGCTCAGCACCGGGGACACCAACTCTGAGTTCTTCACGCAGGTGGGCCTTCCACTCCCTCTCCACGAATTCACCACAAGTCACTTCTACTTTGGGATTCTAAAGTAGACTTTAATATCATACCGGGAAATCATGAGCACCAAACGTTTCAGGATCGGTTCTGCTCAAATTGTTTGTGCAGTACTTGAAGTTTCTGTATTTTGATAGTATGTTGTATTGTGTGTGTGTGTGTGTGTGTGTGTGTGTGTGTGTGTGTGTGTGTGTGTGTGTGTGTGTGTGTGTGTGTGTGTGTGTGTGTGTGTGTGTGTGTGTGTGTGTGTGTGTGTGTGTGTGTGTGTGCTGTCTGCAGGGTGTGTGTGTGTGTCTAGATGTGATGCGTAAGGTGTTTCCGGGGACCGACAGTCTCCAGCGCACCACAAAGTTCTTCTACAACCCCACTCTCCGCCAATCAGAGGCCGGCATTCCTATTGGTCCCAACTCTTCTAGCCCCGCCTCCTCACGGCACATGCTGAACCTCTACACCACCCCAGCACCCGCGTTCCAGGTAACACCCAGGTGACCCCCTCTGTAAGTGACACCCACCTCCCAGGTAACACCTAGGTAACACCTTGCCCATAAGGTGACCCCCACTGCAACAGGTGACCCCCACTTCCCAGGTAACACCTATTCATTCAGGTGACCCCCACTGCAACAGGTGACCCCCACTTCCCAGGTAACACCTATTCATTCAGGTGACCCCCACTGTAACAGGTGACCCCCACTTCCCAGGTAACACCTATTCATTCAGGTGACCCCCACTGTAACAGGTGACCCCCACTTCCCAGGTAACACCTATTCATTCAGGTGACCCCCACTGTAACAGGTACACCTTGCCCTTCAGGATCTTAACCTCCAGGGCACTTCACAGTGTGCAACCCGAGTAGCCTACCCGTCCTGTTGAACTGTTTTTAATTGTTTAACGTCCATTCTAGGTGCGTAATCTTGTGTGTGTAAAGTCATATGTCAAAGATCCAGTGGTACGGACTATAAGGGACGTTTGTGGAGTTTTTCGCACTTTCATGTGTGATATCTTTGGGCTTTTACTCCTGCCATGAGATCAGACTTGGCGTGGGCAGCTATCATTGCGTTATCCCCCGGGAGAACCGCCCTCAGCCGCAAGCTGCTGCTGAGGAAGAAGGGGTGGAAGCCGTAAACTTCCTCCACTACCAATGGTCCTTCTCTCTAACATGCAGTCTGTCCACAACGAGTTAGCTGAGGTGGAAGCGTTGGCCAAAATTCAAAAGCGAAGCGAAAGAAACCCGTCTTCTTGCTTTTACCCAAACGTGGTAACCGTAACACCATCGTGGTCCGGGAGACGATTTGTACCTCAGACATCAAACTGTTGACAATCTCACTCCGCCCTCACCACTTGCCTCGCAAATCCCAACAGCTGTTCTCTGCGATTGTTTACACACATCTACGAGCCAATGCATCCGCAGCTGCACAGCTGGGCTAGACTCAATTTGCCCGGATGCCTAAATGTATCCTCTGGGATTTTAAACATTGTCAATTTAACAAGACTTTGAGGATGTATGAACAGTATGTGGTTTGTGCCACCACACAAAATCACTCTATCACCGACCTTTGTTATGGTTCAGTGAGTGGTGCTTACAAATTCTTGCCCATGCCTTGATTCGGTGCATCCTATCACAACAGTGTTTATCTTATGCCTGTGTGCAAATCCTTCTTCAGGTGCCTTGAGCATGTGGAAAGAACAGTGAAGGGTTGGTCAGAGGACTCTTTTCAAGCGTGTTTTGACTGTACAGATTGGCTATGTTTTAATGATGCTTGTGATGACATTATGAACTATCTGATACCATCTCAATATACATCAACTTTTGTGTTGACTCAGTCATCCCAACCGAAAAGGTTGTTACTTATCCAAATAACAAGCCTTGGGTAGCAAAATGAAGTATAGGGAAAAGATAGAAATGCAACATAGCAGTGACAATCTTAGAGCAGCCTGGCAAGGGATTTAAACAATGGCCTGCATTAATTAATATGTAAATGAGAATAACAATCCATCATGGGCTGGATGATTCTGATTTGTCGAAAACAAATCACTTGTTTCCAAGTGTTCCAAGTGAGGGAAACACAATGTTTCCCTCTTTTTGAAAGTTTTGATGTCTTCATGCTTAGGGGGTCTCTTGTACCTCAGGATGATATTGTGATATCTCAGGAATGTGTCACAGCCCTCTTTAAGAGGGTGAGCATAAGGAAGGCTGCCGGTCCTGATGCCATCAGTGGGTGCGCTTTGCGCTATTGTGCTGACCAGCTTAGTGAGGGCTAAGCCGGACCACTTTAATACACTATAAAACATCCCAAAATCAAAAAGGCCCAAGGAATTAAATGTGTTTAGACCTGTTGCACTCACATCCCTTGTCATGAAAAAAAATGGAGAAGATTTAAAAGAAATGGTTGTCTCCCTCATTGATGGCAAAGTAGACCCCTCGCAGTTTGCTGACCAACTGGTAAAGGTGTGGAGGATGCAAAGCTCTTCATTCTCGACAGTATGCATAAGTACCTCGAGAAACCCACATCTCATGTGAGACCTTTATTCGCTGAGTTCTCTTCAGCCTTTAACAAGATGCAGCCTCGTATTTTGATTGAGCGACTTGCTTATTTTAAAATGACCTGATCAGCTTTTGGTGTTGCTTTTAGATTTTCTAATGGATAGAATCCAGCAGGTTTTGGGGATTGGACATACGTCCAACACCAAGGTCTCAAATACGGGCTCACCCCAGGGTTATGTCCTGTCCCCCCTGCTTTATATTATGTATACAAATAGCTGTGGGACGTCTCATGAGGGCAGCTACCTTTCGAAATTCTCTGACGACACCGCCCTAATGGCTCTTCTCAGATCATGATTGTGTCCTGCCTCTTCTTCGTCAAATGGTGTGATGATAACTTCCTTGACCTTTACGTGTCAAAAACTAAGGAAGGAATTATTGATTTCTAGCTAAATAGTAACCAATCAAAAGCCAGCTTTATACATGGCGACACTTACCCTTCAGGTGACACCCACTTAAAACAGGTGACACCCAGGTAACACCTTACCATTCAGGTGACCCTCAATGTCCTGACCCGGCTCCATCCCCACTCCCGTCTCTCCCTCTGTCAGGTGCCCAGTGAGCGGGACGCCCTGTATCTCCACCTCCTGTTCGCTCTGAAGGACCCCAGTGTCGGCACCCTGGAGTCCAACTTCTCCTCCACCCTCTTCTACGCCTTCACCACCTTGCAGGTACAGGAGGCGCTTGTCTTCACACGGTCATGACACATACACGAATATATATATATATATATATATGTATATATGTTGGTCTAAGGGACCAATGCAGACAATTATTTCTTTAAGTGGTCTAGTATTGAGCGAGAACGCTGCATCCGTAATCCACATAAACCCGGATGCAATGTAACCCTTCAATGTAAGCCTTCTAAAAGTGCTTGTTTTTGCCACTGATAGTCTCCGATTATATTCTATCATTATGGAAAGGATCACTGGATCATGGTCTAGTTCTTGTTGTGTCCAACCAAGTCTTGCTCAAAGAGAGTTTGGACTGTATGGACCGGAGAGTGGCTTGAGAGTGAGCGAGATGGAGTGCCATGTATCTCAGGACTACAGGTGGGACTCCTGGGGTCCCTACAAGGCGTATCGCCCAGAGGGCATCAGCAGGTTTAGCCACCACCTCCCATGTTTAATCAGGGGAACTGAACGGCGTACCGGGATGTGATGTCCCCGGTACCGCAGGAGCGGTGGCAGGAGCTGGTGGAGGACGTGGACGTGGGCAAGCTGAGCCCCTCGCTGGGCCTGGAGCCCCAGCTGAGGTCGGCGCTGAATCAGCTGCTGAAGCCGGACCCGGGGAGGGCTGCCCAGCTCCGAGCCCACTTCCAGCAGGGCTTCCGGGGCATCGCCAAGCGGCTGTGGCCCCGGCTCAACCTGGTGCTGGCCGTGGACTCCGGATCCAACCAGATCTACGGGGAGATGCTGAGGGACCACTACTGCCAGGGCGTGGACCTGTACTCCCCCTTCTACGCTGCCACGGAAGGTAGGAGGAACCCACCCCCGGACCAAACCCGGCTGAGCTCATCATGTAGAATACCTTCCATGATGAGGGAACCGCACTAGTTCATGTCACAGCTGCGGCTCTAGGAAGAAAAATAAGAAGTAAAAATCGAGAAAATAAAAATGCAATCACAGAATACAGAACACACACATAAATACAGTAAGGCAAACCTATTTAAATATAGAGAAAAATGTACTTGGGAAGAATGATACGTAGCACACCCATATATATATATATATATATAGTGGCTCAAAGAGCGACTGCAGTTCCACCCAATATAACCGTTTGGGTGCCGGTGGGGCCCCTGCAGGTTTGATCGGGGTGAACCTGTGGCCCCAGGTATCCCCCAGGCGCTACCTGCTCTGCCCACGCTCCATGTTCTGCGAGTTCCTTCCGGAAGCCTGCCTGGAGGCGGAGCTTCCCCAGCCGCTGCTGATTGGAGAGGTGGAGGAGGGGCGGAGCTATGAGCTGGTGGTCACCAACGCCTCAGGACTTTACAGGTCGGTGGGTTGGTTCCTTCAGCTGTCGGTCAAGGTTTGCCACAATATAATCATAAAGGTGTACTGTAGCAATGTCCATGCCAGACTCCACCTAGGTGGCTTTTACAGGGCTCCTCCAAAACAAGGACTCAGGCTGGTGATGTTGGAACCGGTTTATTGCCACGGTTGAGTATTATATACAGCGCAGGAGGTGTAACGTGCTGCCAATGACGGAGATCACCCCGAGTGCGTGTGGAGATGGCTGGTTTAACCTGTGCACACTGATTGCTCAATGCGCAACAGGTGTGCAGCCCCACCCAGCCCCAGAGTCCAATCAGTCTGACTCGGGCCAGGTGAGGCTGCTTTAGCCAGCCATCATCCACACACACTCCATATGTACGCACAATTACTTTTGCATGAACCCACAGATTTCTAGCTTCGTGGGACCATCCTAATCTCAGTTTCTTCAACAATGTAATATATGTGCAAATCAGTTGCTCCCCAACCAAGGCCAGACCGATATTCATTGTGAAACGCAAACGTGGATGTGGGGATGGTCTCGCAAGGCGAATGGGTTTCACTACATCCACTCAATACTTGCTAACTGTAAAAAACCAACCTCAGGTACCGGCTGGGAGACGTAGTGAAGGTGGTCGGATTCCACAACCAGTGTCCAATCATGGAGTTTCAGTACAGGTACGCAAATCTCACATACGTACACACACACGCGCGCGCACGCACACGCACAGACCCAGAAACACACAGGGCCAAAGCGCGCCAGACCTCAGCTGTTTGGAAGAAGGTTTTTAGAAGTTGACTCTCAAAATGTAGTGATATAGACCTATAGAAATGCATGCAGGGTTCTCAACATCTTGATCCGTTATCATTTGTTTGTTACAATAAGTTATAACTATACAAGCCTAATTGAAAAGGGTAATGAATAAATTAAAATTAACTAATTAAAAGGTAATGAAGCGCACTGCAGTGATATTCGCTTGCAAAAAAAAGCAGGCCGTTGAAAGAGGACAGATTTCTGTCTTTCAAATTAGTCTTGTTCTAATGTCTGGAAATTAGAAAATATCTCACACTTTTGGATCGCTGATATTGATTTTCACTCGTTTATGTGTGAAACGTTGGCCAATGTGTAAACAAGATTCAATCACTCATCCGATCCAGCACATGTGCGTGTGTATGTAGCTTCCCATTCCAGATTTATATTTATTTTATATTGTAACCCGTGTGTGTGTACGCCAGGCGTGGCCAGATGCTCAGCCTGCGTGGGGAGAAGGTATCTGAGGTGGTGTTTCTGGAAGCTCTGAAGCAGGCCTTGGTCCAGTGGCCTGGGGCTCAGCTGGTAGACTACTGCTGCGCCGAGAGCGGCATTCTGGGTAAATGAGTTTAATCAAGCTATATTCCTGATTCGTTGTTAGCCAAACTGATAAGGTCTTGCTGGAAAGAAGGAAAGAACCAGCCTGGCTATCGTCTCAGAAAAGCTGAAAGGGAGAATAAGATGTTGTTGTTTTTGTTAAGCTTTTCAATTAGTAATTGTTTTGGTTTAGGTTTTCTTCTAGAATTTGTTTAGTTTTTGCTGTTTGCTTAGAAATTGTTAGATTTAGATAAGGGTTTAGGTAAGATCTCTCCATCTCTGCAGATGATTGCTACTTTTCTGATAATATGACTTTTAAAATTCAACACAACCAATCATGAAATAGGAGCAGAGTCAAAGCACAAGACACAAGAATAAAATCATTTGACATTCAGAAGCTGATTTTTCTTTCTTTTTTCCCCCTGTTATCCTTTGAGCTTCGGTTTCAATTTGTAAACTTGGTTTAAAAACTCCACTGTAGATACTGAATGTGTGTGACAGTTCTGTGTGTAGGTCTTAATGTGAGTGAGTGTGCTTCCCTGTGGGTGTGTAGGGGACTCTGTAGGCGGCTGGGACCCTCACTACCAGGTGTTTGTGGAGCTGAAAGGCCTCAGGAACCTGACGGAGGAGCAGCGCTATAAGGTACATAATGTTTAACTTCACTTTATATTTCATTCTTGTCTTTCACTAAAAAAAATGCAATCGCCCCGAAATATCACAACGTAGGGTCGGGTTGATTGTCCAGAACCCATGTCACCACCATGTCGGTGTAGTTATACAATATTGTTTCGCAGCTCGTACATGAATGAATACCATTTCCAATCACCAACACAAACACGGCAATGGAACCAATCCCAAAATAAAAGCGCCACGGCCATTTTTCTAAATTAAAAAGCCCTTCGTGGGACTGACCAGACAGAGTGTGGTGTCCTCACTGTGTCCTGGTTCTGGTCTCCAGTTGGACCGCTGTCTCCAACAGGTGTCGGCCGTCTACAAGTCTTTCCGGGTCAAAGGCAGCATTGGACCGATGAGGGTGCAGTTGGTGGCGGGGGGGGCGTTCGCCCAGCTCAGGAAGCGCATGATGGAACACTCCGGCACCTCACCCAACACGTTCAAGATGCACCGCGTGCTGCGCAGGAAGGACGACGCCCACTTCCTGTTGGGGAAGACCGTTTCCTGAGTCCGCCGCGGAAGAGGAGATTGAGGTCAGAGCGTCTGGCCGGAATGTCAGGACGCAAACAAAAACAATTCATGAACACTGGCGTTGGGATTCCTTGAAAACCTACAACTTCGATATTCCAGGACACTGAGTCGTAATAACAACAACAATAATATAGATTCTTTTTCATGAGACCTGAAGCACTTTATACAGAATGAAGGTTAAATGTTGAGGGTCCAGTGTTACGTGTCTGTACAGGGGATCCCCACGGCCGTCCCGGCCCTCAGAAGGACGTCCTGGGGACGTTTGTGACCTACTGGGGGAACGGAGAGTGGGGAGACTGGTGTGACGTGAGGGGGGATGTTGACAGACTGGGAAGCGGGAGGGAGATTCGGAAACACAACACGCGTAGAAGAACGTAGCGTGGCTGAAACGGATGTGTCAAATATTTATAACTAATACCAACGTTTGTGTGGAATTTAAATGGCATATTAAGGACTACAGAAAAGCAAATATTGTGTGGGTTTGACTTTGCTCTCATCAGGTCATACCTGTTCAGCTTGGTCCAGTATTTGAATAAAGCTGTAGGTTCGATTGAGATTTGTAAAGAGAGCGTTCATATAAAAGCAGAAGAGAGGTTTTGACGGGGAAAGGCCCCTCCCTCTCAGCTCCCTTCCTCCCTACCTTTCTCCACCACTGAAGTGTGACATTTCATGCACCTCTGATGGAGCTATGATAACGCTGTGTGCGCACATGTGATTGATCATCAAGATGGATTCCCCTAACGAATCAGGGAAGAGATGCAAAATTGATGAAATGTAAATTGGCTCATACAGAGGCAGGCAGTCAGCTAGAACAGATATTGTCACAGAGCACTTCACTCACTAATAGCTGACAGACGGCTGTGGCATTGCAAACGTGTTTCTAATGGCTATGGCCTTTCTAATTTAAACTCAAATCACAGCCCTTAATTATTAACTAAAACCCCTTTATAGCGTTGGTAAGAAACCGGCATCTTTTTTTCTTTAACTTCCTTACGTAACCCCATTGCAGGCCAGCAGGGGGCGCCTGTGTCACATACAGATAAATGATCAGCTCACCAACACGAGATAACTTGGGACCTGGAACTTCTCCTTATTTCTTACATAATACCACATAGTAACAAGATATCGGTCAATGTGCATTGGTGCAGAAGGTGAGGGTATATCATCTAGAATATATTTCTTACTCTGGAATAACAATCTCTTCCATTTTCTAGTTTTTGAACCAAGAGGGGAAAAATGGATAACGATGCAGTAAAAGAAGGTCCCTGTCTGCTCATATGACAGATGGAGGAGTTGAATTAGCGAGTTGAATCAGTGCTTAACACACGTCTGCCTTCCCGCAGACTTCTTTCATCCGGCTGTGTTGTTGTAAGTGGTTTTCTTCTGTCCTGCAGGTCTGTGTGATCACAAAGTGGGCTAATATTTTTAGCCCGCGTCCTATTTCAGCGGCGAGGCAAGGCGGTGTGATTACTCCAAACGGGAGAGAGTGAGCGCAGCTTAATTGGTGAAACCCACACCAACACGATACCTTTCACGGACACTGGGCTTGACTTATGACCGTCTTGATCTGAGACACATGCATCCTAATTGGAAAGCAAGTCCAATTAGTGATAGAATATTGAAAAATGGCCGAACGATCTATTCAGCATGATCAGCAGTATTGGCTCGTTCATTTAAAATTGTAATAATTTTACTGACAAACTAATTTAACGGAGGGTTGTATTGAAGCCTCCGGAGCAGCGGGTCTATATTATTATTATTTCTTTGTGCAATTGCTGCATTTTCATTGGCTCAGCTGGTGCCGTGTGACGTCACAAATATATATATGCGACTCATTTTGGCCAATCAGAAACAGCTTTCAACTGCTGTCTCTGTATTGGTGGGATGAGGATTTTAAAGCATGCATGTGTTGGACAGTGTTATGGTTCGAAGTCACTTGACTGGGGGTTTCTGCTCAATCAGGGATCTAGTGGTACCCATCTCTGTCAGTCATTTGTTAGTCTTGAACCACACAAAGCTCGGAGAATGGCTGATTTCTCAATGACTTTGCACGGTAAGATCCTCCGATGCAGGTCAAGGTTAGATGAATGAAGGCTCAGTCACTCCACAGCTTATTCAACACCATTATCACTTATTGTGACCACTATTACCACACAAAGGATTACGGGTACACGTTCCCATAAACCCTATTTATGTGTGTGTCCTTAATTTACAAGGACTTAATTTGCTTCATTTTGGAGGCAATTCTGCCTGGGTCCATATGTTAAACTTAAAAGTGTTATAGAAAACAGGTCAAAACATATTATGCTGCAGGTTCAACTAAATTGAGGTTCTGACAAATGTGCATGCCTTGCAATTTTCCCAGGTATGGCTTAAAGAAAGTTTGCTACCAGTACACGGCACAAAGTACATCGGCACCAGCTGTGATGCTAAAACTGGACTCGTTTTAATCAAACCAATCATCTTCAAGATAATTTTATGAATAATACAAACTTTTCTAGCTAGCGGTTAAGAACTTAGAATAAATAAACAAAAGTTTTCCAATAGTCTAATGAAAGCAAACTATTTGTGTTTGTTGCACTTTTGTATTTGTGTCAAAGAACAAATACAGAGCACTATGAAGTCATGAATTCTGGGCTACTCTGCTGCTGCAGGCTCCGGGTAGCGTCGGCTCCGGGTGGCAGTTTGTGAGCATGTTTAATGGATCGCCCTCTTTATTAGTGACAAGCGGAGATGGGTGCAGTACAAGGAGAAAGGACAATGAGGGAGCATTAAATATGGATGGTGGTGACGGGGATGCCCGGACCTGACCAGAACCCGAGAGGAAAAACATTCCTCTCTGTCAGCAGGTCTGTCTTCATCGCTCCTCTCTTTCACTCGCCTGCGAACGCTTGTCAATGTGTAGCTCACCTGCCGGGGTCAGAGTTGACTTGCACTTGACCGCTTCCTGAACTTTGTACTATCCTTCTCGTCCTTATTTTCCCTTGTCTGTCTTTACTCTTTATTAGCTATCTTTCTGGGTTTTTCTGGTTTTCTTTTCCTCAGGGCTATTTGTGTGCCTATATGTTTATTTCCCTCTATAATAGTGCCTTTTCTATTTTTGATTATCTTTATTTCCCTTGCTCCCTCTCCCCTCTAGCTGTCTCATAACGATTAAAACAATTATTTCTCTCTTTCGCTTCCTCTTTTTTTTCTGTTCTTTCTCCATCTTACCCCTGGATTTTTACCTTCGCTCTGATCATTTATCTTCCTCTGCTTTGTCTTGTTACGGCTCTCGTCAGCTCTTAATCATTAGGTCAGCTTGTATATATGGAACCTTTCATCCTTCACCATTTTGTTCCATAAAACATTACCATAGAATATCTATTGTTGTAAATCAGCAATCTGCCGTGACCCCATATGCATTTCAGGCAACCAAGTGGGATCAGGAAACACTGAGTAAGGAGATTAGAGGTGAGGTGTGTTGCTCAGCGGCACACTGACACAGCAAGGAGCAGCCGAGGGGAACCATCAACCCTCTGATTGAACACCTCCTCTACATGCCTGTAGCCAGCTATGAGGTCCCCTACCCTATCCCCCACCTCCTCTTTCCCCACCTCCTCTCACCCCTACTTCCCCTCTGCCCCACCTCCCTGCTCCTCGAGACTCTCTCTTACATCTCCTCTCCTCCACCCTCTCACCTACCTCCCCTCTCCCCCGCCCTCTCCCCTACCTCCCCTCTCCCCCACCTCCCCCACCCTCTCCCTTCTCCACCACCTCCAACTTAATCTTAAACTACAAACCATCCTCAAATTGTTTAGAGATGAACATCCCTGTGGCGTGACACAGATGTTGGAGTCTAGTGGGATAATATTCATTGGTGACACACTCTGTCTAGTTTTAGGGTGGTAATGTTTAGTGCTTCTAGAAAAAAAAAAGTATTTCTGGCCATTGCCGGACAGATCATTCTAAATCGTTTCCTTGGGGACGTCGACAAAATAACAAAAACAAAGATGTTTTGGATTTCCTTTACAAGCAAACAACCGTTCATTTTTATTTATTTTGCGCCCTATGTCACCGAAAGTTGGGTCAACACGATGTGTAGCCTGCTTGCTCTAGAAATAAATAAAATAAAGACGGTGTTCAATTGGAGGTTCTCATGAAGACAAATCACGCTTGATCCACTTAATCCTCTCTTCTAAGCCGCTTGACTCTTAATTCTCTCTCTCTCTCCCCGTATAGAGAGGGAGGAACACCGAATGAATGCTGTGACTTAAGCCCTGTCTTTGAACATGTGTTCGAGGAAGCGCAGAAGCAACATAAATACTCTGCTGCTGTTTTACTTCCACGACATATCTAGGCCTGTAATGATGTCATTACGTGTGTGTGTGTGTGTGTGTGTGTGTGTGTGTGTGTGTGTGTGGCCGTGTTCAATCTCTCTCTAAAAAACCAACTGCATCAGATCTGGAGTATTGTAAATTAGAATATCGCTAATCCTACTGGATGCTGCTCATTGCTGAAAATGCTGAAGTAAAAACGACTGTGGCTTGTCTGTCGGTTGTGTAATTTATGTGTCATATTAGTAATATTGAATGTCTTTATTTGTATGATATAATATGCATGTATACAACAAAATGAGCGTTCTACCTTCTCCTTTGCCCCACCAAGCGCACCTTGCATCTTGAGTGCCACAGTGCGGCTATGTATGGATTGGGTTCTTTTGAAAGACAATAGAAGAAAAACAGAATAGGGTCATGGTGGACACAATGGGAGTCATTGATGGAAACGCAGGTAATCCATCTCTCAGCCTATAGCAGACAAGCACACAAACCTCAGCGCTGATAACACCACGGTGTGGTGTAATGGCACTGTCACACATGCATGCACGCGCACCACCGCACACACATGCACGCATGTGCACACACACACACCTGTGGTGTAATGGCACTGTCACACATGCATGCACGCGCACCACCGCACACACATGCACGCATGTGCACACACACACACACACCTGTCCCCATCTTTTTGGCATCCTTTCGTTCCCCTCTCCTCTCTCCCCTCCCCTCCTCTCCTTCCTCACTCCGCAACACAGATGAGAACAGGTTTCTATAGTGAGTGCAGAGCGAGGGAAAGCGAAGGCTCCAATTGGCTGAGCTGTGACGAGTGGATGGGGAGAGAGAGAGAGAGAGAGAGAGAGAGAGAGAGAGAGAGAGAGAGAGAGAGAGAGAGAGAGAGAGAGAGAGAGAGAGAGAGAGAGAGAGAGAGAGAGAGAGAGAGAGAGAGAGAGAGAGAGAGAGAGAGAGAGAGAGAGAGAGAGAGAGAGAGAGAGAGAGAGAGAGAGAGGCTTAAGAAGAATATTTTCAGTCTATCCCCGGTCACATCGTGTGTCAGAGATGAGGAACAGACAAAGAGGCGGAGAAGAAAAACAATGCTGAATAATAAACATGAGGATTTCTTCTGGATTTTTCCTCTCCCTGGACCGGCAGCAGATGGAAATCCCGCTGGTACAACAGGATAACTTCTGCTGAAGATGAGGGATGGTGGATTGTCTCTCTCTCTCTGTGAATGACAGGGACTGGGACTGAATGGACATCTGAAGTCATTGGGGTCAGCTGCAACACTCTAGCCGTTCTTTCACTGATGCGGCTCTGCTGGACAAGACCACCAAGCGTATTTGGAAACAAACCCCTGGGCTGAAACTAACTTTTGTCTGACTTAACCGTTCAGTGTTTGCACGTCCTCTCCGCGCAACGCATGGGGCTGGGCTACGAAGGAAGGGGTGCTGCCACTGCTGCTGCTGGTGGTGGTGGTGGTGCTGGTGTTGGACTTTAGATGTGTGTCCCCCCTCCTCCTCCTCCTCCTCCTCCTGGCAGTAGTCTCTCCTCAGCCTCCGGACCCCCTGGGCCTCCCGGTGATGGTGTGAGCTGCGGGTGGATCGTGGACCACCACCACCACCCTCTCCCGGGTCAACGTCATGCCCGTGATGAAGGGGCTCCTGGCCCCCCAGAACACCTTCCTGGACACCATCGCCACGCGCTTCGATGGCACCCGTGAGTACGCATCCTCTGCTCCCGACAAAATAACGAACCCACCCTCCCCACCCGCCCAGCCTCTCTCGTAGTCGGGGCGAAACGCCAGCCCAGGTACTTTCGTTTTGGCACGATGTCTCTGATCAATTTGGCTCCATTCCTTATTTACTTTTAGGAGAGCTTATTTTGATACAGCTGTATGCCGAATGTTATCTTAAAAACGATCATATTCAAACAAACAAAAAAGCAAATACAGATTAAAACGTAAACCTACAATTCAAGGTTATTTAGTGAAAAGCCAGATAGAACCGACACAATGTATGCGTTTCCTTTTCCTCATCATTGCCACAAAGACATGTCACCCTAAATCCTGTTTAGGGTGACATTAGACTCATACGTTGCAAAACAACCCATCAATTATTATTTTTTTTTTATTGAAACCTTGCTTGAGAGAGGTGCCTATCGCCCCTCAGATATCCCATTCAACCACATCCAACCGCGGTTGTCTTTCCCTCGCAGACTCTTGTTATTTCGCAAGCAAACTGTTTTAAACATGGCCATTAGGCCGCGGCGCTGTCTGCGAGCGCTGTGTGTCTTTGTTTTGAAACCTGTTGCTCTCCTGCGGGAGGAGCCTTCTATACCAGTGCCAGGGGACGGCTGTGTTTGTGAGCGTGTTGACTCTGCCCACTCTCTCCCCTCCCCAAGCATGCCTCAAACCAGCCCACCGCTACGCCGTTCATCCTCTCACTACAGTATGTTATGGAGGGGTGGGAGTATCATTTGAGAGTCTGTTATTCCGGCAGATGCTAGAAAGATCTCCACCGAGATTCACCACACACACCGTGTGGTGCGGGTATGAATTGAAATCAGCTATGACTTGAATTCATCTGTGAATGTCATTTAGGTCTGAATTAAAATCAGTTGATAACATCGAATTTAGTTCTAGCAATAGTACTGGGTTAAGTAGTTTAGTATTGGGTTAACTAGGTTAGTACTGTTTTAGTATTGAGTAATGGGTCAACTAGGTTAGTACTAGGTTTACTGGTTGAGTACTGGGTTAACTGGTTACTTCCGGGTTAGTACTGGGTTAACAAGTTTAGTACTGGGGTAACTAGGTAAGTACTGGGCTATTATTGGGTTAACTGGGTTAGTACTGGGTTAGATTTGGGGTTAATTAGTTGAGTACTGGGTTAGTTTAGTACTGGGAATACTAGTTGATAAAAGGGTTAACTGATTACCTCTGGGCTAATAGTGGGTTTACTAGTTTAGTTCTGGGCTAACTAGGTTAGTACTGGGCTTACTAGTTTAGTACTGGGTTAACTGGTTACTATTTATGGCCCATCAAGCTGCCCGTTTCACCCTTCCACTAGTGTCAAGCCCAAACCGCCCAATCACAGCTCAAGTGCCACCCGATTGGCCTGCCAAACTGTTAGGGTCATCCTCCAGGCGCTCTTGTAAAAAGAAGGTTCACAAGAGAGATGGGAAATTGAGGCTAGTATTGGGTGTACCAGTTAAGAACTGGGTGAGTACTGGGTAAGTACTGGGTTAACTAGTTTAGTACAGGGTTCAGTCAGTTAGTTGTTTAGTACTCCGTTGATTAGTACTCCGTTGATGATTTGGCTTACTACTGTGTTGACTGGGTTTCAAACTGGGTTAACTGGGTTTAGTACTGGGTTAACTGGGTTAACTGGGTAAAAGAACAGAATCCAACCAAATATTTAAATCAAAGCACAGTGATGAGGATGAGCTGATCCGTCACAGCCTGCTTTGGTTCCTCTTTAGATGCTCTTTATGTTGACCGTTAAACCATGATTTCCACGATGGCCTTGTTGTTTGTTGGGGGTCAGGAGAAGCCAGCCGCTACCAGCAGGACTCGCTGCATTGCAAGCAATCTGCCATTATCATTATTATTTTGTGCCCCCCCCCCCCCCCCCGAGCCGATTTCAAAAGTACCACGAAGCTTCAGCTTTTGAGGAAAAGAAAAACCAGTGGCAAGCTGCCCGCATCTTTAAATAGCATCCTCCCGTTGCCGCGGAGACAGGTCCCGCCACATGCGATGGACAAGGCTTAAACGTTTGGGGCGTTTGAGAGAGAGAGAGAGAGACGGAAACACTTTGCCGCGTCAACTAATCGTTACGGACTAGACTTTTCGTGCATGTGCAGCTGCGCTTTTGTTTTGTAAAAGGAAGCGCGTGAATGGACCGAATCTGGCCGTTTGCAGAGCATTCTTTAGTTGAATTGTTTCTGAGGCTGCGATTTGGTGACAGCACACTTTTAGAAACATTGGCAACACTTCAACCTCCTTAAGAGAGACAGAGCTGTCTTTTAGTTTGGTGGGGAACTATCCGTCAATAGCTTTCAATCCAGCGGTTTTCTTCTTCGTCTGTGCTTTATTCCTTGACATGGACGTTGGCTTTCTGTATTATGTACTTGTGTATTTGAACTGTCTCTCTTTTAATTCCATATGAAGACTATAAAAATATCATTTTCCACACCTAAATCACACATAAAACCGATTTAACAGCCAGATCCTTACTATTGTATAGAATAAACAATACTACTACTACTGCTACTACTACTACTACTGCTGCTACTACTACTACTATACTACTACTACTACTACTACTACTACTACTATACTACTACTACTAATACTACTGCTACTACTGCTACTACTACTACTACTGCTACTACTACTACTACTACTACTACTACTACTACTGCTACTACTGCTACTACTACTGCTACTACTACTACTACTACTGCTACTACTACTGCTACTACTACTACTACTGCTACTACTACTGCTACTACTACTACTACTACTACTGCTACTACAACTGCTACTACTTCTACTACTGCTACTGCTACTACTACTACTACTACTACTACTACTACTACTACTACTATACTACTACTGCTACTGCTACTACTACTACTACCACCACTACCACTACTTCTACTGCTACTACTACTACTACTACTGCTACTACTACTGCTACTACTGCTACTACTACTACTACTACTGCTACTACTACTGCTACTACTACTACTACTACTACTACTACTACTATACTACTATACTACTACTACTACTGATACTACTATACTACTACTATACTACTACTACTACTACTGCTACTACTGCTACTACTACTACGATATTCAAAAGTTAACATGGAAAATGTATGTTATTTTACAACAAAATGTCCAATATATTTATATAATAGCTATTGTAGTGTAGTAATAGCTCCATATATAAGGTCTTTTAGGTCCCCACAGCCAATCAGGCTCAACATGGATCCAATGTAAAGTCATGATTAAAGTTACCACAGGCTACAATCAATATTGATGCGCTGTTCTAAATGGATTATTGAAATGGTGGAAGAAAGCTGTGAATGATAATTATAATTTAATTAAACATTGCAACACTAAAGAAAGGGGTGGATGTCGTATTTAGCAGCATATACAATATGAAGTAGAATCCATTTACTGACTGGATTGACTACACACAAAAAAAATGTGGACCACTAAACATCACCATTCAAATAATAGATAACAAACAACACAGTGCTTTCAGATAGCAGTAGACAAATATGTTTACGTGGGAGAAATAGCCCCTTTCTCCTCTCCATTAGGCTGCAAGGCGAGGAGAGAACATGAGGAAAATGGTTGCGTGTATAGCTCAAGGCAAAATCCGGATTTCTGCTATGTTCAGTCTTTGTGTGTGGGTGTTTGGATGTGTGTGTGGTTGTGTGTATGTGTTTCACATGCCTAACAATGCTCCATAAACTGCTGAAAGGCAGCATTTTCTCTGTTTCCTCACCGAAAGGTCAGAGTTCACATGCATCCGTGGTAAGCACATATGGCGTTGACAGACATTCAGATATTTCTTTTTCTGTTGACCTTTCCTTGACTTTTACTGTCTGAGCGTGTGCAACTGTTTGCAATTTGAACATCTGACACCGCCCCCCACAACTTCACCCACCCCCGGCCCCTTGAGGACAACCTAAGGCTCAGGGGCCCGATGGTGGTGGGTGGGGGAGTCTGGGTCCTGGTGTGTGTGTGTGTTTGTTTTGTTTTGTGTTGGGGGGGGGGAATCAGAAAGACTGCACCTGCCAGAGGGCTTTGTAAACTCTGCGCCGAATGTCCTGATGGAGACGAGAGAGGAGAGAGTGGGGAAGGCAAGAGGATGGGGGAGAGGAGGAGGGGGGAGACAGAGGATAGGAGAGGCAAGGAGAGAGAAGCCATTGTGTGTCCTTCTTTCACCTAATTGGCTTTCTTAAGGCCAGGGGAAATGTATCTTATCCATCTGTCTGTCTGTATTACATGTATTTTATTTGTATATCTCTGTATAATTTAATATTTCTTTCATACAATGCCAGTGAAAGAATAGATACAACCTTAAATTATCTTCCAACTAAGGTAAGGAATTTATGTTAGAAGCATTTTTTGTCATAAATTGTCTTTACATTCCAACATCAATCAATTAATCAAATGCTTTGACAAAAAAAAGAAATAATCCAGTATCTGTGGCTGTTGCAGGCCTGTTATAAGCCCGTCCAATACCAGAATTAAATCATTTGATCGCTTCCCTGTCTACCTACCCAGCTACCTGCACGCACTCTGCCCGTGCACTAATTGCGCATAACCAGTCTTCCACAAGGCTAGGCAGACCTCTTGCTAAAGCTAGCGAGCAAGTCACGTGTTTTGGGGGCGTGTCTTTGGAGGGAGGCTTGAAGGGATGGGTGGGATTTCTTCAGGTGGATACTTTCAAAATCTAGCCTACTCTGGCTGCTTTCTCCAAAATTGCCTACCTTATTAAGACTCCATACCTCAACTCAAGGTGCTGTAGGTTGGAGATTTGAGAGCTATATATTTTAGTGTAGTGCCAAAGTCCCAAAGCGAGCCGTCGGCTATTAATGAGTGGGCTTTTCATCATGCGTCCTTTTTGTCCTGCGTGGGTGGTAGCTTGCGTCTTTTTTTTTTTTTATCTTGCATGGATGGGCACTCGCATCTGTAGTCTAGAAAGTCATTTTTCCCCCACGGTTGGGGTGGAACCCCAGCAGGCCCTGTAACATGGCTTGCACACGCACACACATAGCGGCGTTCCCACCCAAAGTACCCCTAACCTTTAGTCCCAGGAATTTGTTTTCAAGGGACTAAAATGTTCCTTCAGCCTTTTGTTATCTGCGTGTGACAAATGTGACAACACGAAAAAGTAACCCTCGCTAGTGAAAAATACATTAAGCCCTCAACCTCCTACAGCCCAAAGTGAAGACGAGGTTATGCGCTGGCTTTGCACCAAAATATCCAATGCATTTAGAGGATTCAATTATAATGAAGTTTCACTGTTTAATCCAAGTGTTAAATAGTGTGGCGATCGACAGCTTGCGGATGAGGGGGATTATGAAAAGTGGGTGTGCATTTGGAGCGTTCTTTAATACATCCATGTTTTGGAGACGTTCGTTTTTGAGGTTGTTTCCCTGTTTTAGAACTAAAATTAGCCTATCACTCTTTCGATGAGTGTATCCAAAACAAAACTGTTAAGATACAACTGCACACCGTCATTTTACCAAAGCAGCCTCTATTCAATACGTATAACAGATAGCGATAATCATAGGTCTATGAATGTAGTTTACCACTATGGATGCAATAAGAGGACTGCGTTTGATTTACTGCCTGTCGAAGCGAACAAATAATGTTTGTTGCTGCAGATGTTTAAAAATGGCAGCTGAAATATAATGTACCAATCAGAAATGTTCAGTGCAGCAAGCCCCACCCCCAAAGTTCCTTTTAGTTGGAAAGTACTACCCCGCGAACAGGGACTTCCAGCTCCTCCAAGGGTCCAAGTTCCTGGGGAAAGTTCCCGAGGTGGAAACGTGGCAGTACATGCAAACACACGTGCATGAATGAGGCTACGTGTTTCCGATCTAAACATAAAGAGCTTGTATGTATGTATGTATGTATGGTTATTGATCTATAATTGGTTGTGTTTAAAAGTTATACAAAAAATATTAATATGAACCCCATTGTTCAACTAAAGTCAGGTTGTGTCGTAAACAATAAGGCACAATTAGCACCCTTGCTTTTCCACAAAGGCCTTTCACATAGGAATGAATCTATCTCATAAAAAACACAAATCAATAAAAGACAATTATACAAAAGACAAATGGACAATGGAATTATAAGAAGACAAAAACTAATATCTCAACATACATACATACACATATATATATATATATATATATATATATATATATATATATATATATATATATATATATATATTATTTATTTAATTACATTTTCAATATAAGGTTGCCACAAACAGTAAAACTTTGTCTCCAGCACGCTGGAAAAAATGAACTTGAGGCAAGTTCTGCAGCACCTGGTAGGGGCCGGGTCATTAGGGACCAGGGTGGGGTTCAATGTGGTGGAACATTTTGTGCATGTCTTAACTTGTAAATGGCCTGTCGTGTGAAATAGGTCCATGTGTTATATTGGGCGGCATCCTACGAGTGGCCATTCCCTTATTCACAGTATGTTATCTCAGTCAGCTCGAAGGTATGGCCTTTCATGATGAATGCATTCCCACACCTCATGTTTGCATGCTGACCAAAATGTGATGTTTAAACGACCACCCTCTGAAGATAGCTTCCGAGAGTGCTCAGGCAAGCGACTGATGGCTGCGTTGTGCGCTCTCTCATTCAGCTGAATGAAATGGCTATAAAAAGTTTCCAGTGATTTATGCTCACAAAATTATCTCCGGGAGAGGTCAGACCCGCTGGCTCCCCAGCGAGAGGGGCTTGCTGGCTGGGTTCAGGGGGGAAGCAGAGAGCTGTGGAGGTCCTGCCTGGAGGTGCCTGGTTGGTGATTAATTCTTGAAGATAATGAGAGCGTGTGAGAGAGCATGTTCACCAAAACATTCACTGTGCTCTGGAGGTTTGCCTCATGTAATTGTGCTGATGCACTCGTTTACTTGGAGAAGAGGCAGTGACACAACATTGGAAATGGTCCAATTGGATTCAGGTGTGGTTATTATACAAGCTTCAGTTCCTGCAGCATAAGATCCCTCCTCGGTGTTGTGTGTGTACCTCTCCAATAAATACATTCCCCGGGGTTGAGGTGTGCATTTCTTTTGTAAATCTTTGACATACCTAGAGTCCGATGTGCCTCTCTGAGCCTCGCCTGAAAAGGCGATCCATCTCAAGGACTCTTCCTTATCGCTACTCGGTTTTCATATTTCTTTCTCCCAGTGGTAATATATATTGTTATTTTGGTTTGATTGTTGTCTTATTTAAATCTGGGCCTATGAAGCGCAATAGCTATGAAGCTACTCTGCACTCTCTCCTGTTGTTTTTTATTAAAGTAGGTTGTGTAGCATTTTGACTTTTTTGCAACTGCTTAATTTCGATTTTGTATGCTTTGATCTTACGTCGTTTAGATTAAAAGCGTCTGCAGAAATGACTAAATGTAAATGTGTGCTATACAAATAACCAGGAGGACTTCATTCATACCAATGTTTTCCTGGCACATAGATATGTTTTAAAGGTTGGAGCTCTTCCATCACAGGTGTTTGGGTTAGTCTGCTGGCCTTATCTCAGATGTATCACTGTACATACCCTTGGCCTAGTTCAGGGACCCATTTATTGGTGCTGGGTTCAGAAGTGTCTATTCTGGGCTAAATATTGTATAACCCAGAACTTCACCACTGCCTATGGAACAGAAGAAAACCAAAAAAAAAAAATCATCAAGTAAACTACAAAAGGAACAGTTTTCTCTTTAAAAACAATCAAGATGTCTTCTAAGCTTCCCACAGAGATTCCCAGAGGCGGGGAAAAAGCCCACCGTACATCGCCTGTCACTCACAGTTCCGGAAACAAACGGCCTTCCCGAAGATCCACCTTCCTTCCCGAAGACCTCCTCTCGGCATGCGAAAGTTCCTCTTCTGTATGTACGTCAGGAGTCTGAAACCAAACTCTTTGTTCTGAGCAGGAAGGCGGGGGGGGGGGGTTGTTTCTGACTGACAGGAAACGCCGGCTGTCTCTGATGCAGCGCGCCGTGTGACGGTTTTGTTTCTCCGTCTGCTGCACACGCACCCACGATTGGTGGTAAGGGAGGGTTGGGGGGTGGGGTGGGGTGGGGTGGGGTGGGGTGGAGGGGGGGCTGTCACCCCGACGGGCGTTCCCCACGGACGGGTGTTCTGTCGAGGGCTACTAATTAGCGCGCTGGTTGCCCAGAGCTCCCTGGGGAAATAGCACAACCACCGGCAGCAGTGGTAGCAGATTTCACACCAGTCTGTCCCGCTCCATTACTGGGTTCTGGTCGCTTGTGTGCTGTTCTTATGGAGCGATGAACGGGTGGATGGATGAACGGGTGGATGGATGAACGGGTGGATGGAAGGATTGGAGGGGATAGATTAATTCATGGATGGATGGATGGATTAATCGATGGATGGATGGATGGATAGATAGAGATGAATGTTAGATGGGGGGATGTGGAGAGGACAGATTTATGAATGAAGAGCAACCTGGAAACAACAGAACCGACACTAGCAGATGTCAGACCAGTGTGACTCTCCAACTCACTTGCTGGGTGGACAACATCCACATGTTAAGGCTAAAGTTGGTCCGCTGTCCAGGATAAATGTATACATTAAATACATGCTGTTATTCTATCTGAGTGTTTGTTTACAGGGGGAAGTGTAAATGTAAAGCTTATTAGCTTTACATTGTGTCAAATGGATGTAATGGATTTGCTAGGGCTTCGGCTAAATGTGGCTAGCTGCTCTGTAGTTCTGTCTACTAACAGTGGTAAGATACATTGAAAGGTTGATATGAGTCAACTCCCAAACGTACCTGCACTCACTGGTCGTCTGAGATATTGTTTTTTTAAGTTGACGTTTTTGTCCTTTGCTGAAGAACTGCTCTGTCCATGGTCCTGAAAACAAGCGCCGCTATGTTAGCATATACACACACCAAGTTAGTTCATATTATTATATCAGCTGTTAATACCATTATTGCTAACAGCTAGCTAATATATAGGTAATATCCTGCTAGCTTATATAAAGCTAATACCAGCGCTAACCTTCCCATATAGGCCTATAGTTATTAGGCTACTGCACATATCGTTCTTTCTAATGCATGGTTAATATCCTTTTTGCTAAAATCAAGCTACATCATGCTTGCTAATTTATAGCTGATATAATGTATACTAATAGCTAATGCCATTCTCACTGATATATAAATAATACCATTCTAGCAAGTATGTAGCTAATATCCTGCTAGACACCAAAAAAACTCCCTTCCCTCTCCCCTCCGCTTCCAGACAGCAACTTCCTGCTGGGCAACGCCCAGGGTCACCGTGGCTACCCCATCGTGTACTGCTCCGACGGCTTCTGCGAGCTGACGGGCTACGCCCGGACGGAGGTGATGCAGAAGAACTGCAGCTGCCGCTTCCTGTACGGCGGTGATACCAGCGAGCTGGTGGCCCAGCAGATGGAGAAGGCCCTGGAGGGCAGAGAGGAGTACCAGGCAGAGGTCCACTTCTACCGCAAGAACGGTACCACGGGGGATGGGGTGGAGGGATGAGGGGATGAGATGGGGTGGATGGATGGGTGGATGGCTAGATGCATGGTGGATAGATGAATGGATGGAGGGATGAGATGGAAGGATGGATCAATGGATTATAGATAGGAGGGTAGAAGGTGAATGTGACCATGGTGAATGAGTGGGTGGATGCTAGCTTGATGGATAGATGTGTAAATGAATCCTACAAGGATGGATTAATAGTTAAAGGGATGGATACAAGGATGATGGATGTGTGGGTGAGTGGGTGAAGGGGTGGATTCATGGCTACACAGTAGAGCACTATAAATCTCAACATTAGAAAGATAACCTTTGTTACCAAGATATTCTTCTTTGAATTGGTTTAATTCCACAACATTTCTTGTGTAACCAAGGAAACACGAAATGTATTTTCCAGTTGAATTGAGCTTGAAGAACAATATGACGTGCTTGTGTGTATATATTTGTGAGCATGTTTTGTGCCTGTGTGTGTGACACACACAAGCACACACATGCACACGCACAAACACAGTTGTATCACATGTTGTACGTGCTGACAGCTTAACCAAAACACTGAGCTGTTGTTCTATAAAGCCAGGCAGGATAGTCTAGGGGTTCTGATGTTTGACAGACAAGTTCTGGGTTCGAACCCCAATAATATCCTCACCTTATACTGGAGCAAGATGCCTAGCCCCCACCCGGTCCTTAACTGCATGGATTTAAAAGGAATCACGTGAAGTTACTTTGCATAAATAGTACAGAGGACCACAGAGGCACCTCATTCTGGGGGGGGGGGGGACCCTTGGGACCCTTGGGGGCCCCAACAGGTTGTCTATTGGAAGCCCCTCTGTGTTGCTGATTACACAGAGATCTGTAGCAGCACCCTGTGGGGAGAGTTATAATGATGGTGGTTTTATTGTCTTCATTAGACCTTTCCCTGTTGAGAGAGAGAGAGAGAGAGAGAGAGAGAGAGAGAGAGAGAGAGAGAGAGAGAGAGAGAGAGAGAGAGAGAGAGAGAGAGAGAGAGAGAGAGAGAGAGAGAGAGAGAGAGAGAGAGAGAGAGAGAGAGCGGGAGAGCGAGAGAGAGAGAGAGTGAGAGTGAGAGAGTGAGAGAGAGGGAGAGAGAGAGAGAGAGTTTCAGAAGCACACTTGGCTGTCAGAGAAGGATAAATAGTAGGCCTAACAGAGACATTAGGCCCACTGTTACGAGCTCACTCACGCGTTCATCTCCAACACTGTGCCAAACATCTGCTGTGAAGACTACTGGAAGAAACCTGCTGAACATTGACGCAGACTTCTTTCATATTTGGTTTCTATCTTTGTTTCGTTCGTCACTCTTTCTGGCTGTCTTTCCTTAATTTGTGATTTCATTCTTTTGTTTTGCCTTCCTCTGCTGTGTCCGTCTGTTCTTCTGTTCTTTTTCCAAATGATTTTGTTTGTTTGGTTGTTTTTTCTATCCTATGTTTATTTGGTCATTTCTTTCTTTCTTTTTCTTCTTCTCTCTCTCACTCACTCACTCACTCACTCACTCACTCACTCACTCACACACACACACACACACACAAACACACACATTCTGGTCCTCTGGCTGAAGGGCCATGTTAATGAGAGGCGAGACCCTGGAGGCTGCTTGGTCTGTGGCCTCCCCGTCTCGTCGTGCTTTTATCTGAGAGGTGGAGGACCACGGAGATGCAGAGAGCTGCACTCTCTTCCTCTTCAAACGCTTCCGCTCTTGAATACCGCTGGATGGATGAACAGAAAGATGTATGGACAGATGGACAAGTTGAAGGAAGGATGGATGGTTGGTTGCATGCTTCGATTATGATGCATAGATGAATGAATGGATGGACTGATGGATAGATGAATGGATGAATGGACTGATGGATAGTTGAATGGATGAATGGACTGGTGGATAGTTGAATGGATGAATGGACTGATGGATAAGTGAATGGATGAATGGACTGATGGATAGTTGAATGGATGAATGGACTGATGGATAAGTGAATGGATGGACTGATGGATAGTTGAATGGATGAATGGACTAATGGATAAGTGGATGGATGGACTGATGGATAGGTGAATAGATGAATGGACTGATGGATAAGTGAATGGATGGACTGATGGATAGTTGAATGGATGAATGGACTGATGGATAGTTGAATGGATGAATGGACTGATGGATAAGTGAATGGATGGACTGATGGATAGTTGAATGGATGAATGGACTGATGGATAAGTGGATGGATGGACTGATGGATAGGTGAATGGATGAATGGACTGATGGATAAGTGAATGGATGGACTGATGGATAGTTGAATGGATGAATGGACTGATGGATAAGTGGATGGATGGACTGATGGATAGGTGAATGGATGAATGGACTGATGGATAAGTGAATGGGTGGACTGATGGATAGTTGAATGGTTGAATGGACTGATGGATAAGTGGATGGATGAATGGACTGATGGATAGTTGAATGGATGAATGGACTGATGGATAAGTGGATGGATGGACTGATGGATAGGTGAATGGACTGATGGATAAGTGGATGGATGGACTGATGGATAGGTGAATGGATGAATGGACTGATGGATAAGTGAATGGGTGGACTGATGGATAGTTGAATGGTTGAATGGACTGATGGATAAGTGGATGGATGAATGGACTGATGGATAGGTGAATGGATGGATGGACTGATGGATAAGTGGATGGATGGACTGATGGCGGGCTTGAAAGACAGTTAAACAAGTTGAAGGACGGATGGATGATGAGATGAGGAGTAGATGATACATCGATGGAAAGATGAACTGATGGATGGACGAATGGATGGATGGACTGATGGATAGATGAATTGATGGACGGATGAACTGGTGGATAGATGAATAGATGGACGGATTGAGTGTCCGGTGTAAAAAGTGGAGGGGCGAGGTGGCTCCACCCGCCAGGCGGCTAACCCTGTAGCCTTGTAGGGACCCATGTTGGAGTCCCACTGCGGCGCTATGCTTAACGTCATTCCCTCTCTTCTTCACTGCCCTGTCCATGAAGACCTAAAACAAACAAATACATGGATCATGAATGACGGTGTGGATGCATGGCTGGATGGCTGACTGCCTGGGGGGGCTCTGTGTCACCGCGCCGCAGTCCCAATCTCACCCGTGTGCCCGCGAAGCCCTTTGAGAACGGCACTGCTTTAAAGGCCTTTGAAGAGCCGCCCGATGTGAAATGCCACCACGTCCTTCGTCCTCGATGGCTCACAGACCGACCTGGAACGTGTTGGCTCTGTAGGTCGCCGCTGGGGTCATTTGTCTCTGCCGAAAACGACCCCAGGAGCCTACCGCAAAGGATTTGCTCTGGTTGAAAGGCTCAACGTTAAGGTCTAAACTTCAGTAAAGACGCAAGGTTGATTCATTACGTAATAATGATAATAGTAATTTATACAGCACTTTTCTAAATATTCAAGACACTTTAAATAATGAGATGAAAAAAAGAAAAGTGTGTGTGTTCAGTGATGCTTTAAAAGAGAGGCGAGAGTCATGGACCTTGGTTCTAATTCAATGTTTCTATCTGTGTGTGATGACCCTTCACGCTGAATGTTACCTATCTACCTATCTGTATGTAGCGAGCGCGGAGAATGAGAGAGGTGCTTTGTTGCGCTGTTTATGGGAGTGTCCAAAGAAAAAAGAAAAAAATAGTCATTTGAATGCCCCAATTGTGTTTGCGTGGTGTTTATGTCTAGAGGAGTTTGTACACAAAAACAGATTGAAACCCTGGACTTTGGACTTTTTCGGTCCAGGAGAGTGGTCCAGTTCACTGTGCTGGAAGAATGTGGATGAGAGCTCTTAGCCGACCTTGGTCTACAGCGAATTCAGTCTGTCTGTTTGGACCCAACCAAACAGACAACTCTGAGCACTCGGGAATTGGCGATCCCAGAGGCGATCCTGGTCTAGAGAGACATATATTTCCAGAGGAAAACCGAAAGACTTCTCTCTAATTTGGCAAGAGTGAATGGACTTTGAAAGCAGTGAATGTAGATACAGCTTAGAGTGTGCTGTGATGTTAATGTATGTTTATTTGTTGTGTTGTTTTTCTATATTAAAGCTTCTGTCGGTAAGATTTGAAAGTTGTAAAGAGAGAGAATAGAAGAGAGCAAGATTTTGAAAATAAACATCCCACATGCCCCTCCCTCTCCGCTCCCTCACTCCCTACGTTTCACCACCATTGAGAATTGTCCTTCAAACCCCTGTGGTGGACACTGATTAAACTGTGTGTGCAAATGGGATTGACAGGCAAGATGGATTCCCTGAACAAATCTCATCAGAAATGGTCAGATCCTGGTCAGAAATGAACCAGGAGCAGTCTAAAATCTACATAGAGCCTTTCACTCACTAATAGCTAACGGATGGCTATGGCATTTCAAACTAGTTACAGTTTAATAATAGCTATTAAAGGTGCTGTAGGTACGTTTTAAGAGCTATTTTCTTTGTGTAATTTGATAGAAATGGCCAAGCTACCCATCAGCTATTAATGACTGAAATTAGCTACCTGTTTCGAGTTGACTGTGCCTGCCTCTGCATGAGGTAATTTCGATTTTAGACGACCCCTGGGTCATTTCTGGCCAAGCTCTTCCCTGATTGGTTTGGGGAATCCGTCTTGCCTGTCAATCACAGGTTGTGAATGTAACACTTCTCAATGGTGGAGAAACGTAGGTAGGGAGGAAGCAAAGAGGGAGGGGACATTTTGTATAGTTTGGTTGAGTTTCAAAATTGGGCTCTTTTGCTCTTTGCTCTTTACTTTGATCAGATCTTACTTAAAGCACCTTTTGAAAAAAAATCAAAAATGTATTGTGGAAAAATAAAAGGATGGTTTTAATCCTGCTGGTCTCTCCCGCTGGTCTCTCCTGCAGGCACGGCCTTCTGGTGCCTGCTGGACATCGTCCCCATCAAGAACGAGAAGGGGGAGATGGTGCTATTCCTCTTCTCCTTCAAGGACATCAACGACACCTACGGGAAGGCCCATCACAGCAGCAGGAAAGAAGGTGAACTTCTTCCTCTTCTTTACGCCTTGGGATGTGATTTATGACGGTGGGGCCTTGCCTCTCCAGTGTTCCAGCGCTCCAGTTTGTCACTGTCACGCTCTACCTGGCGACCGTGTTGAGACGCGACCGCTGATTGGCCACTGAGAACCCCATCCACTGCTTTCCATGGGAAAATGGGATTTAGATGTAGATGGCACCAGTCTGTTCCCTTGCTTTTCCCAGGGGGATCGCAGGACAAACACAGGTGTTGCACATAACACTAATTATGGGTCTGCTACTTTGATGTCCCAATGGCACGGGTAGTGGACCCCACTAGTGAAGATAAGTCTACTGCCCCTGGTACATCAAATCAGTAGACCCATAGTTAGTGTTATGAGAGATCCCGATAGTTACGTTATTAGAACTCTAGTTCTATGATTGTAGGCGTAGCCGTCTAGGCTTATTGGCTAGAACTGTGTTTATCCCACGATGACGCCTGTGTGAAAAGGGTCTATAAATCTGTTCGTTGTTGTTGTTGTTGTTGTTGTTGTTGTTGTTGAGTTTTCAAGTGTAAGGGCAACGTGCACTAATCAAGCCTCTTAGTTATGTTTAAGGTATTTAGAATACATTCGATTTTTGTTTTTTTACTGAACATATGTTGGCTAAGGGAACGTATCGTATAAGCCGAAAGAGTCGTGTTTCAGACTGTGATTTAAGAAGTTGTCACAAAGTTCCCACCACAAATACACAAGTTTATCTCAATGTCATTAGTTGCCATCCCAGTGTGTTTCCCTTGGCAACACACTGCTAGCCTCAGAATCCTCAGGCGTCTGTATAGCTGCTGGAGACTTAAGGTGTTGAAACCCCCATCCTTAGCTACAGATACAGTTTCCATTGGATTGAAAAATGACAGTGCTGCAGTTTTCTTTTTAAGTCAGACCCTGACTTTAGGAATCTGAAATAAAATAGAATAATCCTATAATGATTAAAAAAAGAACTTCCATGTAAAGACCAGAGTGACATTGCTTGGATTTAGTTTACACCCACCAGCTGAACTATAAGGAAGTATTCATTATTCACGAACGATCATTTTAGTCATTTTAGTTTGAGGTATTTTAAACACAAAGTTCATCCTTTACCTCCGCCCCTTGGACTACCTCTCTCTCCGGTGACCGGTGACGCTTGGCGGCGATGACATCACCAGTGTCGGAGGACAGCAGGAGGCGGAGCCGGAAGAGCAGCTCCCACTTCAGCGAGGCGCGGAAACGAGGTCACACCGTCCTCCACCACCTCACCAGTCACTTCTCCCGCCGCAGCCGCGCCGAGGTCAACCTGGCCAACGTGAGTAATTGGAAGGATGCACTACCCATCATGCATTGCTTTCCACAACTGCCTGACCACCCCCCCCCCCCCCCCCCTGCCAACCCACCACTATGCTCGTAACTGCTACTCGTCACCCAATGTTGATGAGGAGCAGTTATGAGCATGTATTCCCATAATGCATTGCAACCTGTCCAACGTGAGTACATATGAGTATGCACTCCCGTCATGCTTTGCTTGCCAAACACCCAAATCCCCCCCTCCATCCTGCCCATCGCTCAAATCAGAATAGTGTACCAGCAATGAGGACCTATTCAGAATCAGAATCAGAGTTGCTTTTATTACATCTTAACGAACAAGTACGCAAGAGTACAATTCTTAGGCTTGGATCCTCAACAGTCACATAGCAGCATCAATAAAAGAACAATAACAAAGTAATAAATAATAAATAATAATAAATAATAATTCCCATGATGCATTGCACCCTGGCCAACATGCGTACATATGAGGACGTACGCCCATCGCGCATTGCTTTCCCATACCCCACATACCCCTCCTCTCCCACCACTTTGGCCAGAATGATGATGTGACGAGGGCAAGCTATGAGTGCTTTCCCAAGAGCAATGCATCATGGGAATTATCACCAGAGTTGCAGCCAGACCATGGGCCTTCCTGTATGAGCACCATTGGCGAACTCAAGCAGCCTATCGTCTTGTAATTAGTTGATGATAAGTAAGGGACGGGGCTATCAGGTGCCAACATATGGGTCAGACATTTGTCTAAAACATCTGTATAGAAGAGCAGTTTGACTTGCTATATTAGCACATTAAAGGGCAACAGTTTTATAACAATGTGTGATGTTGATTAGCCATTACAAACCATTTCTAAATCGACCCATTAGTCACTGACCTACCAGCCTACCCAGTGAACCGTGTCAACTGGTATGTTGATCATGCATCTGATTGGACACTTCCTTGTGTGATGTCAGTACAAAGTTGATTTTGAAATGGCCGGACATGGCTTCGCGACATGACACCTGGTGCTGGAATAGGGGACCTTTTAAAGGGCAAATATCTTTTAATTCAGTTTGTCATCAGTGTTCTGGGGAGAAAGAGGGGGAATAATCTCCTCTGAGCGACCGCCGCTTTGGAACTGTACTGATGTTCACACACATCTGGAGTCAGACACATAGACAGTGAGCAGCCGGTCCCCTGAGAGGAGACATGTACATACATGTACATGTCCCCTGCATAATTTATGGCTGCTTTCTAAAAGAAGACGTTTTTACGTAGAAAACACAAAATGCAACCCAGAAACAGCCAGCCACTTGCTCGAGCATATATTTAAACACATTACTATTTCTGGAAGCCTGACTGAGACTTTGGTTTTCCTGGAAATTAGATGGAGAATATTCTTGAATATTTTGGGAAGTCCCACGTTGTTGTTCGGTGATAGTCGGTGGGTGGAAGGGTGGTTCAAAGATGGGTCCTAACCACTCCTGACGCCACGCTATTGGCTTAGAATGGCTGACACCACCTTCTGTGGGAATGTGAAGCATCTATCGTCAACTTTCATAGGGGGAACATTTAGCTTTGGGGTGTCAAACCCAGAACCTTTTGGCTAGGACCCCAAACCAGTTTAGACTCACTTTCATGTACAGTTCCACAGCTAACAAGTCAGGGGACTTGTTAGCATGGGACATACACATTATGCTTTGCTATTACAACACACCTGGCTGTTCAATAGTCAGCCATCAATTTGCAAATTAGCATGTTAGCATTTCAATAGGGGTGTGCAAAAAGAGAGAGGGGGTTGCCTTTCCCAGAGTGCCTGGTTGGAAAATTAACCTGAAATATGGATGCTTGTTTCTGAAAATCTGAAAAAACCAAGAGTGGAGTGGTGGCTCCCAGCCAAACGGTTGCACATGCCCCCCCCCCCCCCCCCCCCCCCCCCCCAAATGTTATTGGCCACCCAAACCTATCTCATTGAACACATTATTATTGGCCTGGTTTGTGGGGAGATTTTTGGATGCGATATTTGTCGTTTTTCTGGTTTATTTTGTGGTAACACTTTACAAGAAGGGTTCAATAATTCACCATTAATAAACATTAGTTAATAAAGTAATAAGCATTAACAAACAATTAACTAACAGTTAACTTATGTCAATCATTTACTGATGGTGTTCATGTTAACTAATGAATTACATTATTTAATAGGGTTAAGGTTAACCGTAATTAAATAATGTAACATCATGAGTAAATGATTGCTAAACCATTAGTTAACTGTTAATTAACTATTAGTTAATTGTTTGTTAATGCTTATAACTGCATTAACTTATGTTAATGAATGGTTAACTATTGTACCCGTGTTGTTAAAATGTATATAATGTATATATATTTATATATATACAATGCACCACTCTGCAAAGTTAGTGGTGTGGTCTGGTGGGCACACAGTGGTATTCTGGGCCACTTCTGGGCCCACTCCTATTGAAATTGGCTGATTATGTCACTGGTATCGACACAGGTTTATGCACAGATCTTTTAGGAATAAATAAAAAAGAGAATACTGTTAATCACTGTAATGTTGACTTCTTGAAGTGTTGTGTCAGTGTTGTCATGTCTGGGAACAGAGGCAGCTCGGAGCCACAAAGATAACTTAAGAAATGTTGTAATTTATCATCCTCAGGAATAGGGTGCAGACAGAGAGACAGACAAAGAAACAGACAGAGAGACAGACAGACAGACGGATGGACAGACTCTAGGCTTAGAGATGGATATGTTTAGGCAAGATCTGAGGGAAAGCAATTCATCGTGGGAAAAGAAAGCTGCTGTACAGTAGCATCCATTTGGCAGAAGGCCTGTGTACGGATCTCTACTAAAACAGGCTGCCCTGCCTTGAATGGAGAGATGCAGTAGACAGGGGCCAGAGTGAAGGAGGTTCAGGAGGCCCATGGAGGCCCTTAGGGGCTCGGGCCACTAGAGCAGGGAAGACCTCCCTCCCCCAGCCATGATGGCGGAGAGGCTGCCACTGTGTGTGTGTGACTTGCAATAATGTATTATTGGCTCTTGAGGGAAAATTCTGATAAGGCAGGTTGTCTTCATCCATCCCTCCTTTCTGCCTCTCCTTGCTTCTTCTCCCTCCATTCATCTCTCCACTCCTCCTCTCCTCCTCCCTCCTCTCCTCTCATCCACTCCTCTCAGTGTTGACCTTTCTCTATCTCCCCTGATCCGCTCGCTTTCCTGCTGGTGTTCCATCTCTCTCTCTTCTTCCATCTGTCATTCCAACGTCTTCTCCGCTCCACCTTATCACCCCTGACTTCTCTCTTTCTCTCATCCATCCTTTTTTGCTCTCCTTCTAATTCCTTTCTTTGATTCTCTTCCTCTCCCTCTCATCATTCTTTCTCTTTCTTTGAGTATGAAGCGAGACATCCCATTCTCCCATCCTTTCCCTTTAATCCTTCCTCTCCTCCGTCACCTACTGTACGTCTATCACTCACTCACTCCATTTTTTCCCATGCCAGCCGGCTCTGTCATTTACTATTCCTCTTGCTCTTTTTTTTAATCATTTCCGTTCCATTCTTTCAATTATTTCTCTCTTTATCTCTCTCTGTGTAGCTGTCTGTCTTCCTTTTACTCCTCTCTCTCTCTCTCTCTCTCTCTCTCTCTCTCTCTCTCTCTCTCTCTCTGTCTCTCAACCTGTCAGTGTGTAGCTCTCGTGTTACTTCGCTCGCTCTCCTCCTCTCCTCTCCCCGCCCACCCCAGATCAACAGCAGGTCTCTGGCAGCAGGCCTTTGCTCCTCCACTGCCGCTCTTTGGCTCTCTGAATAGAAAGTCTATTTGTAGGCTGAAAGAGAAGGTGCATGCTTTCCACAAAGCCCAGGTCACTGAGCCCTTCTTTTCCAGATTCACACTCACACAAAGGGGCTGCAGCATGGATACAGAGTCATGGAGAAAGAGAAGGAGGTGCTTCAGGCTAAAGATCTCTGAACTTTTCAGAATAGCACTGCTGTCGTCACAACTGCTTTTTTCCCAGCCACCCAATCAGAAATTGGATGGGCAAAACTTTTCATTTCAGAAACATTTGGATGTTGTAAATGATGGACCACAGTCCATCACTACAGTTAGCTGCTTTCACAAATCAAAACTGGAATGTTTGTGTCTGCATACGCTGCTCATGGATGTATAATATTCAAACTCAAATATACTGGATAATCTTCTCCCAGCGACTTTGGGATAGTTTTGTCAATATGTTTCAGATTAAATAGAAATAGATTGATCATTCTGCTTTTGATGGCATGGTCTGTGGCATTGTGGTAATATTTTTCTGAATAGCACTATAGGTTCTGTGCTGTTAGTAAGAAGTGTGGTTGAGGTCATGTGGGGCAGCCATGTGTCTCCTCACTCACATCAAGGACAAGCCTTCACAGCTGGAACACAGCTCTAAGCATGCTGGGGGATGTAGTTGGAAGCGAAGACTTTGGGGACTAAAGCTAGCGCTCATGACGCAGAAAGATCAGCTGTGGTTGCGTCACATGTTCTGGCGTATTTGTTGCCACTGACAGGGACTGTGTTGACCGCCTGGGGGGAAGGTCCAATGTGGGGTTGGTAGTATGACGTCTTTGATGTCATGGACATGACATAACCAAGCTTTTGCTGTCCCCCCCCCCCCCCCAAAACGCAGCATTACCGCGGAAATTAAAGATGATGATAAATACACATGGGGATTTCCAGGGCTCACGAAACAAACACACAAACATTGAACCTTCCTTGAATGGTGGCACAGTAGTTAGCATCTTAACACATTGGTTAATATGGGGGCATAGTGTTACCATGAGGGCACAGTGGTTAGCATGGGGGCACAGTGATTAGCATGTGGGCATCGTGGTTGGCATGCGGGCATCGTGGTTGGCATGGGGGCATCGTGGTTGGCATGGGGGCATCGTGGTTGGCATGGGGGCAGAGTGGTTGGCATGAGGGCACAGTGGTTAGCATGGGGGCACAGTGGTTAGCATGGGGGTACAGTGATTAGCATGTGGGCATCGTGGTTGGCATGAGGGCAGAGTGGTTGGCATGAGGGCAGAGTGGTTGGCATGAGGGCAGAGTGTTAGAATGTTAACCCATGTCTTTTGACGTGGGTTCTAGCTCGACACTCCTCACCTCGTCCTCGAGCAAGGCACTGGTGTTACACCTGGAGATGGCCCCCCGGGCAATGCTCTCGGGGCTGACGATGATGTGAAATGGCCCTCAGATTGTTAGGGCATTAGATGGAATGTGATTTCAGTGTTCTGGATTGTAGTTCCTACCTTCATCATCACAGAACAAATGGAATTGCAGAGGGAGTTATTAAACGATTTGGAAGTCACATAACTAATAAACCGATATTATAAAAGCCTTTTTACTGTGTTGTTTTTCAGTCTCTGAATAATATGAGACTGGAGAAAAAAGGTACAAGAAAGATGATCTTATCTTATATGGTGCCGAAAGTAAAGGCCTTGATTATAACTTGATAATGGAGGCCTTTTTTTAAAGGTCAAAGGTTGAAAAAATATATACATAACATAGAAAAGTTCAACATATCAGTTTTTGTATTACCATATAGAGTGAGTAACTTTCCAGTCCCCAAAATCTTCATTACAACTCAACCAATGCTCACAGCGGGAACATCTCTTGGACTTTGAAGAATTTCATCTTAACGCTTCATTCACTACAGGCCTGACCTTTGACCTGTTCAGCGAGGCGGACCCTGATGGATTCGGATGTATTTCTGCTCAAGTATCTCATTTTCTGCCCCCGCTCCCTTCAAAGGAACCGCCAATTTGTCCTTTGCTCCTGAACACATGCTGTGGCATATCTTGATGTGCCAAATTCGTCTAAAACGGTCTATCATTGGCACCAGCTAACCATGGTGACGATGACCAATGAGCCGTCTCATTGGTCACCTCATCGGTCAAGGTCACACGGGATTCAGAAGGTCTAGTTGATGAAGGTGTAATGATGTTTGATGGTGTCTAGTCACGCGTGACCTCGTCTCGAAAGTATGATATTTGTGGGTGCCGCTAACTTTCTCCGTCGTCTGCGCAACATTTAATTGAATGCCGGTCATTTATAAAGACAGGATTCATTCCCATGTGTATTTAACCTCTGTCATCCATTTGTCGCGCGATATTAGCATTCGGCGAACTCATCCGAGTTCCACTTGACATTCACAATGTGTTTACGCTGGCAGATTTTAGCCCTGCAATATCCATCGAATTATAATTCAGTCCAGCAGCTTTTCAAATGCATCTGAACATCTGGCTATTGGCTCTCTCGTCTGTTGTGCGTTTCTGACAGGTTGTGTGTGTGTGTGTGTGTGTGTGTACTTGTGTGTCCTTACATATCCTATTATCTAAAAATGCAAATGGCTTCATCAACAAATATTACTCCCTCCTCTCAGCGGTAAGTAGTCGTAGAAGAAAGGACAAAAGACAGGGACTGATAGACGTATCTGAATACACTTCAATAAATAAATTCTCTCTCCCCCTCTCTGTCTTTATCTCTCTCTCTCTCTCTCTCTCTCTCTCTCTCCCTTCCACCCCTCTTCTCTCTCCCTCCCTCCCTACTCCCTTCCACCTCTCTTCTCCCCCCCCCCCTTCTCGATCCCTACCCCCCACTCCCCCCCCCCCCCCCCCCCCCTCCCTCCACCCCTCTCTCTCCCCCGCCACTAGAACATGTTTGAGAAGCCCTCCCTGCCCGAGTACAAGGTGGCCACGGTGCAGAAGTCCCGGCTCATCCTGCTGCACTACAGCGTGTCCAAGGCCCTGTGGGACTGGCTCATCCTGCTGGCCACCTTCTATGTGGCCGTCACCGTGCCCTACAACGTGAGCTTCACGCCCTACGACGAGGTGGACTCCTCCGCCCGCTCCACCATCGTCAGCGACATCGCCGTCGAGATGCTCTTCATTCTAGGTGACATGAATAGAGTGAAGAAACGTGTTTTTTTTTTTATTCTTCTTTTCGCTCCCGTAGAAGGGATGAGTTTTGACAAGACTCATCCACAGATGTAAAGGGGGGGTCAATGTCTCATTGACCCCCCCTTTACATCTACCGTTAACATGCGTTTTTTTAGGCAATCGGATATGAATCGCCAAAATGCATACAACGCTTACCATTTACACCTGGCATGCGTCGCCGGTTTCCTGATCGATATCGGACATTGCTCTACCAGCATTATATAATTTGATAATATGATTTTAATATCTTAGAAAGATCTGATGATGGAAGGCCAGAGCGAAATTGCTTTATTTTTTTAAATCTTCCTAAAGACAATGTACTGTGTGACTAAGTTGTCAAACTACATAAAATATAAATGTCCCTGCGTCTTATCCTCACAGTTTAAAGTGAAGGAGAATGCTAAGCTGATGTAGTCACAGGCTGTTATTTCTGTATGCCTCCAGACTTTTGTGTCAAGGACAAGCTTAGCTAGGTCCTACTCTGAACACAGCGCTGGGCATTGTTCAGCACGAGTGACTGTTGAATAAATAAATACATGAGGGCTATCAGCTGTCTTGCTGTAGGGGATGTATTTAAAATAGAAACATTTAGTGTGTAAATGTTTTTTAATTTACCAGCCATTTATGTTGGCACATTCTGATAACTGTAATAAATTAAGTTTATCGTTTTTGAATATGATTATACTCTGCTGACTTAAAAGCTAGGGGAGGCAATTTGAAATCAGCCAGAGTAAACCAGATTTTGTAAGTATCACACCGAAAACAAAACTAGCTTGCTTGCTTTAGCAATAGGTCTACATAGCCTTGTGGAAGACTCTGCTCATTCGCAATGAGGGCAGAGTGTGCCCAGGTAGCCTGGTAGGGAGGTAAACAGACAGGTAGGCCATCCAATTATTTCATTCAGACTGAATGAAACTCTTGGACGGGCTGATTATAGGCCTGCAAAAACCACAGATACCAGATTTGTTTCTTTTTTTTGCCAGAGCATTTGATTTATTGCGTGTTGTCATAGATTATCAAATATACCGTTTGGTTGACGCCTCTTGTACACATTACTACCGAGCAGGGACACGCATCCTCCTGGGTTCTTCTAGAAGTTCTGTCTTTATCTTTCTTCACCACACACCCCCTCAGGGCTGAGGGCCAGGGGCCGCCGTCAGACTGTCTTCCACACTCTCTGGGACGTCCTTGGAGAATGTAGAATATAAACTTGACTTGGCCAGAGCCGTCTAGCCTTCCAGCCCTTCTCCTGGGGATGGCAGGTCAACGATGGTCTGCATTGTGTAGCATGATGTAGCCTGGCCTTTGGGTGGGACTTTGAACTCTAACCTCTGTCACATGGCATGAACTGAGAACCACCACTTCCACCCCCCCCCCCCCCCCCCCCCCCCTGCCAACAGCAGCATATTTTCCCCTACACCCCTCCACATTCAAATCGTGGTACAGGCCTTTATTTATTCCTAAAACGTTTTACTATGTTATGCTATGTTGTATTCTTGTTTTGATTTGAAGCATTGAACACGTTTGAATTGTTATTTGTAGTAGAAATAGTAGTAGTACTATTTTCTGAACAGTTCTTTCCCAAAGGGATTTTACTTTTGTTAGCACTCATGGCATCAGCATGATATAAAGGAACAGGTAGGGGTTAGGGCATCTTGCTCAAGGAGGACATTGGGGTTCAAACCCAGAACCTTTGCGCTGAAGGTCAAACACCCTCACCACTTGACTAGCCTGCCCTATACTTTTGTATAGGGCTTTTTTACTATTTGTATAGTATTGTATTGTATTAGTAAGAAGTAATGTAGTATGTAGTAATGTTGTATTGTAGTATTTCATAGCATATACAATTGATCATACATATATAATGCTTGCTCAATTCTGTTTCCTAAAATCTCTTTATGTTTTTTCCCCAAATGTTTGGCCTTGGCGGACACCTTGGCAGACATCATCCTGAACTTCCGCACCACCTACGTCAGCCAGTCGGGTCAGGTGGTGTATGAGGCCCGCTCCATCTGCCTCCACTACGCCACCACCTGGTTCTTTGTTGACCTGGTGGCTGCCTTGCCCTTTGACCTGCTCTATGCCTTCAACATCACAGTGGTGGGTACAACCAGGACTTGTATTTAGGAAAAGCTTGACACATTTTCTGTATTTATTTGTTTGTAGTTTAATTATTCTTTAAAGATTTTGTATTATCACTTTTAAATTCTGTGACTGTCCTGTACTTTATGCTGTGACACCCGGTTTCCCATCTGGAATTAATAAAATACTGTGTTATCTTATCTGCAGATATTCATACTCATGAGTTCTCAATGTGTTTCTTAGTTGAGAATTATGGCAGAGTTAGCTGAAAGTTCGCTTTTTGTGGAGTTAAACATAACTGTTTGCAGACCGACAATTACAAATGTTTTTCAATAACTTCAGTAATGACTGAAGTATGTCCTTTTTCTTTTTTTTTTACTTTGGACTCTAAGCTAACCTGGCTTACTGTCTGGTAGTTGGCAGAAAACATGGCAGGGCTTTTATTTTTCCAAATATCTTCCACCAGTGTAGAGGGAGATGGAAGATGGAGCTGACCTTTAAATAGAAAAACTGTCTTCTGTAGATCCAGACACCAGACCTGATGAAAGACAAGCAGCAACACGTTGCTACAAAATCCTTGGCCGCGACTAGACGAAAGAGCCCATTTGGCGCTAAAATAAAAGATTGTGTACTTTATCATTCGGTCCATTTTATTGAAGGGATTTCAATGTTAAATGTCCTCCTATCATGTCGAATGATTTTCATTGACAGAAGGTTTTGGTCTTTGGATGGTGTTAAAGTATTGATTTAATTTCAAATTATATATATTATCTTATATATTGTTATATAATATTCACTTTTATTTGTATTTCCCAAGGTAGTCATTTATGAAACCGTCTATAATCGACTTTTTTAATAGATTTTCTCCCTCTTCTCTGCCCTCTTTCTCTTTTCTCTTCTACTCCCCCTCTATGTTTCCCTCTATCCATGTCTCTCTCTCTACCCCCCTTCATCCACCTCTCCCTCTGTCCCCTCTCCCCTTTCCCTCTACCTCCTCTTCCTCCCCCTTCTCTCCCCCTTCATCACCCTCTTCCTCCCCCTTCTCTCCCCTTTCCCTCTACCTCCACTTCCGCCCCCTTCACCCCCCTCTCCCTCTGTCCCCTCTCCCCTTTCCCTCTACCTCCACGTCCTCCCCCTTCTCTCCCCCTTTATCCCCCACTCCCTCTGTCCCCTCTCCCCTGTCCCTCTACCTCCACTTCCTCCCCCTTCACCCCCCTCTCCCTCTGTCCCCTCTCCCCTGTCCCTCTACCTCCACGTCCTCCCCCTTCTCTCCCCCTTTATCCCCCAATCCCTCTGTCCCCTCTCCCCTTTCCCTCTACCTCCACTTCCTCCCCCTTCCCCCCCTCTCCCTCTGTCCCCTCTCCCCTGTCCCTCTTCCTCCACTTCCTCCCCCTTCTCTCCCCCTTTATCCCCCACTCCCTCTGTCCCCTCTCCCCTTTCCCTCTACCTCCACTTCCTCCCCCTTCACCCCCCTCTCCCTCTGTCCCCTCTCCCCTGTCCCTCTTCCTCCACTTCCTCCCCCTTCTCTCCCCCTTTATCCCCCACTCCCTCTGTCCCCTCTCCCCTTTCCCTCTACCCCCACTTCCTCCCCCTTCACCCCCCTCTCCCTCTGTCCCCTCTCCCCTTGTCCCTCTACCTCCACGTCCTCCCCCTTCTCTCCCCCTTTATCCCCCACTCCCTCTGTCCCCTCTCCCCTTTCCCTCTACCTCCACTTCCTCCCCCTTCACCCCCCTCTCCCTCTGTCCCCTCTCCCCTGTCCCTCTACCTCCACGTGCTCCCCCTTCTCTCCCCCTTTATCCCCCAATCCCTCTGTCCCCTCTCCCCTTTCCCTCTACCTCCACATCCTCCCCCTTCTCTCCCCCTTTATCCCCCACTCCCTCTGTCCCCTCTCCCCTTTCCCTCTACCCCCACTTCCTCCCCCTTCACCCCCCTCTCCCTCTGTCCCCTCTCCCCTTGTCCCTCTACCTCCACTTCCTCCCCCCTCTCTCTCCACCCAGACCTCCCTGGTCCACCTGCTGAAGACGGTGCGTCTGCTGCGCTTGCTGCGGCTGCTGCAGAAGCTGGACCGCTACTCCCAGTACAGTGCGATGGTGCTCACGCTGCTCATGTCCGTGTTCGCCCTGCTGGCCCACTGGATGGCCTGCATCTGGTACATCATCGGCCGCAAGGAGATGGAGCGCCACCATGACGACGGCTGGGACATCGGTGGGTGCCGACGGGTGGCGGGGTGCGGTGGTTTGTGGGGACATCCTGGGTGGGTATGGGGAGTAGGGGTGGTTTGTGGGGGACATCATGGGTGCGTATGGGGAGTTGGGGTGGTTTGTGGGGGACATCCTGGGTGGGTATGGGGAGTTGGGGTGGTTTGTGGGGAACATCATGGGTGGGTATGGGGAGTTGGGGTGGTTTGTGGGGACATCATGGGTGGGTATGGGGAGTTGGGGTGGTTTGTGGGGGACATCATGGATGGGTATGGGGAGTTGGGGTGGTTTGTGGGGGACATCATGGGTGGTAATGGGGAGTTGGGGTGGTTTGTGGGGACATCATTGGTTGGTATGGGGAGTTGGGGTGGTTTGTGGGGGACATCATGGGTGGGTATGGGGAGTTGGGGTGGTTTGTGGGGACATCATGGGTGGGTATGGGAAGTTGGGGTGGTTTGTGGGGGACATCATGGATGGGTATGGGGAGTTGGGGTGGTTTGTGGGGGACATCATGGGTGGTAATGGGGAGTTGGGGTGGTTTGTGGGGACATCATTGGTGGGTATGGGGAGTTGGGGTGGTTTGTGGGGGACATCATGGGTGGTAATGGGGAGTTGGGGTGGTTTGTGGGGACATCATGGGTGGGTATGGGGAGTTGGGGTGGTTTGTGGGGACATCATGGGTGGGTATGGGGAGTTGGGGTGGCTTGTGGGGACATCATGGGTGGGTATGGGGAGTTGGGGTGGTTTGTGGAGGACATCATGGGTGGGTATGGGGAGTTGGGGTTGTTTGTGGGGACATCATTGGTGGGTATGGGGAGTTTGGGTGGTTTGTGGGGGACACCATGGATGGGTATGGGGAGTTGGGGTGGTTTGTGGGGACATCATTGGTGGGTATGGGGAGTTGGGGTGGTTTGTGGGGGACATCATGGATGGGTATGGGGAGTTGGGGTGGTTTGTGGGGGACATCATGGGTGGGTATGGGGAGTTGGGGTGGTTTGTGGGGGACATCATGGGTGGGTATAGGGAGTTGGGGTGGTTTGTGGGGACATCATGGGTAGGTATGGGGAGTTGGGGTGGTTTGTGGGGACATCATGGGTGGGTATGGGGAGTTGGGGTGGTTTGTGGGGGACATCATGGGTGGGTATGGGGAGTTGGGGTGGTTTGTGGGGAACATCATGGGTGGGTATGGGGAGTTGGGGTGGTTTGTGGGGACATCATGGGTGGGTATGGGGAGTTGGGGTGGTTTGTGGGGGACATCATGGGTGGGTATGGGGAGTTGGGGTGGCTTGTGGGGACATCATGGGTGGGTATGGGGAGTTGGGGTGGTTTGTGGGGGACATCATGGGTGGGTATGGGGAGTTGGGGTGGTTTGTGGGGAACATCATGGGTGGGTATGGGGAGTTGGGGTGGTTTGTGGGGGACATCATGGATGGGTATGGGGAGTTGGGGTGGTTTGTGGGGACATCATGGGTGGTAATGGGGAGTTGGGGTGGTTTGTGGGGAACATCATGGGTGGGTATGGGGAGTTGGGGTGGTTTGTGGGGACATCATGGGTGGGTATGGGGAGTTGGGGTGGTTTGTGGGGACATCATGGGTGGGTATAGGGAGTTGGGGTGGTTTGTGGGGACATCATGGGTGGGTATGGGGAGTTGGGGTGGTTTGTGGGGGACATCATGGGTGGGTATAGGGAGTTGGGGTGGTTTGTGGGGAACATCATGGGTGGGTATGGGGAGTTGGGGTGGCTTGTGGGGACATCATGGGTGGGTATGGGGAGTTGGGGTGGTTTGTGGGGACATCATTGGTGGGTATGGGGAGTTGGGGTGGTTTGTGGGGGACATCATGGATGGGTATGGGGAGTTGGGGTGGTTTGTGGGGACATCATGGGTGGTAATGGGGAGTTGGGGTGGTTTGTGGGGAACATCATGGGTGGGTATGGGGAGTTGGGGTGGTTTGTGGGGACATCATGGGTGGGTATGGGGAGTTGGGGTGGTTTGTGGGGACATCATGGGTGGGTATAGGGAGTTGGGGTGGTTTGTGGGGACATCATGGGTGGGTATGGGGAGTTGGGGTGGTTTGTGGGGACATCATGGGTGGGTATAGGGAGTTGGGGTGGTTTGTGGGGGACATCATGGGTGGGTATGGGGAGTTGGGGTGGTTTGTGGGGACATCATGGGTGGGTATAGGG